>JASDDO010000192.1:0-500000 GCA_030015575.1 Agapanthus africanus | reverse complement strand
AAATGTCTTACTTTTCTAGCCGCCTTATAATACCACATAATTACTTCCGAATACAGATATTGTATATGGCCATGGCAACTGTAAAAAACAAAAAAAAAGTGTTCTCGCTTTCAATGAACAAAATAAGGAAGTCAGTTTTACATACTAATGTCTGACCGTCCACACATATTCGTATTGTCTATCATTGACCTGTCTCCAGTCAATAATTTTGTGATGCATTTTTTAGGAGAAGAGGATGGGGGGGTGTTCAAAGCAACACACAAATCCAAATATATTGGTAAGAAAGAAATCTCTAAAGACTGTAACCATACTTGCATGAACAGTATAGAGAACCTACTACATTAAAAAAAATAACATCATATATATGTGCAAATGAATTCTCATAGCTATAAGATCAGAACGCAGAAGTGTTTCTTTACGTAAATAGTAGCATAATCATACCATTAGCAACTGGTAGCTCTTCTTCCTCAGAATCAAATTCTGCGCATAGAAATAGTAAATGGATTATGACCAGCAAACAAAATAATATTACAATGGTACAAAAATGTAGTAGAAAAGACTAAAGTAGAGAACCAAATATGAATACTCACCAGGAAATTCATCATCACTAGGGGAGGTGGCAAAAGCGATGACAGTCAAGGAAACAAAAAAAATAGCAGCCTACAAGAAACCCAATTGCTCATGTTTTTCTTTACTATAAAATAGTAAGCCAATAAATGAACATAACAAAGGATATTCATCTTCTGGATGGTCGGACTTGTATCCGCAAAAATAAACACTGGCAATTTTGGAGCCATGGGATAACTCAAATTCTTTCTCAAATACTAAATCATAAGAAATCTGAGCGCATTTCTCTGCATGCAGAGTTCCAAGGACTAGCTTCTGATTCTTGAATTTCACATAAAGTGGTATATTTGCAGCACCTTTCTCTTTTGATTCTCCGAGTGCAGCCTACATTGAAAATGAATGGAAAGTTGCACAATATTAATCAAATTTGCCACTAAAGGTAAAATCAATAATTAAACAAACCTGTGAAAGATGCAAAAGTCTTTTCTCTCCAGGTTCACACTTAACAGTCTCTCCAGGTTTCACTTCAACGCCTGGTTAAAATCATAAATACAAAAAGAGACAAACATATATTCAGTAATTAGCTACAACATGACTAAACCGTCAAATTATTCGGCTAAAGATGAAGATATAGAGACTATCCTGGTAGTTGACTCTATCGTATAATTTGGCCAAAAAACATAAACTGACACAAATCTCAAATCAAGCAAGGATTGATGTTAAAAACAAGATATGATTTAAATCAAATATAGAAAATTCGCCCTTTTACTCTCAGTGGTCCACATGTGAATCAATAAGGATAATTTGATTTGTAGAACTATTAGTTGCATGTGCAAGTGGAAGCCCTAACCTCAAATCCCAAAAATATTAATTAAAGCCATGTTTGGGGCTCATTTTGGAGATGAGATATTATCTCAACTTTGAAAGCGAGAAAACTTCAGTTATCTAAACTCCAATCTGGTCACGCCATGTTTGGATATGGAGTTGGGGATAACTGTAGTTTATTTTTAAGCGGAGGTTGGAGATGCAAACTATGGTTTACAAGCCCTAAACTCCAAAAATGGATTTTACAAAACTTTGGTCAGATTGGTAGAAATACCTTCTCAACATTTGGGCCGAGATAACTACAATTATCTCAACTCCAAAATGGTAGCCAGATAAGCCAAAGTTAGGATTTTGGAGTTTGGCTTTGCTAACTTTATGAAACTACAGTTTAGAAAACTTAACTACATTCTCAAACAGGGAATCAAAGTTTAGATAACTTCATTCTTAGAGTTTGAGGCTTGCAAACCACAGTTTGCATCTCTCCACCTCCACTTAAAAATAAAACATGGTTATCTAAACTCATTTCCCAAACAGGACATAAATCAAAATAAGAAGAAAGAACTTGGCCAAGGGGAAAAACACAAAATTATATTAGCTTATAGATTCAAACTAATAAAACTAAAAGATACAAACTTTAACGCATAAGCAAGATACTCATGTTCCTTTCTTCCATAATAACACCATAAGCATACAGATTCAGCATTTACTACTAATCTTTCTCTAAAGCTTAATAAAATAAAATCGGTATTTTCCTCTAAAGGCTACTCACAGTTTGGAATTTAAATCTATAGAGATAACAAGAGTAATCTCCATTTAAAAAAATCCACATTTCTAAAGTGACTCGCAGTTTGGATTAACAAAACAGCTTCTTTTTTTTTGAATCAGATCCATCAAATGAAAGCTGGAATCTTTGGCCTGATCAGTGGAACAAAACCCTAAATAGCATTGAAAGGCAAAGGATAATTCGCAATTGTATAATCTACCGCTAGATACAACAATAAAGATAAGTAATCGATCCAAAGGACAAAACTTCATAATAGTTTTACGAGAAATCACCCCAAAAATCCATGAATTGATCTCGAGGAGAGAGAAAGAGGGGCTGGCGATTGAAGGCAGGGATCGAGAGAGCGAGAGGCGTGAGGAATTAGGGTTTAAGGGTTTAGAAACAAATTTATAGGGAAAAAATGAAACCCTTATCTAATTGTGGGCTCATCTGTGACCGTTCATTTTCCTTCACTTGATTTGATTGTATTGGGCCTGTAATGGGCCCCAAACCAAAGTCCAATATCCAGCAACAAGTAAACATTGCCCAAAACTCGCAATGGCTCTTCCGAGTAGGGCCTCTCGTGTTTGAGCAAGAAGTCTTGTAGTTATACGGTCTATTATCCAATCTTAAAATAGAAATAAAAATTAACAAGCACTTACGGGTCTTTATCTGATATCGTGGCGGAACGGCCCATCGGATAGGAACTAGTTATAGGTCATGCTTTTAACGTTTTATGAGCAGACTTGAACCAAATATTTAGGCCGAAAGAAGCGGATTATTTTTAGAAGTCACACGGCCTGACATCAGGCATCTAAGCCCATGAATCAACATTCCCTGTTTTATCCTTTCGGCGCCATGGTGGTCAACCGGGGCACCATAAAACCCTACATAGGATCAAGAATGCAAGTTGGACGGATGTAACCATGCAATGAAAACTATATAGATTTGTAAAATATATTTTAAATGATCGAATTTTCGTAAAATGTCTATTGAACTTGAAGACCGCCTTGCCTTACTCAACCCTGTGTTACATGTATTGGAATTTTGCGCGTACGAACTGCACATGGAACGAACATAGGCGGTATAGATTGAAAATTTTGATTCCTTTTTAAGAACTTGTAACTGTTTTGCAAACAGTGGAGGGGCATTTTATTTTCCAAATAATATATACGCCTAAATAATGAAGATATTCCCAGTTGTTGACACCCAATTGACAAGGGAATTTTTTATTTTTTGATTTATTCTTCAAATCAAGATATATGGACATCATAATAACAAGAGGAATTTTTTTATTTTTTGCTTTATTCTTCGAATGTAGATATATGGACAGCTTGATAACCAAGGAATTTTCTTATATTTTCGCTTTATTATTCAAATCAACATATATGGACATCTTAATAACAAATTTATCGGGCATTTTTTCCTTCTCGATACGATCTTTTGAAGAATCGGAGCCGGAAAAAAATCTGTACATAAAATGAAGCTAAATTAAGATTGTGGCTTAGAGAGTGATACATATTTTTTAGTGATTTCTCCACCTTGCTCGGAAAAAATACACTTGAAGGGCTTACATGGTGCAAGTGTAAGCTTCTCCAGAGCCCTTAAATGGGCTATGCAAGGACTTACACGTCCTTGCATAGTAGTTCTTCTCACCTTGCTCATCTCCTTGAATTTGTTTTCATTAAGCTATTTCTAGTCTCTCTCTTCGTATAACTATACTTTTAGCCTTCAGTTTTGAAACTGAAAAAAGAAAGGGTGGCATTTTATGAGATTGTGGTTGAATCATGGGAATATCCTTCATTCTGTATGTCATGCATAATTTGTGAGATTGTGGTTGATTGATAAGATTATTGCCGAATTAAATTGCAATTGATGAGATTAATAAATTAAAGGGGATTTAATTGCAAAATGTTCTATGGATGGATACCATATTTGTGGTTAGATCCCGTGGATGAAAGCAGCTGTAATAATTGAACCTCGGAAAAATACTTTGTTTATGGTTGGTTTCCGTAGGTGACAATATTGACTTAATTAATTAAATGCAGTCAGTGGAAACTGAAAAGCCTGACCGTTTAGTGCAATTAACGGAGGGCAATTAAGTGCATGTTAAACACATTTAGTGAAAGCTGACAAGCCTAGCTGTTTATTACGGTTAATGGAGGTATATTAAATACAGTTAGTAGGAGACGAAAAGCCTGGTAGGCTGTTACACTCCCTAATGTGCACTTATGAATAGGTGCATTTCATATTCCAGATGGAATGAGAAAGATAGACAGAAAAATATAATTTCTTTTCTGAGTTTTTCTAGTTTCGAGTTCTAAAGTTTAGGCTATATGAAGCAGTTTTCGAAGTGGTGCCTGTAGGTGCGCTGTTGGCTGGAGCTGTTTGATGTTATGAAGAATATTGCAGTGCTCAGCGCAACAGGTTTGTGGCGCAATTTTTCTTCAAGGCCAGTTGTCACGCCCCGCTTCCCAAAATACGGAATACGAGGGGTTGACAAGGCCAGCCATGTTCCCACGGTCGAGCAAATATCTCTCCGTAGTCACACTTCGGCTCCTACCTTTACGTGGTAATCAGTAATCAATGCACAGGTAATGAGAAATGCAGTAATTAAATCAGAAGAACTAACCAGATGGAGATCAAGGAAGTATAGCTCTGGGTCGCTGATCAAGATGTCCGCGATGTCCTCGAGGTACGTCAGGTCCTGGTCCAAGCTAGATCCACTTCTCATTCTGAGCATGCATACTCAAGTCGTCAGAGCGACACGATAGCAATATATATATATATATATATATATATATATATATATATATATATATATATACATACAAATGTGAACTCGTGCAATAATAACGAATATGTAACAACAATCAGAAGAATGAAGACGTGAACATGGAGTAGCCAATGCAGGTATCCAATAGAGCAGGTAAACAGTAAGGCAGTAAATAGTATGTCAGGTATGTAAAATCAGTGAGCAATACATATCAAAGTCACTAACCATATCAGTCTCTAAGTTTCACTGTACAGGTCGCTGAGCCTATCGTCAGTCCAAGTGTGAGAGTCAACCACTCGTGGGTATCCCCCACCCAAGGGCAAGGGAACACGGGCCCGAGTCGCTCGCTAATAATCAGTAATATCCCCATATATTTCCAGAATCGCTGTATGTGCCGGCATGGGACTCCCGAGATTCTGTTGAACTCACACTCAAACTACCCCACACCCCATGGTCTATATCAAACGCCAACCATAAACACAAATATCAGTCGGTCCATGACAAGTCTACGCGAGAACTGAAGACAGGGTCTCCAACAAGCATGTCTCGACTGATACCCAAGGTAAATGGACAGTGTTTGGTGCCTTACCTGTGACACCCATACAAGTGCTTCCATAATCTTCCATGTCACGCCCCGCTTCCCAGAGTACGCTAAAATGGGCACGTGACATAGCCAACCATGCTACCTGTGGGTAGGAAGTATCCATCCACAGTCACATTACGGCTGTAGAGATATCAAGAACAAAATAAAACTATCAAAACATATCCATAATCCAAGATAACATGAGTCAATAATAAATAAATGCGGAAGCGAAAGATCCAATACAAAATAACTGAAATTTATGTCCCATAATGCGGGCTCACATCAGGAATAAAATGCAGGAAAGAAAAGCTAACACTACAGACACTCACAGCTCAGCCTGTCGGCTGAAGTACTCCTGCTCGGACTGCGACAGCGGTACAGAATCTGGGCCATGCAAAACCCAGACGTCAGCGCGTCAAGTCATCAAAAAAAATAACATAATACACAGGCAATGCGAGTATAAACATGAATAAAGCAAGGGTAACAATAATACGAATCAGAGCAGTGCAGGGTAGTTTGCAGTGGGTAAACTAAACTGTGCTATCAGGTTCTCTGTTCTAAAGTCTTTGAAACCAATTGATGAATCATCGATGTAACTCAATAGTATCCCGTACATACCCGGGACCACGGCCACAATATTCTCGGCTGCAGCCGAGACATGCCGCTAGGTCAAAACAGGAATGTGTACGCTCAATAGTATCCCGTAGATACCCGGGACCACGGCCACAATATTCTCGGCCGAAACCGAGACATGCCGCTAGGCACAAAACAGGGGTGTGTACACTCAGGACAGGTAGTGAACTGTCAAGTTACAAGTCAGGTTTCACCTTTGATTTCCCCATACCCCCAAGTTATATGTGCAAGTCAAGTCAGGTATTCCGAAATCAAGAAACCAATGCCAACACAGGATCAGGTAAACAGGTTTGTCTGGATAGACAACAGGAATGGTCCATGAGGACTACATGTCAAGTTTGTTGGCATTAGACACAGGATCAGGTAACGGATCAGGTCATGGTACATCATGTCAAGTCAAGCGGTATACGGTACCATGTCGGGTCAATCAATATGCATGTAGCAAGATAGGTCAAGAAGCAGGCGATATCATAAGTGTACTCACAATCAGTTATATGATCAAACATGGGTATCAACAACATGATATAAGCAATGAAGTAAGCAATAGGCAGATTTACACGATTTGCAGTACAGTTATCAGTCGTGTCACCGATATGATTTCAACATTATAAGAATGCAGTAAGACAAATTATAGCCATTTAATCATGTTAACAAGTTCAAGACTTCATGGATGCAATGATATATATTTCTATAAGTTCCAAGTTTGACAGGTAAAATGTTTTATAACAATATTGACATAAAATGGGAAATTATAATACTAAAGTTAAAATAGTAGGTTTAGGGTGTCAGTAATGAATATGTAAATATTGTATAGCATGTAGCAAGGGGTACTTGCCTCGACGGGTCGCGAACCGGGAAAAACGGAACGTGAAACGTCGGCGGGAAAACTCGCGACGGGCGCACGGTTCACGGAATGAACCCAAACGACGAACAATGGAACCACACGGGTCGGGGTACCTCGCTGGAACGTCGGGTCACGTCGTCGGTATCGTCGGATTCCGGCCAAAAAGTGAACAGTAAAGATCGAGATGTGCAATCAAGAAGAGAAAGAAACTAGTGAAGAAAGGAAGGAGGAAAAAGGGGAAGAAGGCTTACGGTGGTCTGTAAAAGGGTCGTGAGGATCGACGGCGTCGAAGAAACTCCGGCGGTGGCCTACCCGACAGCGACAAAAGTTTCCAATTCATGAAAAATGTTTACAGAGAAAGCAAGAAGAAAAGAAAGAGGAGGAGAGCAAGCTTACCGAGGGGGCTCGCGAGGCCGGGGACACGAGGACGGGGTCACCGGCGGCGATGCACGGCGGCGCAGACGAGTGCAATGGTGTGCAGGTGGCCGCGTCGGGGTGTGCAGGTGGCCGGAAACTCGGGGACTGGAGGAAGAGGGGGCTTGGCTGCGGCGAGGGCGCGAAGACGGCTAGCCCGGCGGTGCTGGTGCCGGGGATGGGGTTGCGGCGGCGACGGGGGACGAAGCGGCCAAGCGCTGCGATGGGTTAGGGTTTACTTTCAAAGAAAGGAGGAGGGAGGTTGTTAAAGTAAATATATATATATATAGAGAGAGAGATGACGACGGGATAGAGAGAGAGAGGAGAGATAAAGACGTAGGGAAAAAATAAAGTGGGGCCCATGGAAGAAATGGAAGGAGTTGATTGGTGGAGGGATTTATTTAAAAGATTTAAAATATTTTAGAAATCTTATACAGTTAGAATATATATAAGTTTGTTAAAGGAAATTGAATATACGAAATATTAAAGTTTTAGGATTTTGGCGCAAAGTAAAACATTTCCAAATCGCGCCCGGGTCGGGTCCAAAAATTTGAAACTGAAATAATAGGATTTTAAGTGGGATCCAAATTTTAAAATGAAGTGTTTTATGATCAAAAAACATACCCCCAAGACGGACACACGTACGTGCACGTAGCCGTCCAAACCCGCCTGTTTCACTGAACGGGACGAGAACACGATACACGGACGCTACCATAAGGCTAGGGGTGTCAAGTAGGCCATGATGAATATTTTTAATTTTATTTTAGATGTCAAAAATTTGTTATCTGCAGAAATGAATTTGCCGGGTAAAATTTGCAGTAAGTAACAATCAAGCAAGATAAATGAAATGAAGGTCACACTCCATTCATAAAGTAACAGAAATTAGTAGTATTGGGCTCGGGTGTTACAGTCCCATACCAATTATAGTCACACTTATACAAATCCCACAGACGTCGACAATGCAATAAATCAATAGGGTTCACTGATTGTGTACATGTACAAGTCACTTTCACTTATCCCTTCATGTTTAAACACTAACATACTTGCCACAATCAAACACTAATACCTAACACTGGGTAATGCATATGATCACTAGGTTACCAATGTTATGACATCCATATAATGTGATGAGAATACAGTAATTAAGGCATGATTAAGATATCATCGGTCGGTGTCCTACCACTTGTATAATTTATCATAAATCATACATGCAAAATTTAGCAAAACAATAAAAAGGTGGTAAGCAGAATGTTTAATTATCTATCCATAGAAATTGGTTTCACGTCAATCGGGTTTCAGGATCGCTAGATATGGCCATTTCATTTTAAGTGTTCGCTGTTAGAAATCCGGTTTCAGAATCGGAAGTCCGTTTCGTAACACATTTTAATCCCAGTTGGGATCGCAATTAGGCGACGCTATAGTTGAACAATATTTAGGATTATCAGTTAGGTTTCCACCTCAATTGGAGGATCGGTAATATGCTATGTCGACAGGGAGTTATGGACAGATTATGTTCGATGTGTAAAATCTGCCTCTGCAGAATTCAGCAAGACGTATCGACATTGTAAAATGAATTAAAAATAGCAAACGGTTGAGGAATCTAGTGAAACCAGTCGAGTAAGAAAGCTAATTCAATTTCCTACGTAACGATAAAGGGTTCCGTGCATTCTCATATTTGAACAGGAATATACAGGGGTTAATCGGGATTTCCATTCTGGAATGCAGTCCAGAATCGTAATCCTCCGCAATTATCTCTATCATAGTTTATTAAAATTCAGTGATCAACTATATAATACGGTATTTTAAATAGTTAGATTCGATACGAGCCATCGAACGCTAAAATCCGGTTTGTCCACAATTTATTATAAATTTTACAGTTTGGCATGTACGAAAGTTTTCAGGTTTTACGACAGGAATCGGGACGTCCTTGTACGTAAGCAAACGACACTGTATTGGTACCAAAGTCTCAAGGGACATTCATTATAATCCGGGCCATCACATGTTATATGTTGCCGTCAATTTAACGGTTTTCTCTCATTCGGGTTTTGCATCGAGCACGTGGATTATAACGATTCACACGAAAAAGTGTATGCGGAAATTCTTGATAACTTGAATTGTAATATAAAAAATTAGCATGAAGCAAGTATCAAACTTGCTTGGTGACGAGTTGACGATAGTACGACGGCGGCAATGGCGCGATCGCGATGCGAGCGCGGCACGGCAACTCGACTTTGGCTCGAGTCCGATGGCTCGGCCGAGACGTCTTGGGTTGCTGGGGCGAGGCGGCTGCGGTCGGCGGTGAGGGGGTGTCAGAGACGCTCGGGCATTGGAGGGAGGCAGCCGGGGTGGCTGAGGTGGTCGCCGGCGATGGTGGTTGGCCTGGTCGATGCTCGGGTAGCAGTTAGCAGCTCGGTGGAGTTGAGGGAAGGAGAGGGAAGCTGGCCGATGACTTCAGGGAGGTCGGAGATCGGCGTCGGGTTGCAGGCGACGTGGCCGGCAAGGAGGAGGTGAGGGCTGAGCTGGGTGAGAGAGGAAGATGGCGGTGGGGTCTGTTGGTGGCAACAGGATGGTTGCTGAGGTGTTGTGGGTTGGTGGTCGGGGTTCGCCGTCGACGGTGTTAATGGCTCAGGCGTCGGTGGTGAGGCAGGGTGGCTCGTCGGCGATGGGGCGGAAGCTCGGGAGAGGCGATGGTGATGGGTTTTCTTGGGTTGGTTGCGGGGATGTTGTCGGGGACGTGGGTTCGGAGCAGAGGAGAGGAGGCGGTCGAGGTGAGGCTGAAGAGAGTGGATGGCGACGATGGTGGAGGAGAAAAGGAGGAGCAGGAACGTGAGGGAGAGGGAAAGAGAGAGGACGTGAAAAGGGGGGGAGAGAGAGATAAAGAGAAGGAGTGCAGAGATGCAGGCGAGGAGGTCGCGGAGGTTGTGAGAAGTGGGCGTGGCTGGGTCGTGGCGAGCGCGACCGTTGAGGTTGTTCGAGGGAAGCGCGTGTCGCAGGGCGTGCGTGCGAGGCGGAGTTGACAGCTCGACTTCGTCCCAGGAAGCGAAACATAGTCTTTCAAAGCCCGGAAGGTGAGAAGCGGTCGTGGGCAGGGAGTGTTGGCTATAGTGCCCTCAAGGCAATTATCATAGTCGCGGACTTGTGATTATGATGATTGAATGAGGACCTATACCGATAAAACAGTCTTACTCAATGTCATGACCCGAAAGTACGGAACGCGACTGGCACTTAGATTACGAGACGTCTAAAGGCGTACCGTAACCCAAGTCAGCCAAAGCCCAGAAGAATCTAAACCAAAATCAAAAGAGAGTGAAGGAAAACCTTTAATGAAAACGATTTTTCAAATCAATTAAGTTGCAAAGAATCCCTTTTTAAAAACATCATAAATTTCTGAAAATTTCGGCAGAGTCTCCCCTGTATTTTCTATCCCCCAAAATGGGTACAACAAGATAATAAATCTGTAATCATAAAAATGGCATCCCCAAGCGGGAGCTAGCTCTTCGCCCAAGGCGGATCACAACCACATGCAATATAATAGTAATATCAAGAAAAGAGCATAAAGAAACGCAAAATATCAGAAAACACAACGCCGGCTCAAGTGAGCTCGACCCAAAAGAAACCACATATATACAATCTCTCAGTCTCATCACTAGGTCGCATATACAATATAAAGTGGTAGATGGAGAATACTAGATACAATGATAGAGCAAAAGAAATAAAGTGTGCTCGCAACCCACCTACGGGCGATGTCGCGAGTCTGAGCAAAAGGAGCTGATGATAGGATAGCCCGCCGCTACAAGGGTGACGGGTCCGACCTGCAAGACACTGTGGCACAACGGGGGTGAGTTGCCAGCTCGTGAGTAAATATAACATCTAATAAGGCAACTGTAAGAATGCACGCAATGCACCACGACATGCATGTCCATATGTGATATAATAGCTCTAGTATGCATGCCCATGTATGCAATGTCATTTCTAACTCTTTAAGTGTTTTAAATGCTAAGGGTACCGCGTTCTTAACTTTTAGAAAATGAATATCTGTATAATAGCTAAGTACCATCAAGAAATCATTTGAAAACCCGTGTCAAGCATCGACACCAAATAGGAATCATATCTGTCTCAATATCGGGCTCCGTCAGTCCGGATCGGCCCATATCATAAATCTCACGACAACGGTCGGTATCCTCCGGATATCCGCCGCGCCAGACATCACCGGTAGGTAGTCTTCCCCTGCCAGGCTCATCGTCTACATCTCGATCTTCTTGCCCCGGGGTACCATACCGGGCCCACCATGTACTCGAGACGGTTCATCCACTCCTCGAATCGGGTCTCGAAATCAAATAGAAAACATGAAAACTCATGGTGGACGACACATACATCACGAGAAAACCGCAACTTTGTTTTAAAAATGATGAATATAAGCTTTTGTTAAATTCTTGCGGTTTTCCCCAAAAATCCAGAAATCGCAGCAATACGGAAATCCTTAAGAAAATCATAATGTTCACATGTTATATATGATAAATGTCTATGATATCAATGTATATGATGTGAGTTTTGGCTAGAAATCTATGTAGATATGATGGTAATGCGAGGTATATGCATGCTATGCAATTCCATATATCATGTATGAATGCAAATGGCGTTATTAAGTTAAACAGGTTCTATAGTGCACGTGGCATGGCAATTACCAAAGGCGTGTGTGTCACATGAATAGTGCGCGTGCAACAGATGCCAATGGTAATGGTGTTCGTGTCCTATGAAGTGATATCGCATAAGTATAGATGAATGTCCATGCAATCTAATATACTGTTCGCTATAAGGGTATGCAGTGTACATGAATGGATAAGCTAGCTAACAATATAAATCTTGTAAATAGTAGGGTAATCCTAACTAGGGGGGCGCATCGCGCCATCCAGACGATTCCCCCATAGATGAATACATCTACTCACCTGAAATCCCCGCTAATCCGATCCGACCACCGCCTTGCCTTTACGCGCCGTGTCCGACGTTTCCCCGACCGATCCTATATTTGCGCAATACCAAGCATAAGATTACAAAACCTAAAACGACGCAAGTCATAATATACATTTATCGACGCTCTCGAATTAAACATAGCATGCACTCGGTGCGCGGGAAAACGCACGAAAATCGCTAACCCTTAACTAGAATCGTCATTTCGGGGAAATCGACAAAACTACTACCCGACTAGACGAAACCCCGCGTTCGCACACTCTAATAGTCCTATGCGAAGCTAATTATCTCGCTAACATAACGCAATTTGATCGCATTCTAATTTTTATAAAAATCTAGTAAGCAATTTGCTTACCGATTCGATACAAACATCGCAATTTTGTCGATTTAGCGAGCATAACACTACACAATTAACCATTCCAATCAATTAGATAACCAAAGCCTAACTTAAATCCAACCACCATGCTACAAACCCTAATTTAAAATCAAATCCTTCTCTTGATTTTCTTAAACAAACATTTACTACTAAACTAATACTTCAAATTTCAATTCTAGCATATTTAAACTACAAGTTAGCAACTAGTTTAGGATTTTACCTCACAAGTGGAAACCTAGCATGATCAAGTCACCAAGAAGCCTCCTTTCATCAAGTTTTTGAAATAATTTGGGTTGAAGAGAGAGTGGATTAGGGTTTGGCTTTGAATTGAGATGGAAATTTGTGAGTTTTTATTGAATTTTAGCAAGAAATGAAGCAAGAAAGAAGTGAGGAAATGGGGAATTTCTGCAGCAAGGGTTCGGCCAGCAGGTGAGGGAGGGGAGGTGGGGAAATTTGGAGAAGTTTCTAGGTCCAAAAACACCCCATGTGCTCATTTAATGCTTTCATATCAACATTTTACAAAAAAAACCTTATTTTTCATCATTTTTCCATTAAATTTCCCACCCTAAAACCAAAATTTTGCAAGTCATGATACAATTTTATTAACACCATATTTTAGCTTATAAAGACTCCTAATTATGAAATTTACCTAATTAAATTTGTATTTATCACTAATTTAATGTATTTAAAAAGGCTTGAAATAATAAAAAAATAATTAATTACCAAATTTTTTTTATTTAACTAGAAAATTATAAGTGACATTTTAGTGACAAAATTATAGTAATATCTTATCTAAATTTTGTATAATTAGGTCTACAATGAAAAATACCTATTTTGACTTTTTACGGAAAAAGCCGAAAAATTAGCCGATTACCGAAAAACTGCCTAAACGATTTTCGAAGGGTTACACTCAAGATGATAGTATGCTATCTGGGTTGCCTTTATCATCATATACATGTTGATAAAGCCCATAGAATTCTTGCTTGACTGCCAGCATTATGATGGCGATCATATATGTGGGAGCTGGGGTCTATAAGAGCATCCTTAAATGTCCCTAGTCGTAGGAGTATCGAGACCGGACATCGATACTCCAGTGTAGACTAGTGTATACTGATCGAGACCCCGACGAGGGGCGGTGGCCAGGTCTCACAAGCCATTGGTGTTAGTTTGTTCACCTAAGATAGTATGCAGGTGCTCATTGGGTTATGAGTACACTGGACGGACTCGCCGGGAACCTGCTAGTTGGTATTATACCTATTGTCAGATAGCAGTTCCCAGGTGACATTTGTACAGGTTAGTCTGTCGACCTGAGATCGTCATTTGTCTCGTGTGAGTTCCTACTGTGCTTTGATTACTACCCTACCACGGCTCAAAGGAGTCGTGCAAATAGGTTTTAGTTGGGTACAGTCCCAAGCCACATGGAGGCAGTGATCGGATCGTCGGGGATTCGTCTCTCCCGGTATTGGGGGTTGATGTCGCATTGTGTACGGATGGCCATCACCATAAATCCATGGCCATGGTAGACGAGGATTACCGATCCAGGATCGATAGTTTCTCAGGAGGTGATGGGTTACATGCCGACACTAAATATCGCGTTGTTAGGGGTCTGACTTTATCCACCCCTAGACTCGATATGCGATACTCTTAGACGAACAAACCGGACTGTACGGATATTGTCACTGACATGCTCAGTAGGGGTTCAGGATGAGTTTGCTCGTCGGCCTCCCTTTCGCTCAATACCTGGGTAGCCGTTACGTACAGCTAGTGCCGCTGACGTGCTTGTGGTTAAACCCACTGCCAGCGTATTGACGAGTCTTTAGAGTCCCACATAGAGGGTTTTCACGGTTCAGGCGATATGGTGTACACGAGGTATGCTGATACATACAGGTGTCCGATTAAATATGTGCACTTGCTGCGCAGACTTTAATCGGACGGTTGATAATACCAGCGGTTTAGGATTAAGCCGGATTATTAAATCGGGTTTTGATTTAATAATTGATGTATGTATTAGTATATACGTATTCTAGTATTATTGTCACTGTTCGTTTTCTCTCTCGGCTATTCGTATTTTGGTACGAATACGCGTATATGTATTTCGGTACATATACCGGGAAGTATTCCGTATTTTGTACGGAATAGCTTCTAGAAGATGATGCCATCTCATTTATATGATTTTCCATTTATGGAAATTCATTTGTTTTTTATTAATGAGGTGGAAAAGGTGATGTGACTTCAAGCATGGCATGAACATGGAATTTGAGCATGGTTTGCATTGTTTATTATAATTTGACTTTGGAAAATGTTTTTAATTTTGTGATTGAGAGAGGGGGGGCCGGCCATAATGAGATGGGGGGTTCATTTTTCATTTGGTTTTTTTTTTCACATGAAAGATTATGCACTCCGACTCTTTCTCATTCATAAAAAGGCTTAGCTAAATTCTTTTGCTCAGGCAAAAGTTCATCACCTCCAATCTTTTTCTTGAGTTTCTCATTGAGCTCAATGGTAGAGAGAAAAATGTAGTGACACTTCCATACACCTCGACTCTCCATCGCCAGCAACTTTGGAACGTCGGTTGCTTCGTTCGACGAAGCTGGAGCATGCGCCGTTTCCCTCAGGTGGATCATCGGAGATGGAGGAAGACCGGCCCCCAAACATCATCGTGGAATCACTAGGAGCTTGGAATGAAGACCTAAGGACTCGGATCATCTCGGTATAAAGTTTCTAACTCTTAGTTTAGTTTGCTAGTTTAGGGTTTAAGATCGATCCGGGATCCGGGTAGCGGCAGCGCCGGTTTTAGAAATTTTTGTTCCGCATTTTGGCCGCGTTTCGATTGCCGGGGCGCTACCGGGACCCTTCAGGGAGAACGAGCGGGAAAAGAAGAAGAGGAAAGAAGAAGGGAAGCGGGTCGGGTCGGGTCGGGCACGTGAGGGTGTTTGGGTTGGGCCGGCTGGGTTTGGGGGAAATTCGTTTAAATAAATTTTGTTAAGGGGAAAATGGATATGGGATTTAGGGATTTGTTTCATATATTTTGTGAAGGAAGAAAATATAGGGATATAAGAGTTGGCTGGCTTTGGGATTTTTGTATATTCATTTGGTTTTGTTTTGTCTTGTTGGGCCGGGGGAAAATATATATGTATACTTAGTATTGTTTTGGGTAAAAGGAAAAATAATGAAAGGGAAAAGGAAGTATGGTTAGGGTTTGGGTTAGGAAATTGTAAAAGGAAATGGAGATTAGAAAATAGGGTTGGGGTTATAAAAGGAACCAAGATACAGTGAAGGGATTAGGGTTTTATTTAAAATAATTATAAATATCAATAAGTAAATTCTGTAATTGACCGTTATAAAAATACGGAAAATTTGTAGTAGATATTGGGAAAATACCTGGAGACTTATTTATTAAAATACGCTAATTATATATAGGGACTGGGTATTACACTAGTCTTCTTTAAAAGACGATTCAGCCCACCTTGTTGTTCGGTAATCTCTAAAATTACTTTGTTGCTTAACTTCAGTTAACTGACTATGTTCATCTTTATTTGTTTGTTTCTAATCAGTATGTTATGCTTTCTTAAATTGGATCTAACCGTTGTGATAATTTGTACTATTTATATGATTCTCCGTACGTCTCTCTGTTATCTTTGCAACAATTATTATATACGTTGCGGAAACTACTTATGCAGAATTTGTCACGCCCCGCTTCCCGGTATACAGCGAAGGGGATGCGACCGGACCGCTACGTATTTACTGTGAAGTAAATACGCTAAGCGTATCTAAGCAATATAAAAGTAATCATAAGAGACAAGAGATATAAAAACAACTACAATTTTATTTATTAACATTCTTTTGTACAATGCATGAAAAGGAAATACAACTGAAGTAAAAACGATGCCTAAACAATGGCATAACAGGAAATTAAAGGTACTGAATGAAAATATACAATGTCTAGAGCTCGGGGTATTCGAGGAACTGATCCAAGTCTTCACTGGTGGGCTCGATCTCTGCTGTGTCCAGATCACCCAACGACATTCAAAGAAGAAAGAAATAGAATGTCGTCAGCGAACAGGCCGCTCGGTAAGTCCCAAAGTTAAGGGAGAAATAGAAAACACAGAATAAAAATGTATCTTTTAAAGTTGTATAATATTGTATTAACGCTGTTGTTTGTAGCTTGGTACAGAAGGATGCCAGTATATACGAGAGGGGTCTCTGTATGTTGGAGACCAGGGCAAACTGAAAGTACAAGGAACCGTTATTCTACGGTACAACAGCAACATGATTCATGTTAGGTGTCTTAATCCTACTGTCTCGTGTCACTTTTAACACCTTCCGTACCAATCTACCCCTTAAACCTCGTAGTGTTTTGATTGTATTGTTATATTGTATTATTTATGTTGTATAGTTGGATAATTGACCGAAACCATGATATCAGTAATGGATGTAAACTGGAATCATGTAAATGGAAAGTATATCCATGGTTTGGTTCAGTTAAGTTGAATAGATTGATAACTGGATTCATGAATTCATGTGTTCATGTTGAATTGTAATAATGTAGATTTATATGGTACTTGAATCATATTCAAGTCGGATTATGATCAGACTCAAACCCGAGTCAGACGGTAGAGATGTAAATCGAAGTCCTATATTTACTAGGGTCCTTAGGGTAATTTATAAAACTTGAGGGGTTTTATGTAAAAATACATATGTATAGTTTTCAAGATGCACCCCAAGTATTTATTATTCGTCTTTAGAGTTGTAATGAATGTGAATTTTATATTGTGATATTTCTAGTAAAAATATCCTAATTTTTATAAATAAGGTATTTATCTCTAATATTGATTTATTTGAAGTTCATGGTATTTAGTGTAAAATTTATTCTTGTGATTTTTAGAAAAAATGAAATATTTATATCATAACAAAATAAATGTCTTAATGATAAATATACATATATTTATACAAAAATAATTTTTACTAAATATTTTATATTCTAAAAATCTCATTTTCTTAAGATGTCGTATTTTAAATCTTTCGAGACCGAATGCTCGTTGCGGAGGTCTGAATCTCGCACTACTAAGCCCGAGAGTGCACGATAAACCGTACTGTCCCGATCGGATTCCCCAAAATGGGTTGTAGCGGCGCTTTACAAAGATTGTAAAATACTAAATCTTTTAGAAAACGGTTTTATAAAGTAAACAATATTTATTTGTAAAGATGTCCATTTTTCCGTATTTTATGTTCTAGTGACGAGTTCAAATCGCCTTTTCACCGCCAATTGTGGCCAGGTAAGTACAGGTGAAGAAAGAAGGGATCCGCTCACAAATCACCGTGAGACGGGCCTTTTAAAGTTACCTTTCTCACTTGTCTAGCCTAAACACCACGAAGTCAAGCTTAGACAAACGATTGAAAGTTCACGACTTTCCTAATGAATGCGACAGTCCTTAATTGGATGAGTCTAGATATATTTTATTATTTCAAAAGTTATGTATTTATAAAAATGTACCAATACTAAAAGTTTTATTAAGTAAAGAGTATTTTAATGAAAGGTTTGTTTTCTCGTATTCTAAATTTCCAAGATTACAGTACTATATTTAGATGGAAGTGTGTGAGGAGGTAGGTCATTACCTCGTGATCCGCTTAAAGATATAGCAATTTAAATGGGATTAAATGTGAAATCGAAACATTGTGGTATTTAAGTGAAAAAATACGATAATTTGAGAACGCTATCATTTCATGTGATGAAACTTGTTCAAATTATTTGTTAAATGTTTAATAATCAACATAAAGATGTTTAAGCATGATTGTATTGGTGAGAAGTGAAATTTTATAGAAAACCGAATCGGAAATCGGATTTGTTCCGATTCCGTCGGGTTTGTAATTTCGTATTTTAGAAAAAGAGATAGAGAGGTTAGAATGGGACTTACGTATTTAGACAACACTAGAGAGTGAGAGGGAAGTAGGGGATTCGCCGGTGCGTTGATTCGTCGCTAAGAGTTCCTAGCACGATCACCGGAAGTTCGCCGTCGATTTCGTCGGGGCTTCGCCTTTCGCCCGTTTTCAAAGCACACAATATTTTCTTGAGATTTTGAGAGAGTGGGCTCAGAATTTTGGGATGAGAGGGTAAGAGGTAGGGGTGTATTTACAGGGTTAGGGTAGGTGTAGGGTTTTTAATTAAAAATGTAAAAAGAAATGTGAAAAATCATTAAAATTTGGAGTAAAAGAGGTATTCATAGCCCTCTGGAAACAATCTGCACAATTAAAGTATGCAGGAGAGTAGAGTAGCCCAAGAGCCCCAACTTTGATGTTGGGGACTCGGCCGTCCGGAGGCGCCGGCCGACTCGGGGTCTCAGGAGGTAGGGGTTGCCGGGGGTGCTCACTGGTATTTTTACATTATGGGGTGTAGTGGGATGTTTGAGAGTTATTGCTGTTGGACTGTTGGGCTTCTATAAAATTTAAAACAAAAATAATTTAAAAATAATGTGGGGCGTAGGATTTGAACTTTGGCAGCTTGGTTCAGCAGTATAAGGTAATCCAATGAGCTACAAGCTCCTTCTTGTAATTGTGGTGTGAAATAAATACTTAAAGAGATATCAGCAATGTTAAATGCTCCAAGTATATTTTGAATTTAAATCAATTCTTTGTATATTAAAAATGGAGTTGTTACAGAATTCTGCGGATCATGTTTAAATCTTTATTTATTTGTAAATATTCTTTTAGGCTTCACAATTCATAATAAATGGCATACCGTTTATGATTCAAATTAATGTTTCATCCCCTTCCCAATTCCCCTATAAAAGCCATGAGATCATTCGATTTTCAGCTCAAGTGCCATTTCTCAATTAAAACGACCATGGAGGGTGCTCTTTTTGTAGCCCTGGTGCTAGCATTATCATTTTGAAATGTCTTTGGAGGAAGATTACTAGGCGACCCGATCGTGATAGAACCACAAGGTTAACATTCTGAGCCCATCGATCAGGCTATCCTTAAACACCCGATCAACACTCTCAGCCGGTCAATCCACCAGGCTACCACTTTCCTCCTGTCCAAACCGAAGCATCGCCTGATCAACACTCTCAGCCGGTCGATCCATCGGGCTACCCCTTTCCACCGTTTCAGACCTGATGAGACTCATAAATGGGAATTCCCCAGATCACGACACGTAGCAGATGACGTGTCGTCCACGTAGGCCCACTGGATTCTTGGGAGGCTACGGAGCTGGAATAAGTATGATACATTGGGGACTTTCCTCGGACCTCGCCTCCGAGGCTGCATCCGACCTTTAAAAGACCTCCCTGGAATACCTTCTCTATGCGCCTAGCAACCAGCCAACAGCTTGCCCCCGAGCAATCCTACAGCCGGGCATTCACAGCCTCCTTGCCCATCTCCGAGCTGCTACAGAGCTGAGCTTCCACGGGCTCCTCGCTCGTCTCCAAGCTGTACACCGAGCTGAGCTCTCTCGGCTTCCCTGTTCAGCCGAGATCACGGAGCCCAAGCGTCCCTGTAATTGCTCCGTGTATCTCACCAAAATAAGATCTCCGCCGCTCCATGTCCCGCGTCCCACGCTAACATGTCTCTCTATTAATGAGCATATCCCGCTATTAAGGGACGTACCCCGCCATCAACGCGATCGTGACGCAAGGACGTAACGGAAGACGAGAATCTTGTGCCAGATCGCTCCATGCGACCGCTATATAAACCCTTTCTTCCAGACGACTTGGGGATCTCAAATCCATTCCCTTACGCCGCCACGTTGTCATTATTCCTCAGTATTTACTTGATCGTCGGAGGGTCCTACGGTGGTTTCCTATCCCAGGACTTCTCTTGCAGATAACTCGGCGTCAACGGCAACCAACAACCTATTGAGATCCACACACTCGGCCCTCACAGAAAATCTCAACCGTTCAGCACCGCTGGGAGCAAGATCGACGGAGGACAACATCTGAGTAAGAACCCGACATCCATCAAGACCGAAGTATCGACTGGTCAACCCTCTGAGCCGATCGATCCACCAGGCCATCACTTTCCCCGTGAACACCCGCAGCCAGTCGATCCACCGGGCTACCAGTTTCCACCGACTCGAACAAACAACATCCATGCCATAAAATAATTTGCACATCATAAGTTATGAATGAAAATAATAAAAGTCCACATCATAAGTTATGGTTTAATCTCCGCTTCGAACCTCTTTTTTTTAAAGTCCCTTTGATACAAAGTATTATCACTTAATCCGCATAAAATAATTTGCACACAAAATGGGTTCAAGAAGCTAAATTGAGATTGCGACTTTAGAGCCAATTCGTTTGTTTTTAGTTATTTCTCCATAATACTCATGTTTTCACCGACTCTCAAAATAGAAGGAAAAAAAGAGAAAGTTGGGATCGTGGGTCGATTGAATCTATTTATGCCAAAATCACTAATACAATTATATCTAATCATCGACATTAAATAGTGTACTGCAGATGCGATGCGATGCACAACCATCATAAACAAATTGGAGAATCTTTTAGATCAAATAATTAAGATTTTAAAGGTTTTGAGTAGGTGAAGACTTAAAAATATTTAATAGTTATAAATCAATTTGCTTAGCATTCTTTTCTCTCAAAATCAGGAGTGTTTTCTTGTTGCGTGGTACACCAATAATCGAAATGGAATTTCAATTTAACATCATCGTTTCTTTTTATGAATTAAAAGAGTAGAGAAATAAAATCTTAAAATATGGGTCGAATAATACTATAACAGTATGAGAACAATTTTGGGCTTCTTAATTTTCTTGATATGTATATTCTTTGCTTTAGACTAAAAATATCAAGTTGAAATGTTAAATACTACTGAATATTCACAAAAAAAATTTACAACAAGATGAATTGCAGAAAGAATAAGTAAAATAAACATGATAGCACATTCTACCTCATATATCATCAACTCCCAACATACCTCTTACAAAAATTACTGCTCAGATATTATATGTAATTTTTTAGGCATTACAGACAGCTGCTTAGATATTACCGGTAACTCGTATAAATCGAATTTTAATTGGGCCCAGTAATTTTTTAACAATAACAAAAGGTCCAAGGTTTATAAACAGAGTTTGAAACGGGCCAGGGGCTTTTGACAGTTTACCCTTGAAAAAATGCACATAAAAGTTATAAATGTAGATTGCAAAATGGGAGAGATGATATTTAATCTTCGTTAAGAAAAATTAGGCTATATAAAAAAAGAATATTCATGTTTCTGCAGACATTTTCCTATAAATTCAGCTGTTGGATTAAAAAACTCATTTACATTTTCCAGCGGCATAGGTTTTTCTTATCTTCAAGTTTTGATTTGCATCGCAATCAAATCTTCAATTTAAAATTAAATTTTCTTTTATTGTGATGGTCATTTAAAATCCAAACAACCCCCCTCCCAAAATTAAATAAAATAAAAAATTCCTCCTGTTTTTTTTTTTTTTGGTAAACAAGATTAAGATGCATGATAGATTTAAAGCTCTATTTTCTTACATAAGTTGCTTGTAGAAATTAATTCACTAAACTTCCATGTAAACGATCGGAAGAGACAGATATCTAACTTTAAGAATGATCTGAGTAACGAGAGTATATGCCCGTTATCAATAAAATTTTCTCGGTATATTGTTTGAGTATAATTTGATTATCTTTAAGATTCAGATGACCGAAATAAACAACAATAAAATCAAATTTGAGAATCTGTAGACATTTGCAATAATCACAATAAACAGTCGGCATAGTTGTACATTAGTATTTTCCGATAAGGAAGGGAGACCATAAGCTACATAATTGTTCGTAAATTCAGTGAGTTCCACTTGAGCCTGCTTTATAAAAGCAGAGACAAAAATGGAAGCACGAGATTGATTTTTGAAGTAGGAAAACAAATTATTTGAAGGGAAGTGTTTTTTTTTGCAGGCCTGATATTGACTAAATGATGGATCATTGATTAGGCTTTGGGTTTCTTACTTCTTAGGCCATTTATTCGACCTTGGGCTTTTGTGTTTCTTTAGCAAATTACCATTAAATTTATTTTCAAACAATTATTTTGTTTCAGCCAAAATGAAAAATCATGATATCAGTGCACAAAATGAAGGACATCACGATAACAAAATACCTAAAATGCAAAAAAAGATGAAATTAAAAAAAGAACCCTTTGCACAATTAATCCCATTGTTGATTCTAATACCCCATTGTCTTTGTAGATTCTTACATATAAACATGATAAACAGCATAAAAATTTAGATCGGGAGCTTTGGATTGAATCCATCGAATATTCAAATTAGCATGGAAACAAAATAGGGACAGCAAAGGAAAAGGGAAAAGAAAGAAAGAAATATAGTGGATAAGCTCATGGCTCATTGGAATTCTAACATGATTCCACCAACAAAAAGCTATAGCAGCACAAACTCATTTTAAATGCCCTCTTCCATGGTTTTCCTCTCTCAATTTCTCGTGTTGTGGTAACACTATCCACCACCATCACAATCAAATCAAACCCCTTGTAAAATAAGAGTAATTAATGCTTTTACTACCGGTGCGGTAGAATCCGTGTAGACTGCATGGATTCTTATTGGATAAAAGATGTGTCGTGTTATCCACTATCTAGATACCCGTATCTTATATCCTACCATGTATCCAATGGGAATGTATGTAGGCTGCGTGTATTCCACCGCACCGGCAGTACAGATATTACTCACGAAATAATGCCAAGGTTTCACCTGTTTTTATCCCTACCAATTCCATAAGCATGCAATAAGAATCTGCCATGTCTCCACAACCTCGGTAATTTAAGTGGGCCCAATCAACTTGTCATTGTGTCATCACTAGTTCTCCTAGACTCATGCATGACATTTTGGCTCCAAAAGTGTTGTCGCTAGGGTTGGTAAAAATTCATTAGGGTATGAGGCTGCTCATCCTTGGAAAACCCATCATGCATTTTACTCATTATGCATGCAAAAGTTTTCAAACCTATATATGTGGGGTTTCTTCAGTTCATTTGTATCAATCATGAATTGGTCATGGTGGTGCATTTAACAAGGTGTAGGTATAAAGGCCTAGTGACCAAGAAAGTTTTATGTTTTTGCCATAGTGCTGTAGCCATTAAGGCTTGTTGGTATATTTCAAAGAGAGAACATGCAAATCAGTTGATGTGCTTACGAATTTATAGTTCAATTGTTATATTTTTTAATGGGGGTTTGAAACCCATAATAAACTCCGTGTTTGGTTGAAAAGAAACCCATACGAAAATACGCTCTTCTATGCAGCAGCTTTATGTTGCTGCTTTATTTTCGATCCCCGATGACGGTTATTTAACCAAATTAATGTTTTTGTAAGCATACTAAATGTCGCATCGTTTTCCAACATCCTGTTACTTAAACTCATTTATCTTCAAAATGGACGCCCAAGATTTATAACTAACAAACATGATTATTAGTTTATTTTTTTTCATAAACTATAGAAATAGTTAGCTCTAAAATAATCTTTTACTCTTGTACAAGTTTTTTTCTTGATCCTTTTAATGGAAAATAAAACAAAAGACAAAGAAGAGACGTGCACTATTGAAGAACAATCTATTGCTGTACTTGAATGCCCACATTCAATGGATGAATTGAGTTGAAGTAACCCACAAGTTTTGATTGATTTTTTGTGTCGTTTTATTGGTTATCTTTGAATTTTATAGTCAACTAAGGAAAAAGAGCGTCCTCGAGCTTATCTTTCTCCATTGGATCCAATTATTAAAATTTATAGCTTTTTGATGATCTCCATGGCATACGTAAATAACCTCTTTTATGAGGAATATATGATCATATGAACATGTCACGGATCCAGGCCAATGAAGGCCCTTTCGGCCATTAAATAATCGGATACTTATACTTTACGGATAACATTGTTAATAGTATATTTCCATCATGTAAACGCGCTTGTGTAATTTAGTAAAATGGAAGAAATAAATTGTCCAAAGCCTCGGCTATCATTTAAATATTTTAAATATTTTGAAATTGGCTTAAAACCATAAAAAAAATAAAATTTAAAGAAACGAAGATCCGGAGTATAATTTGATGCTTTAGGTAAATGCGAGAAAGACACGAGTGAACCAAATAATCTCAAAATGCGTTACATCTAGACCGAACAATCCCAAAATAAAATCGAAAAATGATACTTAATGACAAAAACACCCTTTATTTTTTGGATAGATCGTCAAAACTCGCCAAGCATTTTTTCTTACTGTAAAAAACCACCTAGCCTCAAAACGGTAGTAAAAACCCTCCTGAAAAAGTCTTTATCTAGTAGTTGCCTGATATATCTAATTTAATACGATATCCAGGAAGTATTCGAGTATCCCTTCAAGGCAAGGGGGTATTTGACAGCAGTAAATAGAGCTTGGTTTTTTGCTTTTGGGTTTTTTATTTACAATTTACCCCTGATATTTGAAAGTTGATCGTGTTATTTAAAAGACCTTGAAATGATTAGCCAGCGAAGTCCATGCGCCAAACATGCTTTCCTCACGTGACGTCCGCGTCTGCCAGGACACGTCAGCATCACGAGCATGGCGGCTCCGAGGAGATTCGTGCGCTGCAGCTGCTGCTTGAATTGAGATGCGGTTCTGGTCACCGCAAATCTCTGCCGCGCTTCCTTCCATGCGTCTTCACGCGGTACGATGCTGGGTACGGTCACGGACGGTGAGAGTAGTGAGTGTTGGCGAGTACGTTGACCGCCTAAGGAAACGAGCCTCAAGAGCCGTGGGTGCAACGAAGTGCGGCTTGCCTGATGAGGCAGCAGGGGTAGTTTCGGAACATCTAGGCGTATATTTTGGGGTTCCCAAAATAGGCTTTTATTTTATTAGCGAGGCCACAAGTATTTTCGAGAACGTCCTGCACGGGATTTCCAATTCCGGAACAAAATCAGTTATTCATCTAATATAAACTATTCCGATAACCGGAAAGGATTGGAAGTTTCTCATAATATAGATATTTTACACTTCTTCGAATACCAAGGTTCATAAAAATGAAGTCAAAATAAAAATTGTTTCTGTTTTCGTCGTTAGTATGGAATAGAAAGGATCTAGTGTGATATAAGATAAAAAGAAACTTAGATTTTTGCCATAATTTCCAATTTTATGGCAACTATATCCATCTAGAATCAATTTTGCCATATTTTGTGCTAGTATCCTGCACGTGCGTCACACGTATATATGCATTAGGAAATCTTTTAATCAGGGACGGATCCAAGATGGGTCGAGGCCAGAAATCCGACCCACCTGGATCCGACATCGATGCATACTTTGTCTATAATTCGAGTGAAGTTATATATTGTTGTTGTACATTTGCCCTACCTAAAGAACTGCTGCTTTGGTGATTGGTTTCTGAGAGAACAAGGGCCATGATCCGGGTTCGAATTCAATGAAATGCTGTTTTGGTGGGTAGAATCGTGCATGTGCGATCCACGAGTGAGTATTAATAAATCCTTTCACATTCACAAAACTCATTAAAATAATTTTGATTTTTAGTTGCCATTTTTGTAATTAAAGTCTTTTTACGATATGGGATGGGGTATTATTGTCTTTTTCCGTTATCGTCATAGGACCGTAAAGGACAATGTTTTGATATTTCGAAAATTCATGGTATAAATCCATTATTTTAATAGCTAGCTCACTGTTTTATTTACGGAATGCGCTTATAATTAAAGGTAATAAATAGAAATTCAGTAAAAAATAACCTTATTTCAATCGTTTGTACATGATGATACTCATAAGTGGGAATTCCCCAAATCATGTCACGTGGTAGATGACGTGTCCCGTGGCTCACGGGACAGGAGCAAACGCGATACATTGAAAACATTCTCCGGGCCTTCGCCTCGAGAATTGACCCGACCTTCGATGGCCTTCCAGAATACTTCCATGCCCGCCTTACGAATGAGCGCAGAGCGCTTCTGATCAATTTTGTGATCTGAGAAATAATTTCTCGCTTACAAGAGACTTTGTGTCATGGTTCTAAGAACAAAGTTCTTATTTTTATAGGAGATGTTACAATCTCTTCTATTTTCTTTTATGTAAGACTTTATCTTCGTAGATCTATGATCTGAAGAGAATGAAATTCTCTCCCCCCACCCCCCTTCCCCTTTTTATGATGAGATGCTATGATCTCTTTTTGTGAAAGACATCTGTCTTATAAATCTATGATCTGAAAAAGAAATATGTTCTTCTTCCCGGATGAGATGTTTCTATCTCTCTGTTTTTACCTTGAAGAAAAGTTCTTCTTCTCAGAGCTTGCTCTTTTCTTTGAAATTCCTCAAAACTTGTGGGGGGTTCCTCTCTGTGAGACTTGAAGTCTTCGGTCCTTTATATAGTAGAGCCTGATTTGTTTGAATCAGTTGAAGATCTTTTCTCTGATTGATTTGGGGATGTTTCCCACCGTTGGATTTTTTATCCGAGGACTTCTGTTTTACAGAAGACAATTTTCTTTTTTTTAAGAAAAATTGGGAAAATCTTTTCCCATACAAAACATATTCTGTATCTTGGTGATTTTTAATCACCATTGTATCATTGATCCAACGGTGCTCTGATTTACAAAGAACAATCTTTCCTGTTTGTAATGATTCTGAGGAGTATTTCCTTAACAGAATTTTATTATGAATTTTGATGATTTATCCTCTTCGTTGGATCTTTGATCCAATGGTGGAGAACATTTAGTTCTGGCGTTAGGCGTTCTCGTGCTTTGCCCGTGAGGCTCTGGCTCAGAGTCTTTGATTCTTTAGCGCTGGCGCTCAGCGTTCTCGTGTTTTGCACGTAAAGCGCTGCCTTAGAGTCTTTGACTCATGGCGCCGGCGCACGGCGCTCTCGTGCTTTGCACGTGAGGAGCTGCATCAGAGACTTTGACTCTTTAGCGCTGGCGCTCAGCGCACTCGTGCTTTGCACGTGAGGCGCTGCCTCAGAGTCTCTGACTCTTTAGCGCTGGCGCTCACGTGAGGCGCTGCCTCATTACTGAAGGTGTCTTTTCACCTTCCTTCTCTATTTTTCCTGAGTCAAGCTTCTCTTTCCCAGTACTTGGAAATAGTTCCATCATGCACATCATTTTCTGTGCCTAGACTTAAATGTCTCCATTCATAATCTGAAGCAATACTTCTATTCTCTCTCATTTTTAGAGAATCATCTTAACAGAGAAGAGCTATGGCTTGTAATCGCCCACATGCTCGCCGTCAGCCATGGGAGGTGCCCATTGAGAAAATTGTTCCTCGTTTTGCTGCGCGCTTGGTGAACTCTACTCTTACGGATGACCAATATGATATGGTGTTTTACGAGCTCTTGACTCGTATAGGATCTCCTCTCCCCATCGGCTCCATTTGGCTCCGGATAGGTTTTCTTGTCTGTGATCAATGATATTCCCCTTCCTCCGGCGGAGATGACTCCGGTAATGCTCGACGCCGCGGAAGACAAGATCGAGTGCTTCCACGAGGCACTTTTGATCACCACAGCTTTGAGGGATAGCTCTGTCCGGATGCTAAGCCAGATACGGGCTCAGCGGGTCGTCATGTCTGCCTTTGCTGATGGGTGCGGTGCTGATCGATGGGTAGCTACTCCTCGTGATGATCGCCGCTTTGACATGGTGGAGAAGGCAGAGAGGGAGTTAGATAATTTTATCCATAGTTTTGTGAATCTCTGTACTTTCGATCTCATGTTTGGTGATCTATTTCCTGTAAAATAAAATGTTCAATTAAATGCTTTTGTTTTTGTCGTTGAACACATGTTCTTCCTCTGATGTGTGCATGTGCGTATATGAATGAGCCTGGTTTCACACATATCTGTAAACGAAACTTAAGCCGGTATAAACAGGAACTAATAGCTCTTGGCCGAAAATTTTGGCGGGAACAGATGGTAAACAGGAATGGACTTAATACAGATCCTTGATGTAAACCAATTGTAATCGGAAAATCACTCGTTAGGCCGCCGCAAGTTCTGACATTTGCTACTACTCCATCGTACATATCCTTGATTATGTCAATATACTTGACGGGGACCCATTCTTCATCATTGTCCCCCATAATATCTCTCTAGGCACCTTATCGTACGCTTTCTCTAAATCAATAAATATCATATGCAAATCTCTTCTCCTCTTTCGAAAACGCTCGACAAGGTAACGAAGCAAATGAATAGCCTCTGTCATCCATCGTCCAGGCATGAACCCAAACTGGTTCTCTGTTATCTTAATATCCTTTTTTAGCCTATGTTCAATCACTCTCTCCCAAAGTTTCATAGTGTGACACATACGTTTTATTCTACGGTAGTTTGAGCAACTTTGAATGTCACTTTTGTTCTTGTAGATAGGTACAATGATACTTTTTCTCCATTAATTTGGCATCTTTTTTGTCTGCCAAATCTTATTAACAGATCTGTCGGCCATTTAACGTCTATTTCTCCTAAGCATCTCCAAATCTCGATAGGAATCCCGTTAGGACCAACCGCTTTTCTTAAACTCATTCTATTCAAAACTTCTTTAAACTCAGATAGTCTTATTTTACGTATGAAATCACGGTTTATATCTTGAGATTGAATGACAAGCTCATCGAAATTCTTAGTAAAGCTCTCATTGAACAATTTGTCAAAATAATATCTCCACCTTTTCTTGATATTCTCATCTCGAACTAAAACCTTCTGATTTTCATTTTTCACACACTTTACCTCAAATAAGTCTCTGGTTTTTCTTTCCCGCATCCGAGCCTTGAAGATCACATCAACCTCAATTATGATCAAGGTTTGTCCCTATAATCAGATGCAACATTATGCTAGATTAAGGTGGATGTTGTTTTTATGCTCACTTGTCAAATACAAATACGTAAAAGAGAAGGGATGATTTCAACTCTAGATGTCTTTGTGGGCCATTTTAATTAATTACCCTACAAATGAATTTTCCACAAAAAGAACCTAGTAAATTTAATTTATAGTCCAGCGCCATCCTCAGCTGTAGGTCACCGCCGGTGAGCGTAAAGATGCTGCGGAGTTTGAGAGTAAAAATGTTACAGTATATATGGCCTTGTATTGAAGCTGGAAGTTGAAGGAAGGGTTGTGTTATAAGTTAGAAGGCGAACTGCTAATAAACATATACAGATTTAGGAATTGAGGGAGGGAGGGAGGGAGCGAGCGAGCGCTTCTTGCAAAACGAGCAGCTCTTGATGGCATCCAAAAAAAATCGGATTAGCACACGGGCACTCATAACCTGTCCGGCCCATTAATATTTCGGTTATTAATATAAATTAGATGTTTTGGACGCCATATGTTCATTAGAGTCATAAAATAGGAGATTGTATTTTATGGATATCAATCAATTTGATTTTATGTTGGTCCTCACTTTTGCATTGTTGATATACAATAATTGGCTGATCTAATAATTGAAGAAGATATGGATCCCAATCTCCATCCTTAGTTTGTTCTTTATTAGTTAAGATTGTTTACGAACATGTTAGGACCTTTTCACCAAGGGGGAAAAAAAAAGATCTATTAGGGGCAAAATTAAAAGGCTGTATTTCTACTTGATACCATGAACTATAAACGCTTTGTCCGGATGATACTATGAATTTTCAAAATGATAGATTGATATCATGAATTTTCGCAGTATCAAAACACCCCCCTCCAACGATATTAACAGAAAATTATAAAATGACCATAATACCCCTTTCCAGTTTTATTAAATATAGTCTTAAAATGGAAAAGAGTATTATGGTCATTTTGTAATTTTCCTTTAAAACCGTTAGGAGGTGATTTGATACTCATGGTATCAATCCATCATTTTGAAAGTTCATGATATCATTTAAGGACAGTGCATGTAGTTTACGGTTGTAAGTTGAATTTGTGCCAAATAATAAATATTGAGTTTGGACGGTTAGCAGGAAATGTTTTCTTGATTATTAAAATGTGAGAATAAACCAAATTAAAATAGAGATTGCTACCTTAATCATTTCACCAATCAAATCCAAATGAGATTGTCTTCTTTTGACTGGATCAGGAGAGATGAACTAATTATGAGCTAATTAAAGAGGACGGAGGTGATATATTAGGTCCCCTCATTAGAGATGCCAAAAACAAAATTGAAAGTTAACCCAAGTTTCCACTAATGTTGATCACATCAACCTCAAATTATGATCAAGGTTTGTCCCTATAATTAGATGCAACATTATGCTAGATTAAAGTGGATGTTGTTTTTATGCTCACTTGTCAAATACAAATACATAAAATTTGGAGAGGGGTTGATTTCAACTTTAACCCTAGATGTCTTTCGTGGGCCATTTTAATTAATTGCCTTAGAAATGATGTTTCCATAAAAATCTTGGAAATTTAATTATTTATTTATTCGAATTTGTTTTTTGGCAAGACTAATTGTAGCAAAAAGATTTTACATAATGATCTATCTCATTGTAAATTATGTCACCATTCTAACTCAAAGAGAAAATTTTGCCATATCATGCAAATTTTGCAACAAGCATGTTTCATACAAAACAGCTAACTTCTTTCAATATAAACTCTCGCATTCAAAAAAGTGGATGGCAACATTGCATTATTCATTTTGACGTTGCAAAGATGGTCTGAACTCTAAGCTTCTCACACTACCGTCATTAGTTTTTTCAGTATATTGCCATGCGTGCTAGTTAGGTCAAGTTTATTTCTGTCTCGACGTCGGAACCAGCTTTTAACGTCAATGTCACGGTTTTCGTAGCCATACGGTATCATCTTTTCGCCTTTATTAATATTGAGATCAACAAGGGTCTTTTTGTTAATATAGAAAAAGACAGATTCTGAGATAGGTGTCTTTCGTTGGAGGCCCATCCTGTAATTAAAAATAGACACGTATGGGTTCGAATTGAAAAGGAGACGTACCCGTTTTGCAATTGTGGGAAAAAGACAAGACAAGGATGCAAAAAAGGGAAGTAATAATTGAGAAATATACGGCATTTTTTGTTTGTTGTGTCCTCAATTGTAAATTATTAAAAAATCTTGAGTGGTTCTCGTGATGGAATTTTAAGCGCCGTTTTCTTAGGAACCCAAATGTCATAATTGCCGTGAGAGAGTGAGAGGCTGTCCAAAATTCAATTTTGTTTACTTTTATTTGATACAACTTAATTACTATCACTACCAGTATAAAAAATTTCGGTAAATGTCACTAACCAAGAATTTAATGTTAGTTTAGAAAAACATACATTGGAGATTATATTTACTATTATACCTAGAATATAGATAATGCAAAAAATGAGAATTCTCTCCTGCAACTCTAACCCTAAAGTATGCCAACTCATGCATTTAAGTTCATCAATTTACATTTTTACCCTTTCACCATTTATATGCAATAATTCTTGGTCAAAATGGTCCAATTAATTTTTCAAAAACAACCCGAATAATTAACATATTCGTGAGAAACGGTTTAAACAAGTTGGCATACAGACCATAATGATTTTTCTTAATATGCTCAGGTGGTTCACACATGCAAAAAATTCTAGTGGGAATTTATATTACAACTATAATAGCTCCTCTTAGAAAAACACATACTACTTCCGTTGATTCATGTAAGTCTTTTTTTGCTTTTGCACACGTATTAATAGGAGATTGAATTTTCTTCATTAATCAATGACTATCTAAAGATAAAGTTCTCATTTTAACCATATCATTATTGATAGTTGAACAAATAAGAACACAAATCATGATAGGGTTAGTACAGGAAATGTGGTACTAGAAGTGCATCGGTAATCAAAAAAATTCATCGGTAATGCAGAATGATAATGCTCGATATCTGTGATCTCCCAGATCAGGACACGTGGCAGATGACGTGTCTCAGGGCTCACAAGAAAAGACCTACAGTGGCCGACCAGACCGCTCATGTGCCCGTCCTACAAGCAAACGCTGGCTCACCTCCGAGCCCCCAGCACAATTGGCCTCATCGGCCGACCAACAGCACCGCTTGCAGACGTAACCGCCATCCCGTGAATCTCGTCATGCGCGAGATCTCCGTTGGCCACATCCCATGTTCCACGCCACCACGATCCCACATTAACGAGCATGTCTCGCCATTAATGGGAGGTCCCGCTCATCACGCTGGCGTGACGTTGGGAGCATAACGGCCAGCGTGATTCTCGCGCCTGCCACGCCTGCTGCCACCGCTATATAAACCCCTTCTTCAGACGGTTCAAGTAAGCCGTTTTTACTCTACTAAGCCGTTACTCTGCTCGGATTTCCTCTCTAACTTGATCGTCGGAGGGTTCTCGGTGGTACAACCACCCCGGGACTTCCTTGCAGGTAGCTCGGCAACCACAACCCCAAACCTATTGAGATCCACACGCTTCAGGAGCGACAGCCTCCAGATCCAATCTCAGTCATCCATCGCCGCCGTCAGCAGATCAACGGGAAGCAACATCTAAAGGAGATCAACGTCTCCATTAGCCGGCGTCGTCTGTGTGAAATCCTTGATTCCACACAAACAAAAGTTCGCCTCCCGATCTCAATCCAACGGCGAGCGATCATCGCGACGATCCAAGCACCAGCCGCCGCCTCCCCCTCGGCGGAGGCACGTACGACCCTCCTCCGCCGAATGCCATCAACGCCCTCGCCGGCCGCATAGACCAACTCGCGTCTGTTGTGGAGGCGCTGATCCATGTCCAAACGACGGGACAAGATCACCAAGTCGCGGCTCCCCCACATCGGGGCCATGACCCCTACAGGGCGAGGGAAGGCTCCGTCCGCGTCCTCGCTACCTCCCACGACCGCGGATCTCCAGGGCCGATACGATCTGAGACCCGCTGGGCGCTTCACAGTGCGACACCAAGGTCTGTCGCCAGAGCACCTCGCCCCGAGGTCCTCCGCGCACCTGTCCCTCCCGAAGAGATGTCTGTCAGCTCGCTGTTACCAGGCATGACCGACACCCCCTCCCTCGACGGGGTCGCGCGGACGGGACTCGCCGCGGCGGCTCGAAGGCCACCTCGCCGAGGGATCTAAGCCCTCAAAAAGAGGCGACCGAGCAGCTTCACTGCTTGGTTCATCCTTGGCAGGACTCGCACGGCCCCTCCAGCGCCAAGGATCAATACCCTCGCCAAGAGGCACCGATCAGCTACCCTGCTCGGCTATTCCTGGCCGGTAGCTCGCATACCCCACAACGTCAGGGATCTAAGCCCTCACTAAGAGGCGACCGAGCAGCTTCACTGCTTGGTTCATCCTTGGCAGGCCTCCCACGGCCCCTCCAGCGCCAAGGATCAAAACCCTCGCCAAGAGGCACCGAGCAGCTACCATGCTCGGCTATCCCTGGCCGGTAGCTCGCCTACCCCACAACGTCAGGGATCTAAGCCCTCACTAAGAGGCGACCGAGCAGCTTCACTGCTCGGTTCATCCTTGGCAGGCCTCCTACGGCACCTCCAGCGCCAAGGATCGAAGCCCTCACGAAGAGGCAGCCCTGCAACTACCCTGCTCGGCTATCCCTGACTGGTAGCTTCCCTACCCCACAACGCCAGGGACCTAAGCCCTCAAAAAGAGGCAACCAGGCAGCCTCACTGCTTGGTTCATCCTTGGTAGGCCTCCCACGGCCCTTCTAACGCCAGGGATCGAAGCCCTCACCAAGAGGCAGCCCTGCAGCTACCCTGCTCGGCTATCCCTGGCTGGTAGCTTCCCTACCCCACAACGCCAGGGATCTAAGCCCTCAAAAAGAGGCAACCGAGCAGCCTCACTGCTTGGTTCATCCTTGGTAGGCCTCAGACGGCCCCTCCAGCGCCAGGGATCGAAGCCCTCACCAAGAGGCAACCCAGCAGCTACCCTGCTCGGCTATCCCTGGCTGGTAGCTTTCCTACCCCCACAACGCCAGGGATCAAAGCCCTCACCAAGAGGCAGCCCAGCAGCTACCCTGCTCGGCTATCCCTGGCTGGTAGCTCACCTACCCCACAACGCCAGGGATCAAAGCCCTCACCAAGAGGCAGCCCAGCAGCTACCCTGCTCGGCTATCCATGGATGGTAGCTTCCCTACCCCACAACGCCAGGGATCAAAGCCCTCACCAAGAGGCAGCCCAGCAGCTACCCTGCTCGGCTATCCCTGGCTGGTAGCACCCTTACCACACAATGCCAGGGATCAAAGCCCTCGCCAAGAGGCACCGGGCATCAACTCTGTTCGGCCATCCTTAAGGACAAAAAGCCCTCGCCAAGAGCCACCGAGCAGCAACCCTGCTCGGCCGTCCTTAGTAGGCCACTTACGGCCCCTCCCGCGCTAAGGAAGAAAAGTTCTTGAAAGAGGCCACCGGGCTCGCCCTTGCTCGGTTATCCCTGGCTGGTAGCTCCCTACCCCAACAAACCAGGGATCAAAGCCCTCGCCAAGAGGCAACCGGGCCCGCCCTTGCTCGGTTATCCCAGGCTGGTAGCTCCCTACCAAACCAGGGATCAAAGCATTCGCCAAGAAGCACCGGGCAGTAACCCTGCTCGGCCCGTCCTTAAGGATCAAAGCCCTCGCCAAGAGGCACCGAGCAGCTCCCCTGCTCGGCCACATCCTTAGTAGGCCGCTCACGGCCCCTCCATCGCTAAGGATCAAAGCCCTCGCCAAGAGGCACCGAGCAGCTACCCTTCTCGGCCCCATCCTAAGCAGGCTACTCACGGCCCCTCCCGCGCTAAGGATCAAAGCCCTCGCCAAGAGGCACCGAGCAGCTACCCTGCTCGGCCCCATCCTTAGCAGGCCACTCACGGCCCCTCCCGCGCTAAGGATCAAAGCCCTCGCCAAGAGGCATCGAGCAGCTACCCTGCTCGGCCCCATCCTTAGCAGGCCACTTACGGCCCCTCCCGCGCTAAGGATCAAATCCCTCGCTAAGAGGCACCGAGCAGCTACCCTGCTCGGCCCCATCCTTAGCAGGCCACTCACGGCCTCTCCCGCGCTAAGGATCAATGCCCTCGCCAGGAGGCCACCGAGCGGCTAACCTGCTCGGCGCATCCCCAGCAGGCAACCTACTGCCCATCCGACGTTGAGGATTTGAAGCCCTCATCGCGAGGCCGCCGAGTCCCTTCCTGCTCGGTGCATCCCCAGCGGGCATCCTCCTGCCCATCAGACGCTAACGATCTGAAGCCCTCATCATGAGGCCGCCGAGTCCCTTCGTGCTCGGTGCATCCCCAGCGGGCATCCTCCTGCCCATCGGACGCTGAGGATTTGAAGCCCTCATCGTGAGGTCGCCGAGCCCCTTCCTGCTCGACGCATCCCCAGCGGGCATCCTCCTGCCCATCCGAAGCTGAGAATCTGAAGCCCTCATCGTGAGGCCGCCGAGTCCCTTCCTGCTCGGCGCATCCCCAGCGGGCATCCCCCTGTCCATCAGACGCTGAGGATCTGAAGCCCTCATCGCGAAGCCGCCGAGTCCCTTCCTGCTCGGTGCATCCCCAGCGGGCATCCTCCTGCCCATCAGACGCTGAGGATCTAAAGCCCTCATTGTGAGGCCGCCGAGCTCCTTCCTGCTCGACGTATCCCCAGCGGGCATACTCCTGCCCATCCGACGCTGAGGATCTGAAGCCCTCATCGTGAGGCCGCTGAGTCCCTTCCTGCTCGGCGCATTGCCAGCAGGCATCCCCCTGCTCATCAGATGCTGAGGATCTGAAGCCCTCATCGCGAGGCCGCCGAGTCTCTTCCTGCTCGATGCATCCCCAGCGGGCAACCTCCTGCCCATCCGACACTGAGGATCTGAAGCCCTCATCGTGAGCCCGCCGAGTCCCTTCCAGCTCGGCGCATCCCCAGCGGGCATCCTCCTGCCCATCAGACGCTGAGAATCTGAAGCCCTCATCGTGAGACCGCCGAGTCCTTTCCTGCTCGATGCATCCCCAGCGGGCATCCTCCTGCCCATCAGACGCTGAGGATCTGAAGCCCTCATCGTGAGGCCATCGAGTCTCTCCCTGCTCGGTGCATGCCCATCAGACGCTGAGGATCTGAAGCGGCGCATCCCCAGCGGGCATCCTCCTGCCCATCAGACGCTGAGGATCTGAAGCCGCGCATCCCCAGCGGGCATCCTCCTGCCCATCAGACGCTGAGGATCTGAGGCCCTCATCACGAGGCCGTCGAGTCTCTTTCTGCTCGACGCATCCCCAGCGGGCATCCTCCTGCCCATCAGACGCTGAGGATCTGAAGCCCTCATCGCGAGACCGCCGAGCCCCTTCCTGCTCGACGCATCCCTAGCGAGCATCCTCCTGCCCATCCGACGTTGAGGATCTGAAGCCCTCATCGTGAGGCCGCCGAGTCCCTTCCTGCTCGGCGCATCCCCAACGGGCATTCTCATGCCCATCAAACGCTCAGGATTTGAATCCCTCATCGCGAGGCCACCGAGCAGCTACCCTGCTCGGCGCACCCCTGGAGGGCAACCTCCTCCCCATTCGCGGTAAGGATCTATGCCCTCGCCAAGAGGCACCGAGCATCTACCCTGCTCGGCCCAATCCTTAATAGGCCACTCACGGCCCCTCCCGTGCTAAGGATCAAATCCCTAGCCAAGAGGCACCGAGAAGCTACCCTGCTCGGCCCAATCCTTGATAGGCCACTCAAGGCCCCTCCCGCGTTAAGAATCTATGCCCTCGCTATGAGGCACCGAGCAGCTACCTTACTCAGCGCCATCCTAAGTAGGCCACTCACGGCCCTTCCAACAACTAAGGAACATCAACTCAACAAGAGGCATCCAGTCTATCAACGTCTTAGCGATCTCCACATCGACTTCGAGGCCATGGAGATACCGTCTTCCCGCCGGTCCTCGCACACTCGACAAGTGATCAGATACAAGTCGACGAGTAATCGCTAGACGAGGAACATGCCGAATATAAAAGCAGCGTTGTGCGAATACAATTGTCTACCAACAAATGGAAGTACAAGCACAAACACTACTGCAAAAACAAAAAAAAAATATTCACAAAGCCAAGAGTCTTTACAAGGGTATTATGGGCTCCCCAGCTTTATCAAATTACCCGAAGGATTACAAAAGGGAAGTTCCGGCCACAAACACGGCCTAGATCTCGCTTCCCTCATCACTGTCGACCGGGGGCATGACCACTGAAAGTGGGACCCGAGCTCGAAGCTCACCGTCGGCAAACTCCGGAAGTTGCTCCTTGACGGCATCAAGAGCTTTGTTCCATACAACGGCGGAAGCCTCGCCGAGGCCGACGTACAACTGGTCCGACCCCTTGTAATCAGCCACCGCCTTTCTAGCTCGGATCTCGGCGAGTTCCGCCGTCTGAAGCGCCGCCTCGGCATCTCGCCTGCTTGCATCCCTCTCCCTCTTCATGGCCACAAAACGATTAGCCAGTTCCACCAACTTCGCATCGGCGACCCGATGGGACTCGTTCAGGCGGCGATAGGACTCCCGGCACTTTGAAACGGTGAGATCCGCAGCTTCTGACCGGGCTTTGAGGACGATCGACCTCTACCTCTCCAGACGCAGCTCGAGTCGCAGACCCTCGACCTCCGAAGAAGACTCTTCTGCTGACCTCGCAGCCTGAATAGCCCTCCCGGCTTCCATACGAGTAATAAGGGCGCAGTGCTGAAGGACCTGACGAGAAATGGTAGAGAAACTTAAGGACACCCGAACTAAGAAAAGGTCGCTCAAAGTAACACATGAAGGAGTACATACTTGAACCGCCTCCTGTGCGATAGCCGCTATTTGGGCCCTCAAGGTCCCCCGCGGCATCTGGCCCCCGGCCGACTCCTCCATACCAGCAAGAGGCTGGTGGCAACGGAAAGCCCCGACGGGACCAAGAACTGGACGTCCCCCTCCCGCATGGGAGTCCACGCCGGAACCTCCGTCGGCGGCGCACAAGAGACCGTCCTCTTCCGCTTAAGAGGAACCCCGTCTTCGCCTTCTCTTGCATCCCTCGTCTGGGATTCGGGAACCCGTGTACGCCTTTGGTCGCTGCCGGAACTATCGTCAGGAGCTCGTAACGCGGCAGGTGGCCCTGCCGTCGGAGGCACATCCGGCGCAGGGCTCGAGTCAACCGGAGGCACGGACGCACCGCCGGCCCCCCTCCAGGACTGAGTGCCGAAGGCACCAAGAGTCTAGAATCGAACCATCTGCCCTGCCAAAAGGGAGAAGATGCTCGACTCAGAAGGAGAAGAAGCAGAAGAAAGAAGAAGCAAGACATCTAACCTAGTGGGAAGAAGTCCTGAAAGAGGAAAATGCAAGATCCGACCTAAAAGGAGAGCGCCGAGCAAATAAGACTCGGAACGAGGAAAATGTAAAGAGAGAGGGATCCTGAACCAGGCCTCCTCTCTATTTATGCTACCGGCGTCCTCATCCAGCGGCGACGGTCGACTCCCGCCTAAACGACTCAGTGCTCTCGACGGCCACGATCGCCCCACCTGTCGCAAGCGCATTTGCAGCATTCTATCGGACGCCAGAAGCCTGCGGCACGTCACATCAACCAACCGGCACCCAACACGTGGCATGTCGCTTCAGCGAAAGGGCACACGATCCGGCGCACCCTCTTTAATGCGTAGATCTCGCCCTGATTCGCTGACATCACCCGGAAAAACAACCGATCGCCCAGGGACACGCCCGACGATATCTTCGAAAAGAAGCTCACCTCGGGTCACCCGGCAAACCACTCTCGACCCGACCTGTCAGCTGGTCGGGACGAGAGTGGGGGGCTAATGATGATGCTCGATATCGGTGATCTCCCAGATCAGGACACGTGGCAGATGACGTGTTCCAAGGCTCACAAGAAAAGACCTACAGTGACCGACCAGACCACTCTTGTGTCCGTCCTACAAGCAAACGCTAGGTCACCTCCGAGCCCCCGGCACAATTGGCCTCCTCGGCTCCACAGCTCGACTCCGAGCTATCACAGACCCGAGCCTCCTCGGCCCTCTCAGCCCGCCTCCGAGCTAGAGCAGAACCTAGATACCTCGGCTCTTCCGCTCCTCCGCGAGCTCTCTCGCCAAGGTCATCTTCTTCGGTCTCATCGGCCGACCAACAGCACCGCTTGCAGGTGTAACCGCCATACCGCGAATCTCGCCATGTGCGAGATCTCCGCCGGCCACATCTCACGTTCCACGCCACCACGATCCTCCATTAACGAGCATGTCTCGTCATTAATGGGAGGTCCCGCTCATCACGCGGGCGTAACGTCGGGAGCGTAACGGCCGCGTGATTCTCGCGCCTGCCTCGCCTGCCTCCACTGCTATATAAACCCCTTCTTCAGACGGTTCAAGTAAGCAATTTTTACTCCACTAAGCCGTTACTTTGCTCGGATTTCCTTTCTAACTTGATCGTCGGAGGGTCCTCGGTGGTACAACCACCCCGGGACTTCCTTGCAGGTAGCTCGGCAACCACAACCCCAAACCCATTGAGATCCACACGCTTCAGGAGCGACAGCCTCTGAATCCAATCTCAGCCATCCATCGCCGCCATCAGCAGATCAACGGAAAGTAACATCTGAAGGAGATTAACGCCTCCATCACAGAACGATTTATATCTTGATGACAGAAAAAGAAGCAGAAAAAAGGATTTACATTGTGAAACGGAGGCGGATATTATGAATTTTTGGACACTCACATTCCAGAGACAGATTTGATAATGTGCATGTTTGGACACACGCAAGATACATGTGGCCAGCATATAAAATAAAATAAAAGCCAAAATGGAGGGCGGGCCCCACACTCACGCGGTCCTCGGCTCCCATGTTTGGCTTCTTTCTCGGTGTACTGCCTACAAAGGCTCCTGACTCTGCATGTGAAATATGCAGCTATAAATGGCGACTTTCCGCATTCCAAAACAAGCAAAAATGTCTTAGTTTGAAACACGCTATTTAAAAGAAACTTAAGCGGTTAGGTTGTAGAAAAATGATGTATATCAATACAATGTAACACTTCAATATGCGGTTAGGTTGTAGTAAAGTGAAAGGCATGCATTTGAAAAGGATAAGCTAAAATATTCTACACTTTTACTGTACCATGTCATATGCTTTATACTACCGTCATTTCATTCCCTCGCTCAACTGTACTCACCACTACTCCACTACAAAATTATAAAAAGGTTATCATCATCAACAACGCAAAATAACATTTATATCATATTTTTATATATATCATAAAACCTAAAAAAATAAAGGAAAAATATAAATAAAAGACCAAACTCAAAATCATACATCCTCCTCATTCAACCTACTAAAATCCCATAGAGAAATATTAAAATAAAGGGTGAAATTTTTACCGTTTAGTTTTCCCCTCATAACAACAAAAAGAGTTGCTTATTTCTACTTATCCTCCCCCTCATATAACATATTTATATAAATTACCCCTCATCATTCTCTACATTATGGAACAAGCATTAGGGTTCTCATCGCTAAATATTTGAGGAGGATATGCATGGTACTCGACTTGGTATTTCGGGTAATAATAATAGAACTCGTTTCTCTTCTGCTCAATCCTAAGTGCCGCCGCAGCCGCTTCGTCCGCCACGGCTTCTTTCTTATCCTTCTCGTCTGTGCCTTCTTTCTCCGTTTTCTCGCCTTCAGGATTTTCCTCAGGCTTTTTCTCGTCTTTGGGCTTCCCATCTTCTTTAGGCTTTTCTTCGTTGGGTTTTTTCTCCGGCTCGGTTTTTACAATGGTTGCATGCTTGCCGGTTCTTTTGTAGACATATTCGACCAGCTTAGGGGGCTCGAAAACTCCTTTGACGGTTACTTGTGATGCTTTGAGGTCGGGTTCAACCGCTTGAACACCTAAACAAACAGGTTCAAGCACAAGCGTTCAAATTACATGAAAATTGGTGTATCTATGTTAAGTACCACGTAGATCAAAATCTACCGACATCGTAATATTACTGAATATAGAGAGAGAGATAGAGATAGAGATAGAGAGTGAATAATAGAGTAAAGAGGCCATAGGAGGGAATTTCCTCCTATGGAGTCGAAAAAATACGGCATCCATCGTGTTTTCCGACGATCGGAATCCATCATCTTCATCGTTATCATCTCAAGGTGTGGGTGCGCCAATTTCATGTGATTCTATAACTTTTTCACCGTTGATTTAACAATGTAAAAAGTTCTCTTGTCGGTAAACCGTTAATTTTGAACCCATTAATGCAACGATGAAAAAGTTGTAGAATCACATGAAATTTGGCGTACTCATATCTTAGATAATAACGATTAAGATGATAGATTCCGATCGTCGGAAAACACGATGGAAGGCGTATTTTTTCGACGCCATAAGAGGAAATTCCTCCTATGGCATCTTTCCTCCATTACACACACACACATTACAAGGTTAAAAACATATTTTACTACATTATATTGATTCTAAATTATAAGCAATTATACTAATATACCGGTTTTATTAGAATACATCGGCCTACACAAATACCGGTTTGAAGAAACATTATAAATCAACCTTTTTCGAAAAGAAGAAAGAGAAAACAATGTACTATTTGCTAATTAAATAAAAGATAAAGGCACCGATCGAGATCTTGAGTTTCAAAGGAGAATTAGGAAGCATATGGAATCAAGAAACAGTAGTGTGTTCATAATTAAAATATTAATATAATTAAAGAATGAGTTAATAGATTAAAGAAAAATTGCCTAACCTTTTTTAATTCAGACCACATCAATACTTTTAAATTAAAAAGGACATCAACTAGCCAATACAAACAAAATTAGTGCAGAGGCATGCAAAGTTTTGTCCCTTAAAGCAAAAAAAACCAAGTGTACCCACAGTTCAAATCACAACCAAAAATTCAATTTGAGAATTGAAACAAAAACTTTTTCAAACCTTTCATCTTCAAGATCCTCTTCTTGATCTCTTGAGCACAGGCCTCACAATGCATGTGCACTTTCAGTGCCACAGCAATCACCACAGGCTGCACAAACACAAATATAGAAAACAAACAAGAATTCATTAATTTCCGTCAATTCCATAAAATCACTCTTGAAACCCTCATCAAAACTTCAGAGTTTCGGTGCCAAAGCAAATAAGCCACCCATTTCAAATCGCAATGTGTTATACATGTAGCATATTAAACAAAAAAAATATTCCGCTGCGAAAATGTCTAGGTTTTAATCTTATGAAAAGATACATAGGAGGTATAATACAATACTATATTCCTGAACCCTCTAAACTCCCTGCTCATATAGTTTTCCGAACCAGGAATCTGACAAATATTCGGAAGAGCAATACTTTACCCACCGGGCTTGAAATCGTGCTACAGTCTACCCAAAAGACAACATGGTAGGATCCACAACACCTAGATACTAGTGTCAAACAAGTGGCCACATGTTTTTTTGTCTCCTGTGTGGATTGTGATAGATTTCGAGCCCAGTAGTTTAAGCATTTTACAATTTGGAAAGGGTTGAGGTCAGCCGGTCATTAAAAGCTCTGTGCTTCATAGCTGACCCCATTTGATGATTACAAACTAACCCAACATTTTTTTTTTCAAAATAGTACAAAAATAAATCCCAAAAAATTGAAAAATTGGTACCTCCTCTTTCTTCTCCTCAACCTTGGGCTTCTCCTCTACCTTCTTCTCGTCTTCCTTCTTCTCTTCAACTTTCGGCGGCGGCAGTGGGGTCAAGAGCTCCACTTTCCTCCCAGTCTTCTTCTGAACTCTGTCCACAACCTTCAATGGATCCTCTGATGCCTTCTTCCCCTTCACCACCACCTTGTGGGTCCTACAATCTGTTATCACTTCCTCCACCCCTTCACAAAAAACACCCCTTAGCTTCAACATTTGCAAATGTCTCCTCAATGACTGGTAAAATTTTACGTGCACATTTTAAAAGGCCAATAAAATGTTCTATTATCGAAAAACTGTCAGGCGCTCTGGTTGGGAACAGACTTAAGTTTTCTAAGCTTTTAGTTTCATAAAGTTAGCAAATCTAAAGTCCAAAATCCTAACTTTACCGTCTATGGCATTCATTTCAGTCATTTTGGAGTTTTAGCTGCCGCTATCTAAACTCCAAACTGATCAAAATTCTGTAAACTCTATTTTTTGAGTTTAGGGCTTGCATACCCTATGTTTGTACCCATCGTCCCAAAAACTGATGTGCCCAGGCTTTCTAACTATTTGCAGAAAGGGGTTTTAAGTAAAATTTTGTAAATGCTAATTTTTTCCATCAAAGCCCTTGACACATCGCCGGACTTTGCAAAAAAGTCCCATTTGTTTCAACATTTGGAAATGTCTCCATACTGACAAGAAAAAATGAAACTAGTAAAAATTGACGTGCCTGTCTTAAAAAAAAGGTTTTAAAAAATGTTCGATAAACCGTCAATTTAAAAGATGTTAGTCGATTTTTTTAAGTATTTGCATAAAAGGGTTGCCAAGTAAAATTTTGTAAATGCTATTTTTTTTACCATCAAATCCTTTAAGACATCGCCGGACTTTGCGGGCGCAGCCCTCGCAATGCATGAAGACCCTCATCTCGATCTCCTCCGGCGTCGGAGGCGGAGGCGCCGGCGCCGCATCAGCCGCCGGAGCATCGCCGGAGCTTTTCTCTTCTCCTTCTTTCTTGGGGTCCTCCTCCGCTTTTGCTTTCTCTGCCTTTGGCTTTTGCTCCTCTGCTTTCTTCTCCTCTTCCTCTGCCTTCTTCACCTCCTGCAATTACAAAGAAAAACAGGATTTAAGTCCAAAAATTAAGGGAAATTTGCATAAAAGCCCCTAGGATAAAAAATAATAAAGGTTAGAGCTTTTTTGGTAGGTTTTCTTAAATTCCTTAAAATACTTAAAAAGGAAAATATTGGGAAAGTGAATGTGCTGAACAAGAATTACCCATTATTGCAGATAAAATGGTGAAAAGAGGAACAATAAGCAGGAAACCTTTTTTTGTGATTTATTTTATTTCAAGATCCTTAAAAGATAATTCCATTGAAACGCAAGCTTGGTTCTTACACAAATAATAGAGAAGAAAATTTCGAGAAAAAAAAAATTAAAAACGAAACTTTCAATTATAAAAGTAAAAATAAGAAAATTTGGATGGATAATGAGAACCTCTCCCATTGCTCGAGCGAGTTGCAGTTGCAAAGCTCAACTCTCTCTCTCTCTTTCTCTCTCTCTCGCTGCTGCTTCTCAAACTCTCTCGACGAGGAGAAGAGGTGTGGGCTTTTATAACACAGACACGTGCAGTTGCACGTGCCACTGGCTGCCACGTGTTACTCCTTTTGTGCTGTACACTGCTCCGCAGGCACTTGCTTTAACTTCTTTTTTCTATAATCCTGGTTCAGCATGAACTGGTATTTGCACTTGTGCATATATACGTCATGAAGAAAAGCTATGGAATTTTTTTTAAAATGTGTGTGTGAGAGAGTGGGAGAGAGAAGAGAAGGACCACGGGCTGTTCTCTGTTTTAGTATTTCAATGAAAAGTGTAAAATTATAATAATTTCTATTTGAAAGTATGAGATGACATTGTGTAGATTTAGAGCTTGTTAAAGGATTTTTCTCTTTTTTTCCTATCAAGTAATAGGAAAAAAAAGAAGATTTTTGGTCTAGACTTATGTGTTCTAGTTATAATAGTATTGATATATAATTAGGGTTTATCGAACTTTCAGGCCATTTGAGATGCACCATCGAACCGTAAAATTGTCATGATCTATTCTTAGAGGGTATATTTGTCTTGGTCTTTAGGTTAACAGATTGTATATTAAGTTCATTTTATGGCTATTCTGTCCACGTCCAAGGTCATTCTCATTTTGCGATATTCAATATGCCCGTCGATCATACATCATTGCTAAATTAAGAGAGTTCATAGTATTTTTTTTTGTTCGATAGTGATATATAGAACTTTAACATGTAAGTTTTCGATAAATGAAAAACATGAGGTCCTTGTTTCAAAATACATAATGGCTTAACTGTATGACTCGTATGGTTCTCCTCGTATTTTAACACACATTACATTACTGCATATAAGTAGAAACTCAAAAGGTTGTTATCAGGTTTGGCGAATGAACTAGTTGTTTCAGCGGCCATAAAAATTATATTCTTAATAGAATTTTCGGTTTTAGCGAATGTGCTTGTCACACATGTAATTTTTAACGCGCAGTGTTTCCCTTGAAACATATTTGTTTGCCTTTCACTGACAATTGCTAACTAAAATTGATGTTACATAAAGTTTTAAAGATCAACGAAAGTGAGTTGTATCTAATGGCTTAAACAGATTGTTTTAAATCGGTATTCAACATATCTTTTGATCTAGAGTACTTTTTTAGGTTTAAATCCACTAAGCTACCAAATAGTTTCACTGTTTAGCAATTAACTATCAAATATTTTTAAAATTATGAATAACTACCAAACTTAACACTCAAAACCTAACGGTGTTAAGTTGTATGTAAAATGACCATTTTACCCTTTAAATTAATTAAATTAACTAAATTAGATAACTGTTAATTATTTTATTAATAATTGTTAATCAATTAATATGCAGGTGGTCGATGGTGGCATCCAATGGAGTGTTAGAAATATGTTTGCCCTACAGACCATTATTGTATATTATAGTGGATGCTTGGACTTATATAGAGAGCACTATTTTGCTCGACATGATATTATGTTATCTGGTTGCATTTTATCTTAACGTGTGCACTTGTTTTAGTTTACCGTCTCTTTGATATATATTGATAAAGCCCTTATGATGTTGGCTTCATTACCAGGATTATGATGTAGATAATACTAGTAGGGCTTGAGTAGTCCACAAGCACATCCTCAGTGGTTTCTAGTCGGGAGAGTATCGAGACAGGATATCGATATTCCATAATAGACTAATGTGTACGTTTTTTGACCCTGTATGGGGCGATGATTGATACCATAACTATTGGTATTTGACATCAAAGATTGTACATAGGTGCTCATTGGAGAATGAGTACACCAAACAGTACTCGCCGAGAACTACTAAATGACACCATATCTATCGTGACATAGCAGTTCTTTGGTAATACTTGTACAGGTTAATCTGTAGACCCGAGATTGTCATAGAACCCTGGTAGAGGTGCTAAGACATACTTTCATGATATCAGAGCCAAGTTAGAGACTTAGAAGTAGTTTAGACGAAATTAAAGTGTTCGGTCGACGTTTTAAAAACGAATTTTGCAAGTTTCTGTCCATTTTTTCAAAATTCGATTTTTTCAGGATTAAAAATGCTCAGAAAATCGTGCAGGTAATTTTATGAAGGCACAAGAAATACGAGCACATAACTCCACAAATTGGCCGCGGAACCACCGCCTATACCATGTATTGGTCGCGGTTCCGCCGCGCAATTATAGAGTTAGGAGCCCACTTTTCTTCTGCTGCTTCATTTTCACATTTTAGATTTTCTGGATATTTTGTAATGAGGCTCAAGCGGTTGAGATCTCTGTGAATTGTTGTTGTTTGAAATATCGATCGAAATGCTAACATCGTCTGTATTATTTTGGCTATGTGATACAATTTTTTGGAATCCACATTGATTAGTTTTGCGAAAACTGGTTATCGATTTGTAAATCTCGCATTTTAGTCTCATATGATAGATTACCACGGAGTTTGGATATGGATCGAAATTCCGTTGTAATCTCGTATCGTACGCGAATACTCACCGGGAGACATTAGTGGAGAGCTACGCCCCTTTGCCCCGACCAAGTGACTATAGGAGAACCCCATGGCCAAGAGCATCCACTCCGGTGCTCACGGCCACGGTGTTCCGCCCAAGTTCACTTCGTTGACGGCCTCGGGGGTCCAGCCATCCACTAAAGTTCCCGACGAGCTTTCGAATCATCAATCGGGAATCGTGTTGAATTGTTCGGCTTAATTTTTGAAAAGGGTTTTCAATTTGAAGCTTAAATGTAAAGTTTATAACATTATGTATGAAATTCGGAATATGTGATAATTCGGGTTTATGATGTCTATAAATGTGGATTCTAATTATTGTAGTTTTCATTTCTTTTCCACGACCGTAAGTGTAATATGTGGCAGTATCTCCGATCTCGTTGTTATAGGACAACGACATTAGGGATAAGAATATGTACTTACGTTGATGACATGTGATGTTACTGTGTTGCTATCGATATTTTATATTGGATCGCCGTGACAGAATAGCCGTTTTTTTTTACGTGAGATGAGAGCTTTCAATTTTCATTCATGTAAATAATTGTATGTGATATTTTTTTATTGGGACATTTCCGGATTGAGATTGTTGTCTCCATTCGATATATATTATCTATTTTACCATATTAGGATAGACCTAAGGTGAAGAGCACAAGCAACCGGGTTCTAGAGTCCAATGGGAGACCATCTCAAGTAGTCGAGACCGGTCACCTAACTCTAGAATTAGCAGGGTTACTTGCCGCTTTCGTAGGGGTCTATGGGTGTGGGCTTGGCTATTCATCACGATCGTGGAATCCGTGTTTTTCGTTACTAGCTTAATCTAAAATACGAACTTCCTAATATATCCTATAATTCATATATCTGTTTCTGTTGTTCTATGATGTAATGTGATCATATAACTGCGTGAGACGAATTCTACTTATATATATATGATATATTAGTAATCACTATATATGTTTTGCATCCGCGCTACTCCTGATCCCGCCCTACCGTAAGTTAAGTAATATTACGGTGAAGACTCGGGCCCCTGTGGAGAATATGAACGGCATATATGTGTGGTTTATTTTCGTTTCTTCTATGATGTTTAGAAAACATAATTGATGGGACTTTATTAATAAGATTAATGAAAAGAAAAGAAACCTAAAAGATATTGTAGAATCAATTTTTTCAAAAAGGTAGCTCTAGTTCTTACTTTGCATAGTGGTATTTCATTATGAATATCCAGCATCTCATTCGATGTGGAAAGAGCTTAGATACTTTCACCGGGAATGACCTCTTTAGCAAAAACTAGCATATGCTACAACTTACTCGGTTTGTTTTGATAAGTACTCGATTTTTAAAGCGGAGCTTAAACCACTTCTTTTCAAATCAATAGGTTCTACAACGATATCAAGTTCATTACGTTAAAATTTTTCTTCAAAACCAATCGTAACCCTCCGTCATTTCAGATATGTAGTGTTTAGTATTCGTGATGTGTTTGTTGACCTCCGTCAAGGCACAGTGTACGGAGTTGGATAATACATATTTGCAGCATGTTGATGTGATCGGTAGGGACGGTCACACAACATTGTTGACCTCCGTCAAGGGTTTGTGTGGATGGGTTCGAATCGATCAAGAAATGACAAGTTGAACTTGACTGGCGGCCTATGGTTTGTTGACCTCCTTCAAGGTCATGGGTCGTTAAGGATAAAAACAATTATCGAGAATTTCAAATGTTGAAATTTACAATGAGATTGCATACTTTCTATGTGATAGTTGGATTCCGATACCCACTGCGAGTAAGCGTTACTCTTGAGAGTTTTTCACTTTACAATTAGCTAATCCAGTAGGTGTCTAGGAAAAGTGTTAACGGGGTTATGCCCCTGCGGAAACGAGGTTATTTAATTAGTTCTATGCGAAAGCACGGGGAGACTCCCTCGAAATACCAACACCAGCCTGGCTGACCGGTTAGCGAACTTGTAGGGTGTAATTAATCCCGGCTAATCTTAACTTTTAGGATTTGAAGGAAGATTTGATAAAAACTGTGAGATCCATCCTGATTAGATAAAATAATAACCAATATAATATTGCAAGGACGCACGCTAAAGTGTTTTCTTCTCTCTCTCTCCAGATAGAGGCCATGTCACGTCTTAATCAAGATAATAATATGGATGTATTGACCGAACCCGCTTATTATACTGGGCCGGGAAACGTTGGTTCCACTCTATCTTATGAAAACTGTCATAAGTTTGGGCAAAGGATAAGAGAATGCAAGGATTTCCACGCAACCATAATAAAGAAAAAGCATTTTGATGCATCTTCTTCGGATGTGTTAGTTATTGAGAACTATTTCTCGGTCTGCTCTACGTCTTGGGTATTAGATACCGAATCAGGATCCCACATTTGTAATCTTTTATAAGGGTTAAAGAAAAATAGAGAACTAGGAAAGGATGATATATCTCTCATAATAGGGAATGGAGCAATTGTTGCTGCTGAAACTGTCGGCGAATACCACATGATATTGCCAAATGGGAATACATTGATTTTGAACGACTGTTATTTCGTACCGTCGATGATGTGCAATATAATATATGTTTCTTTATTAGATAAAGAAAGATATAATTTTGCATTAGAGAAAAATATTATGAATATTTTCCTAAATCAAGTGTTGATTGGGTTTACTACGTTGTGTAATGATTTATATATTCTAAATCAAAATATAATTCTAAATATACAAAACACTCACTAGAGGAAAAGTTCAGAAATGAACGAAACCTTCTTGTGGCACTGTAGACTTGGTCATATCAATGCGACCAGATTAGCTAAGTTGCATAAAAATGGATATTTGAATCCGTTCAAATTTATATCTTATGAAACTTTTTGAACACATGATTATATCTTATGAAACTTTTTGAACAAATGAGACCATGGTTATAACTTGACATGAACTTGACATGACTAGTTGAACACATGATTATATCCCGAACATGAATATATGAACATTTTGTATCCATGGTTTCGACTAGACTTGTAAATATAATCGATACAATACATTACGCGGGAATAAAGGGGTAGATTGGTACGGAACATATATCGTAGCACGAGAGGCCACTTAAAAGACATCTACATGAATTCACGTGCCGTTGTCCCGTGAGTTATGACAGGGACTTGTACTACTTGTTACCATAGTCCACGGGGTAAGATGGACTCCTCTCGTATATATGAATACCTTCCTTACCAAACTACAAACAAGCACGTTAGAATAACTATCATATATCGGTAATCAATTAAATACAATTTACCTGTTCATTTCATTTTATATATTGTCTTCTCTTTTTTCTTTTGGGACTTACCGAGCATTAGTTCGCCGACGACATTCATTTCTATTTCTTTCTTTGGAATGTTCGTCAGGAGGACCTGACTCTCAGGAGATCGAGCCTAGCCAGCAGGACTTGGACAAGCTCACCACTCAGCCTGACTACTAGTTCACCTGCACTTTCATTTTGTATGCCATTGTTTAGGAACTGCTTTATATTATTGTATCCTTTCATTTTAAACAGCTGTATGTAAAGATGAATGTAAATAAAGTTGTCGTTTTATTTTAATACTCTTGTCATTCTTGTTCATTTTATATATTATTTAATTACGCTTAACGTATTTATTTCGTAGTAAATACGTTGCGGACTGTCGCTTCATTATTTCCGTCTACTGGGAAGTGGGGCGTGACATCCTTACCACGGCTCAAATGAGTCATGCAAACATGTGGTTTTTGGGTACAGTCCCGAGTCACATGAAGGTAGTGAGCGATAGGAGGGGTTTCGTATCTCCCGGTATTGGGAGTTGATATTGTGCTATGCTCGATTGGCTATAACAACAAGTCTCTGGCCAGGGCTAATGAGATTTACTGATAAGTGTTATCAGTGGTTTCTCGAAAGGTTATAGGCCAAACATCGGCATGACTTATCGAGTTATCGGGGTCTGAAGATTCCACACACACCCCAAACTCGATATGCGACATATCAGATAAAGAGACCGGACTGTACGGTAAGTGTTGCTTATAGGCTCTACGGGAGTTTGGACAAGTTTGCTTGTTGATATTCTATTCGTTCAATTCCCGGGTAGCTGTTATGTCCAGCTAATACCGCTGACGGCTTGTTGTAATACCCAGTTCCCTATAAATAATTACTGTATTTTAATAAATAACGTTCAAATAATTTTCCCCAAATTTTTCCTAAAATTTTTCTATATTTTCTAACCAAATTTTAAACCATACCATAATTAAAACTAAATCACTTTTTAATTTCCTTTGCATTTCCTTAGCCCAGCCCATACCCTAACCCTTTTTTTTCCTCATCTATTTCCCCCAATTTCCTTAGCCCAAGCCCCAACTCCCTTTTTCTTTCTCTTTTTCTGGCCCAAACCTTTCCCCCAGAACCCGGCCCAAACCCTACTCCCATACCCGACCCGCTTCCTATTCCTTCGTCCTCTCTTCTCCACTTTGCTTTTTCCCGCCCACGTTTTCCCCAACGGTTCCCGCTCGCCCCCACGTCGTCGTGTCTCGCTCTCACGTCGCCGCTCCCCGCCGCGACCGCGACCATAATCTCGAACGCACGCTCGCGCCCCTCTCCCGCGTCCTCGTCCTCGTTCCAACTTCCCGCGTCGAGCTCCCCCTCTTCGCCCAACAACCCTACATGACTCGCTCCTTCCTCGTCAACAACCCCAGATCTCTTCGCCCGCACCCTCCCTCTCTCTGCACCCCCTTTCTTCATCACTTTTCTCCTTCTCTCACTCTCGTTCTCCCTCTCACCCAAGACCCTACAACCGCTTCCTCTCCCTCACGCCTTGACCTCGGCCCCCACCGTCGCTTCCGTCCCCTCACCGCCGACTTCGCCCTCGTCTCCCTCACGCCTCGACCTCCTCCTCCACTCGCCTAGCTCCCCTAACACCGACACCCAAGGCCCGAGCTCGCATCGCCACCTTTCCCGAGCTGCACCCCCTTCTCCGAGCCTCGCCCCACGTCACTGCACCCTCACCGCGCGACCACCTCAGCCACCGCCGTGCACCTCACCGTCTCCTCCTCTTCTGGCCACCTCCACAACCCAGCGACCCTGCACCCACCACCTCCAGCCGTCGTCCAAGCTCGCCGTCGCCGTCGCCGTCGCCGTCGAGAACTCGAGCTCGAGCCAAGTCGAGGTTGTCGTGCAGCGCTCGCGTCGTGATCGCGCCGTTGCAGCTGCCGTACCATCGTCGATACATCACCAGGCAAGTATATTACTTACTTCATGCTATTAGTTCGTAGTTAATTCAGTTTAGAATTAATATCGTAGATATATATTTCGTGCGAGCCTATACGATATAAGTGTTTGGTTTGGAACTTTAGGCGAAAACATAACTTTAAATGGCGGAACTTGTGATCCTTGGACCCGTCTACTATTTACCAATGTGCCGTGGGAATTTGGTTCAAAACCACGATCGTTTCACCTATGAAATGTTAATCTCAATAATCATTACGAAATCTAAATTTCCTGAACATGCTAGACCGTTAAATTCACATTAAATCTTTTATGAATCGGATTTCGGCGTTCCATGGTTCGTATCGAAGCCAACGGGATAATCTACAGAACCTTATAATTGATATCTAAAATTGAACTAGTTACGATAGAGAAAACTGCGGAGAATTACGATTCTGGACTGCAGTCCAGAGTGGTAATTCCAGATAACCCCTGTTGTTAACCCACTGTATTTTCCTTGCTCAAATGCGAAAGTGTGCGGAACCCTATATTGTTACGAAGAAAATTGAGTTAGATTTCTTACTCCACTGGTTTCACTGGATTCCTGTTCTATATGATATTTTTAACACCTTTTTAATGTCGACGTGTCTAGCTGAATTCTGCAGTGACAGATTTTACACATCAACCTAAACCTGGCCGTAACTCCGTGAGGATATAGGATATTACCGATCCGCCACTTGCATTGAAAACCTAACTGATAACCCTAAATATTGTTCAATAGTGTCGCCTAATTACGATCCCAACTGGGAATGAAACGTGTTACGAAACGGACTTCCAGTTCTAAAACCGGATTTCCAGCAGTGAACACTTAAATTGAAATGGCCATATCTATCAAACCTGAAACCTGATTGGCACGAAACCTATTTTGGCGGGTAGATAATAAAACATACTGCTTACCCGTTTTACATTGTTTCATTAAATTTTACATGTATGATTTATTGTGAATTATGCAAGTGGTAGGACACCGACTGATGATATTCTATTCATATCGTAATTATTGTATTCTCATCATATCATGTAGATGTTATTGCATTGGTAACCTAGTGATCGTGTGCATTACCCAATGTTAGGTATTAGCTGTCACGACCCGAAATATTAGCTCGTGACCAGCAGTTGAATCACGCAACGTCTAAAGGCGTAACGGAATTCAAGTAAGCTGAAACCCAGAAATCTAAACCTTTTAAGAAAAATAAAGTAGGTGAGGTTTTGAAATAAAAGTATAATGAAATCAGGTTTTCTTAATGCATAGAAAAGGAACATGAATGATGCAAGTGAAATTTATTAGTTTGAAAACATGTTTCGTCTTTTAAAAATTTTAGCAGCACCTCCTTTGTATATTTTGATCCAAAACCACAAAGACATAATAAGAATAATGGCATCCCCAAGCGGGAGCTAGCTCTTCGCCAAACGGCGGATCACAACCACGCAAGACAATATAAATAAGTATACGACGCCCAACGGCAAAGTTCACCACAAAAGATAAGGAAAAAGCAAGACATAAAAATCACAAGTAGCGGAAAACCTCCGCTCTAAGTCTCGCAACCACAATCCCACTAAGTCTCATTACTTATACAATTTACAACTTTTGATTAATGGAGTTAACTAGATACAATAAGAAATATAGATACAAGAGTGGTAATGATACAAATGTCACACCTACCAATGCAAAACACCCGAAAGCAACTGTGTGCCAGCGAAGCCGCTACTGATCCAAGCGGTCAACCTGCAAGAACTGTGGCACAACGGGGGTGAGTTGCCAACTCGTGAGTAGAAAAATATCAACAGATAGAAATCGAATAAACAACGACTCTTAGGTCAACTATATCATAAAGGTAATACTATGATATCTAGGATGATCGGATCTGTATATGTGCCAACAAGGTAGTCAATACCTATATGCATGCGGATAACATCCAACCGTAACAATCAATGCATGAATATGGATCTTGTCCAACCATAATCAAAGTATTTATGCATGTGGATCTCGTCCACCGAAAATCAATGTCTGTATGCTCGTAAACATCATAAAAGAGTGTGCATGAAAATATGAGGATATATATCAACGGTGTCCCTCACGGCACATCAAAATCATGGAACTTGAGTGCCTAGCATCGACACTCGAAAACATCATGAAAACCGTGTCCATCATTGGCACGTAAATCCTCATATATCTCAGGCGCCGTATCCTCAGATCGGCCTTTAGGTGCCGCACACTCTGGTCGGCCCTCATATCCATCTCGCTACTCCGGTCGGTATCCTCCGGATAACCGCCGAGTCCAAATACTATCACCGATAGGTAGTGCTCCCCTGCCAGGCTCACCGCCCAACATATACGAGTCTTCTTGCCCCGGGGTACCTCACCGGGTCCACCATGTACCCGCGACGGTGCGTACCGCTCCTCGAATCGGGTTTCACATGCCACTCTCAGAACCGAGAAAACACATGGTGGACACACTGAAATATCATATCAAGAGAAACCGGGTTTTTAAAACAATACATACTTTCTTTTGAAATCACCATGGTTCTCAGATCCAGAAATCTCATGGAAACAGCATATCTCAATGCATAAAATCATAAAGCAAGATGTATTCGACATATGATGGAAATGTAAGCATATCCGTATATCATGCAAGAAGGCACAGTGATATATCATATTAAGGGAAAACCGCTCCTTTAAAGAATTCCAGTTTTGAAAATATGTCTTGCGGTTCCCAATATCTCCAAAGTCAAATGCAACATCGTATATAAGTGCACAGGTAACTATAGCAAGTAAATGATGTATAGAGCCATCTCATGATACAGCAATCCTACTGTGTAGTGACATGGCAATTATCGATGATGAAGTGTGTGAGCCGGGAAATCTGTGTACGTGTAACATACGCATCATCGATAATGGTGTAAGTGTACTAACACAGGTATATGCAATACAATAATAATATCATGAATGCAGCATAAGGTAAAGCATCAGATCATCATATTCGTCTTATATTCTTTCATCGCATTTATATTTCACATCAAGTCGAGTTTACCTAACATTCTATCTCTACTATAAATATAGGTATCTAATCTAACATACACACCCGAACCATACAATCAGACTTTAAAAGAGGTGAATCGTAGTTTTGAAAATATGGGTTACAGTGTTTTAAAGAAAAGATATCATTTGAAAATCCGTAAAATCCCTCGAAGTATATATTTAAAATACATACGATTCATCGGTTTAGAAAGGTTATGGTTCGGATGACGCCTCTACATTGACTATCTGGTCCTACAGTATCCTAAACGGCAATATCGACAAACGTCGTCCTCGAATTCCGTCATCACATAATAGCCGTAACATATCACTTTTAACCATCCTCTAGTTTCTAATATGGTTTCGTAGCTAGCCTCTTTGTAACCCTAGTTTTCTAATCTAGGTTTTCTAACCATATTCTATAATCAGTTTTCCATCAATACATTGTGGGGATGCTATACGCCATCCACCCGACTTCTCCCGTGGATATAGATCCACTCACCTGGTCTTCGCTTCCCGAAATCGATGACGCCACGCCCCGTCGCCTCGGAATCCACACGAAGGTACCTACAAAAATAAACAATCGCAATGCACATTAAAATTAAGGCGGAAAAACCAAAACAGTACACGTTTTTCTCATAGGTCAAAACCTATAGCTTTGCGTGCAAAACACGACAATTAACCCTGGTCGCTGACGTCCAAACGCCACACGACGGAAACACAATACCAAATACCAAAATCACGTCAAAACGAAGTCGTAAAACAATGCACCAACTCATGGAAATGGTCCCAGATTTTACCCTAAGCCAAATTGGTCAATTTTGCATATATGGAGGGCCTAATTTACATCTAAAGGGACCCCAGAACAAGTACGAATCAATTCTAAGCTACCCTGGCCGCAAATTGCAGCCAGATTGAATAAATCTGCGGCCTGGGTGCAGGGGATGGGGCTCAGGTCTTGGTGGTAGCTTCTTAGGTGCCTGCACGACTCCCAGTAATTGCAAAATCATTTCTAGTATCCCCGGGTTGCTCCATATTCCAAAATACCCTCACAAGTCATATATTTATCCGATGTCGGGGTTTCAAAATCCGTATTTCAGGGTTCTAGTCTCTGGTTTGGGTCTTCAATCAATCACCACAGAGGTTGAATAGCCTCTATCAACCTTAATTTCACCATTGGTTCAGCCCAAACCCTAACCCTTATCTTAAAGTTTCCAAAACAACAATATCGATTCTAATCTAACATGGGGGTAAAAGCAAAGGAAATTCTAAGCTATAGGTTTAGAAAATACCTCATTTTGCAACTCAAGAAAATTCTTGAGTTTCCCCAAGTGTCCAAAATCCTTGCTTTCTTGATCCAATGCACTTCCTTTGAGCTTGTGCACCTTTTTAATGAAATGGGGTTTGAGTTTTGAAGTGTTTTTCATGGAGTTTGAGAGGCTTGAGGAGGGGATGGAGTGAGGGCTGCAGCAATAGCAGCAAGAGGTAGAGGGAGAGGAAAGAATGAGATGAAAAATGGTGAGATGAGTGAATGGCCAAGTCAAAGATACCCCTCATCTTTCTCTCTCTCACCCATACCTAATACTATATTTCTTTTCTTTTCTTTTCTTTTCTTCTCTTATTGATTTACAACCATGCAGGAATCATAAGGAATACCATGATAAAAGAAAATGTAACAAGAGAAGAAAAAGACTTGTGCATGTTTTGCACAAAACACGCTTAAAATCCGATTAGCGATTTTTAATCGCGATTAGCACTAAATTAGTGTCAAATAACTCGTAAAACTTCATAATTTGCATAAATCCAATAAAGCACCCTCATTTTAGTAATTTCCATAATTTTCCCAATTTATCGGTATTTAATTATACCGAAATATTAAAATATTCAATAAAATATTATTTAATTAAAAAATCCAAAAAATAATATTTTATTTTTCTGAAGTGTTACATTAGCGTTCTGATTGTGGTAAGTACGTAGTGATAAAGTGTGAATGAACAAGTGAAAGTGACATGTACTTGTACACAATCAGCGGACCCGGTTGATTTATTGCATTGTCGACGTTTCTGGGGCATATATAAGTGTAACTATAACTGGAATGAGACGGTTATGGAGCACTTATATTAGTAACATAGGTAAGGCACCAAACAATGTCCATTTGTCTTGGGTATCAGTCGAGACATGCTTGATGAAGATCCTGTCTCCAGTTCTCGCGTAGACTTGTCATGTACCGACTGGTATTTGAGTTTATGGTTGGCGTTTGATGTAAACTACGGAGTGTGGGGTAGTTTGAGTATGAGTTTAACAGACTCGGAAGTCCCATTTCCGGCACATACAGCGATTCTGGAGATATATTGGTGATATTGCTGATTATTAGCGAGCGACTCGGGCCCGTGTTCTCTTGTCCTTGGGTCCTCCCCTTGGGTGAGGGATACCTACGAGTGCTTGACTCTCACACTTGGACTGACAATAGGTTTAGCGACCTGTACAGTGAGACTTAGAGACTGATAGGGTTAGTGACATTGACATGCATTGCATACTGATTCAATATACCTGCCATACTATTTACTACTTTACTGTTTACTTGCTCTATTATCTATCTGTATTGGCTACTTCATGCTCACGTCATTATTCCATGCTTACTGTTTCATATTCATCATTATTGTACATGTTCACATTTGTATTTATATATATATTGCTATTGTGTCGCTCTGACGACCTGAGTATGCATGCTCAGAGTGAGAAGTGGATTCAGCTTGGACCAGGTTACCGACGTACCTCGAGGATATTGCGAATATCTTGATCAGCGACCCAGAGCTATACTTCCTTGATATCTATCTGGTTAGATCTTTGTATTAGTTTCGATTTAGTGACTGCATTTCTCATTACCTGTGCATTGATTACTGATTACCACGTAAAGCTAGAAGCCGAAGTGTGACTAAGGCAGGATATTTCCTCGACCGTAGGATAATGGCTGGCCTTGTTAACCCCTCGTATTCCGTATTTTGGGAAGCGGGGCGTGACACTTATGGATGTCTGATATGATTATTACCTACTGCTGGCGTATTGACGGGTCTTTAGAGTCCCACCTAGAAGTTTCCTAGTTCAAGCGAAATAAAATAGGACATGTATGGAGATATGTGCGGGAGCTTGATTAAATACGTGTATATGATACAGTATTCTAATCTACCGTTGTATGATATAACCGGATTATTGAATGAAGTGTTGATTCAATAATTATATATATATATATATATATATATATATATATATATATGATATTAGCCAGATTATATATGATATAATCAGATTATTGAATTAAGTGTTGATTTAATAATTACACACACACACATTTAACTGCATCATGGTTGATACATAGAATTAGGATGTGTGAGAATCACTTTAGAGAAAAAATGAGAAGATAATGGTTTATACATATGAATTAAAATAAAAGAAGAATGGTCATTTCCTTAGTTGCTTTGAGAAGTATTGAGAAATCATGACTCACCTCATTTCTTTGTTTTATTCACATATACTCATCATATTCTTGATCTCATCTTATCTCAAGATTCATGCTCTCATTTCCAAGTTCATCTTCTTCATCTCATCTCCAGTTTTTCTAGGTTGAGAAAAAGAAAAAGAAAAAGAAAGAAATGTTTTTAGTGAACAAAATTCCTACTTCACCAACCTATACCGCTCTAGCAAATTAGTATAGCTTGTTCTCTTCGCTAATTCTTAGATCAGTGAAGTGTGAGGTTGAATGTGTGTTGTCTCAAGGTGGATCATCTTCGACGACGAAGACTTCGAACAAGCTCGTTCCATCCTTCAAGTGGAGTCAAAGAAAAGTTCTAGGACTACTACTCGGAGCATTTTTCGAACAAGCTCGTTCCATCCTTCAAGTGGAGTCAAAGAAAAGTTCTAGGACTACTACTCGGTGTTAGTGTTTATGCCCTAGAAGGCCATTACTGTATCATACTAGCTTGTATATTACTTAATGGAAGCTTGGGATATTCACATGTATATAACAGTCTTGCTAAACATGGTAGTATGCTACTTGGTTTTTCTATCTTAATATGTGAGTGTACGTATTGATAGAGCTCTTAGGATCTTGCTTGTCTACCAGCGTTGTGATGGCAGTCACACTAGTGGGGGCTGGGTAGTCTACAAGCACATCCTTATTCAGGTCCCCGGTCGTTGGATTATCGAGATAGAGCATCGATACTCCGGAGTAGACTGGTGTGTACGCTTCTCATCCCAGTTGGGGAGATGGTCTGTCCCACAGCCGTCAGTACGTCGTACTGGAGATAGTATACAGGTGCTCGTTAGGTTACGGGTACACCGGACAAGACTCACAGGGAACTGTTGGTTGGTTTGATACCAGTCGTCAGTGAACAGTTCCCAGGTGACATGAGTACAGCGTAGTCCGCAGACTTGACACTGCTACTTCGCCTCGAGTGTGTCCCACTGTTCTTAGATTGCTACCCTACCACGGCTCAAAGGAGTCGTGCAAACAGGTAGCAGTTGGGTGCAGTCCCGAGCACTTGGAGGCAGTGGCGGTTAGACAGGATTCGTCCCTCCCGGTATTGGGAGTAGATATCGTGCTGTGTCAGAGAGCCATTACGCAAAGTCCCTGGCCAGGGCAAGCGAGATTTGCTGGTAGGTTCCAGCAGTTTCTCAGGGTGTAATGGGCTTTACTCCGACACGACTTATACCGCTATTAGGGGACTGACGCTTGCCGCCCCCCTAGGCCCGATATGCGATAGTCATGGACGAACGGACCGGACTGTATGGAGATTGTCACATCAGACTCAGTAGGAGTTCGGATGGGTTTACTCATCGGCCTTCTTATCGACAACTACCTGGGGACCGTTACGTACAGCTAGTGCCGCTTGCGGTCTGTGGTTAAACCCACTGCCAGCGTAGTAGTCGAGTCTCTAGAGTCCCACACAGAGAGTTTCCTACTCCAGGCGAAACGATATAGAGGTTGCATGGTTTTGCGACAAAGGGTTCGGACGCATACGTGCGTTTACGCACGTACGACTTTCGGACAGATTTTACCAGTCGGCTTTGGTTTAAGCCAGTTACTGGTATCCGGTTATTGGATTTTTACAGTCTAAAGTTTTTCCGTATTTTTACGGATCGGAGGGGCGTTCTCGTAATTACTCGAGAAGCTTCTAGAAGATGTGACTAAGGAGGTTTGTTTTGGAAAGAGAGTGAGTCATAGTGGTGATTCATTCACTTCATTAATGCACATTTATTGCTTAATGACTCATGTTAATGAATCATCACAAGATATTTTGTGAAGCATGCTTATTCATTTCCTTTATTGATTTTTAGATAATAAGAATGCTTCATAATAATATGATACACTCTCTCTCTTCTCTCATTATCATATCACACATTCTCTCTCCTCAAGCTCTCATCTTCAAGATACTAACCTTAATCCTCATGTGTTGAGAACAAAGGTTTAGTTAGACTAAACAATCCATAACCTACACTCTATATCATCCTTTCATCTTTGATTAGCAATCAAAGTTGATTAGTTACCTCAAGTTAGAGGTTTAGCTTGGTGTTTTGCTCTCGGGTGGATCGTCTACTACCTGGAGAAGGTCGAGGAGAACAAAGGAGGACGTAAAGAAGAAGGACCGGTTTCATTAGGTATAATCCCTAATCACTTATGAAAAGAAACTCATAGGATACGGTTATTTAGAGTTTAGCTTCGATTCAAGCGGTTAGTCGATGTTCGTTGTTTAAACTTGATCGTTTTTGTAAAATCCGCCTCCCCACAAGTACTGGGGTGTACTACATCGACTTACAGTGGTATCAGAGCCTCGCTAAACACTAAATAACTTAATCGCAAATTTGTACGAATTTCGAACGAAAAAACGAAGCCGGAAAACCCTAAAAAATGTAAGTTTCTGTCGAATTTAAAACGATGTCAGAAAATTTTTCAGGTAAGCTCAGAGTGCTTGACATGACACCAGAAGAACACCCAAGAAAAACAGTCGACTGAATCGACCAACTCGCCGCGGAACCGCGGCCTCAGCCACTGAGTTGCCGCGCTTCCGCCGCCGAGTTGGCGAGTCAGCGGCCGATTTTTCTTCTGTTGCTTCTCTGGGTAATTTGGGGTTTTCTGGAATGTTTAATTATTGCTCAGGTTACTGTTTAACAGAGCAGATTTTGGAGCAATATTGAAGTTGTTTATTCGATCGAAAAATACAGTATTTGCGTATTGGATTATATCTGTGATTGTTTGATGTGTTCGTAAACCTCCCCTAACTGCTAGTATGTCGGTTGGCAGGGGGTTGCACATTTCTGAAATGGTTATAACTGTTTGTGCATATAAACTGTATTGGACTGTTGTGGTGTATAGCCGGGGTTAGCAATGGGTTATTGGATAATTCATTTGTTGTAAATGTAATTTGTTGTAATATTATTTTCGCGGGGCACTTCCAGGTTGCGGTTGTAGCCACCGTTGTATTATTTCATTTTACTGTTTTTGCTCCTAGGACTGACCCAAGGTGGGGTACACAAACTGCCGGGTGGGTAGTTTGCCGTACCCGTAGGGGTCGAGGGTGGGGTAAACGGCTATTCATCACAACTGTGTAATCTGTCTTTTCTTGCAGGCTCAAAAGAAATACAGATTGCTTGCAAATCCAATATTGTTTATCTGTGTTCTGGAATGAATATCATTGCGTCAGACGAATGTAAAATATCTATATTATGATAGCTATTTAGACGTCACTTATGTTTTACACCCGCGCTAGCCCAGCCCCCGCTCTGTCGTTAGTTAAGTAACCTAACGAGTGATGACGGGACCCCGTGGCGAATGCGGATGGCATAAGAGGACGTTGTATTTTCGTTGTTTTCTGCAATGATAGGTTAATGATGGGACGCATTATCTGTAATGCAAAGTAAAACAAACCAAAGTTTAAATCGTTGGAACAATTTAAAAGAAACCACTCGGTTATTTTTAAAACAAATATTTTTAAAATGCGGAGATTTAACCACTCCTTTTAAAAGCTATCAGGTTCCTTCGGTTATATCAAGTTCACTACGTTCACGGTTTCGCCAAAACCATTCGTAGCCCTCCGTCATTTCATCTGGGTATTCAGTAGTATTCAAGCTATGTATTTTGACCTAACGCCAAGGCATAGTGTTTGGTAGCTGCTGGATATTCATTTGTTGCATAGATAGATGAGTTAGTTTGGGACAGTCGTATTATCATTTTGGCCGAACGTCAAGGATATATACGGATGGGTTCAAACTGACAGGATAATGATGGGCAGAACTTGACATGTGACTTATGACATTTTGACCTAACGCCAAGGTCATAAGAGCATGGGGCAAAAACTTATATCGGGAATTTCTAAAGAAACTGAAATTTGCAAAGAGATGCATACTATTTGGAGTTTGATGAATGTTGGTAGGATTCCTTCAACATTATCATTCGATGATATTTGGATCCCGATCCTACTGTGAGTATATGCTACTTATCAGGATATTCGTCGCTTAACGATCAATGCTATAAACCTAGTAGGTGTCCAGAAAAGTGTCAGCGGGGTTACGCCCCCAGAGAAAAGAGGTTCTTTAATTAAGGAACTTCGCGAAAGCGTTGGAAAACCTCCCTCGAAGTATCGACACCGGCCTGGCTGAACGGTTAAGCAAGTATTGTACGGTGAGAATAGTCTTGGCTAATTCTTCTTTTATGGTTTGAGGAAGGATTCGAGAAACAGTGGGAGCCATCCAGTTTAGATAAACTAAAAACCACTCTAAACTTGCAAGAGCATCATGCTAAAGAGTTTTCTTCTCTCTCTCCTAATTGCAGCGACCCTGAAAATGACTGGACTTAAGTTACTTTTAGAGAAAAATATACTGACAGGGCCAAACTATAAAGATTGGCTGCGGAATGTCAAGATGGCCTTGACCTACGACAAATTGGGGTACATCCTCACCGCTACGGCACCTGCTGTCCCTGGTCCCAAATCCAGCAATGCGGATAAGGAAATCCGCAAAACCTGGGATTTAGATTGCGCGAGAGCCAAGTGCATCGTGCTTGCCTCGATGAATAATGAACATCAGAGGAGGCACGAGGATATGTCCTTAGATGGCATATTTCTCCATACAAAGGAACTTTATGGAGAGCAATCTCGTATAGCAAGATACGAGACCTCAAAGAAATTGTTTCGAGCGAGGTTGGCTGTCGGGTCATCGGTAGGTGAACATGTCCTACAGATGATTGGCTATATAGAAGAGCTCGCAGACCTTGGGACGACTTTGGATAATGAGCTCTATACAGACCTTGTTCTCCAGTCCCTTCCTCCCACCTACGCCCAGTTTATCCTCAACTTCAATCTTCAAGGAAAAGAAGTTGAACTTGCGGAACTCCTGAACATGTTAAGGAGTGCAGAGGGCACCTTGCAGAAGGCAAGGGAAACACCCGCTATGTTTGTTGGCGGTGCATCTTCTTCCGGGTCCAAGGCTAGGGCCAAAGGAAGGAAGAAGAAGGCCGCACCCAAACCTAGAGGAGGTGTTAGTAAGGTGAGAGGGAAGGGAAAGCAAAAGAAAGCAGTACCGATAGTTGGCCAGGATGAGTGCTTCCATTGTCACAGGAAAGGGCACTGGAAGAAGGATTGCAAGGCGTGGAACGCCAAGAACCAGGAACCGAAGCAAGCTGTGGCTTCGACTTCAGGTGTGTTTGTAATTGAGAATTGTCTGTCGATCAACTCTACTTCCTGGGTATTGGATACCGGATCAGGATCTCATATTTGCAATTCATTGCAGGCACTGAGAAACCGTAGAGTGCTGAAGGAAGGTGATATGATCCTCAGGGTTGCTAACGGAGCTAGCGTGGGAGCTGCGTCCGTCGGGGATTATCACCTAGGATTGACGAGTGGACACATTTTGGTTTTACATAACTGTTATTTTGTACCCAGCTTAACGTGTAATATCATATCAGTTTCCTTGTTATCAAATAAAGGTTATGATTTCACGTTTGTAAGAGATGTTGTCAACATCCACCTTAATCATGGTTTGATTGGGTCAGGTACTCTAAATAACGGCATATATGTGTTAAACCAACTCCAAATTTTCAATGTCCAGAACACACTAAAAAGAAAGTCTCCAGATTTAAATAAAGCTTTCTTATGGCATTGTAGACTGGGTCACATCAATGAGAGAAGGTTGACTAAGTTGCATAGAGAAGGATATTTGGACACGTTCGAATATCAAACTTATGACACTTGTCAATCTTGTCTCAAAGGAAAGATGACAAAGACTCCATTCACTGGACAAGGAGTAAGAGCGAGCGAGCTCTTAGGACTCATACACAGCGATGTATGCGGGCCAATGTCTACACATGCGAGAGGTGGTTATTCCTATTTCATTACTTTCACGGATGATTACTCAAGATACGGATTCATTTATCTGATGAAACATAAATCCGAGGCTTTTGAGAAATTCCAAGAGTATAAGAATGAAGTAGAAAACCAAACCGGCAAAAGTATAAAGACACTTAGATCTGATCGAGGTGGTGAATACTTGAGTGCCGAGTTCCTAGGTTACCTAAAAGAGAAAGGAATTCTCTCTCAGCTTACTCCTCCATACACTCCACAGCATAACGGTGTATCGGAGAGACGGAATCGAACCCTATTGGATATGGTACGATCCATGATGAGTAATGCTGAGTTACCGCGATCTTTCTGGGGTTATGCGCTAGAATCAGCGGCATATCTTTTGAACATGGTACCTACCAAGACTGTGCCTACCACTCCATATCAGATGTGGAGTGGGAAGAAACCCCATCTACAGTATGTAAAGATTTGGGGATGTCCAGCTTTTGTTAAAAAGCAGCATGTGGACAAGCTCGAGGCACGATCAGTAAAATGTTTGTTTGTGGGATATCCAAAGCACTCCAGGGGATATCTATTCTATTACGCAGAGGAACAGAAGGTATTTGTTTCTCGTAATGCCCATTTTCTAGAACATCAGTTTTTAGAAAAGGAATCAAGTGGGAGCGAAATAGAACTGGAAGAAATTCCAGAACCACAAACTACTGCTGAAAGTTTGGTAGAACCAGAGGTTCAAGAAGAACAGAACATTCCCGCACCCCTCCGCAGGAGTAGTAGGCCGTCTCGTCCGCCTGAGAGATACTACGGTTTTCTCATAGATGGGGATAGAGAGGATTGCATCATAGATGATGATGAACCTACTGACTTCAGGCAGGCCATCCAGAGCGGCGACTCGGTACGATGGCTAGATGCAATGCGGACCGAAATGGAGTCCATGTACACCAACAAAGTATGGACTTTGGACTTTGCTCCAGATGGGGTAAAACCCATAGGATGCAAATGGATCTTCAAGAAAAAGATTGGTGTAGATGGACAGGTAGAAACCTATAAGGCTAGACTTGTAGCAAAGGGTTTTCGTCAAAGACCTGGTTTGGACTATGACGAAACTTTTTCTCCAGTGGCTATGCTCAAATCCATTCGGGTCCTTCTTGCTATTGCTACCTTCCATGATTATGAAATCTGGCAGATGGACGTAAAGACGGCTTTTCTGAATGGAAATTTAGAAGAGAGCGTCTATATGGATCAGCCAGAGGGTTTCAATCAGAGTGGGAGCAGCGGGAAAGTATGCAAGCTGCTTAAGTCCATTTATGGACTAAAGCAGGCATCGCGGAGTTGGAACATCTGTTTTGATGAGACAGTCAAAGAATATGACTTTATCAAAAATCCAGATGAACCGTGCATATATAGTAAAGTTGTGGCCAGAAGTGTCGTATTCCTCGTCTTGTACGTGGATGACATTCTATTGATAGGAAATGACATTCCTATGCTACAATCTGTCAAAGGATTCTTGTCACACAGGTTCTCCATGAAAGACCTGGGTGATGCCTCTTACATTCTGGGGATCCGGATCTATCGTGATAGATCCAAGAGGATGTTGGGACTTTCGCAGTCCAGGTATATCGACACTGTACTGAAAAGATTCAGTATGGAAGATTCTAAGCGCGGTAATCTACCGGCTTGTCACGGAATCACCCTCTCCAAAGAGATGTCTCCCAAGACTGATTTGGAAAGGGATCGCATGTCTATTATACCCTACGCTTCTGCGGTAGGCTCTATAATGTATGCGATGTTGTGTACCAGACCAGATGTAGCTTACGCACTGAGCGTGGTAAGCCGGTATCAGTCAGACCCAGGGGAGAGACACTGGATAGCAGTAAAGAACATTCTCAAGTACCTGAGGAGGACTAAGGAGATGTTCTTGGTTTACGGCGGAAAAGACCTCAGGTTGGAGGCCTTTGCTGATTCCGGCTTCCAGAGTGATAAGGACGATTCCAAGTCCATGTCGGGTTATGTCTTTACCCTCAATGGAGGGGCGGTGTGCTGGAAGAGCTCCAAGCAGGACACCGTTGCTGACTCGACGATGGAAGCGGAGTATATAGCTGCTTGCGATGCCGCAAAAGAAGCAGTCTGGATGAAGAAGTTCCTAACAGAACTTCAGGTGGTTCCTACCATAGTTGACCCAATACCTCTGTATTGCGACAACAACGGAGCTATAGCTTTAGCGAAGGAACCAAGGTCCCATCAGAAGTCCAGACACATCTTAAGGCGGTATCACCTGATCAGGGAGATCATTGATCGTCAGGAGATCGAGGTTCGGAGAGTTGCTTCAGAAGAGAACATTGCTGATCCATTCACGAAGGCCCTTCCTCAGATTCAGTTCGAGAGGCTGCTCGAGATCATTGGTCTGCGATATGCCAGTACATGGCCCTAGTGCAAGTGGGAGATTGTTAGTGTTTATGCCCTAGAAGGCCATTACTGTATCATACTAGCTTGTATATTACTTAATGGAAGCTTGGGATATTCACATGTATATAACAGTCTTGCTAAACATGGTAGTATGCTACTTGGTTTTTCTATCTTAATATGTGAGTGTACGTATTGATAGAGCTCTTAGGATCTTGCTTGTCTACCAGCGTTGTGATGGCAGTCACACTAGTGGGGGCTGGGTAGTCTACAAGCACATCCTTATTCAGGTCCCCGGTCGTTGGATTATCGAGATAGAGCATCGATACTCCGGAGTAGACTGGTGTGTACGCTTCTCATCCCAGTTGGGGAGATGGTCTGTCCCACAGCCGTCAGTACGTCGTACTGGAGATAGTATACAGGTGCTCGTTAGGTTACGGGTACACCGGACAGGACTCACAGGGAACTGTTGGTTGGTTTGATACCAGTCGTCAGTGAACAGTTCCCAGGTGACATGAGTACAGCGTAGTCCGCAGACTTGACACTGCTACTTCGCCTCGAGTGTGTCCCACTGTTCTTAGATTGCTACCCTACCACGGCTCAAAGGAGTCGTGCAAACAGGTAGCAGTTGGGTGCAGTCCCGAGCACTTGGAGGCAGTGGCGGTTAGACAGGATTCGTCCCTCCCGGTATTGGGAGTAGATATCGTGCTGTGTCAGAGAGCCATTACGCAAAGTCCCTGGCCAGGGCAAGCGAGATTTGCTGGTAGGTTCCAGCAGTTTCTCAGGGTGTAATGGGCTTTACTCCGACACGACTTATACCGCTATTAGGGGACTGACGCTTGCCGCCCCCCTAGGCCCGATATGCGATAGTCATGGACGAACGGACCGGACTGTATGGAGATTGTCACATCAGACTCAGTAGGAGTTCGGATGGGTTTACTCATCGGCCTTCTTATCGACAACTACCTGGGGACCGTTACGTACAGCTAGTGCCGCTTGCGGTCTGTGGTTAAACCCACTGCCAGCGTAGTAGTCGAGTCTCTAGAGTCCCACACAGAGAGTTTCCTACTCCAGGCGAAACGATATAGAGGTTGCATGGTTTTGCGACAAAGGGTTCGGACGCATACGTGCGTTTACGCACGTACGACTTTCGGACAGATTTTACCAGTCGGCTTTGGTTTAAGCCAGTTACTGGTATCCGGTTATTGGATTTTTACAGTCTAAAGTTTTTCCGTATTTTTACGGATCGGAGGGGCGTTCTCGTAATTACTCGAGAAGCTTCTAGAAGATGTGACTAAGGAGGTTTGTTTTGGAAAGAGAGTGAGTCATAGTGGTGATTCATTCACTTCATTAATGCACATTTATTGCTTAATGACTCATGTTAATGAATCATCACAAGATATTTTGTGAAGCATGCTTATTCATTTCCTTTATTGATTTTTAGATAATAAGAATGCTTCATAATAATATGATACACTCTCTCTCTTCTCTCATTATCATATCACACATTCTCTCTCCTCAAGCTCTCATCTTCAAGATACTAACCTTAATCCTCATGTGTTGAGAACAAAGGTTTAGTTAGACTAAACAATCCATAACCTACACTCTATATCATCCTTTCATCTTTGATTAGCAATCAAAGTTGATTAGTTACCTCAAGTTAGAGGTTTAGCTTGGTGTTTTGCTCTCGGGTGGATCGTCTACTACCTAGAGAAGGTCGAGGAGAACAAAGGAGGACGTAAAGAAGAAGGACCGGTTTCATTAGGTATAATCCCTAATCACTTATGAAAAGAAACTCATAGGATACGGTTATTTAGAGTTTAGCTTCGATTCAAGCGGTTAGTCGATGTTCGTTGTTTAAACTTGATCGTTTTTGTAAAATCCGCCTCCCCACAAGTACTGGGGTGTACTACATCGACTTACACTCGGAGCATTTGAAGTGAAGGACTAGACTACAAAGGTTGTAGCCTCTCTTCACTTAGTTAGACTACTTGTTTTGCTCATCTTTGAAACTCTAATTCTTTAGTTCGATTCTTGTTTAGCATACTTAGCCCTCTAGATTTTTTAAATTGCATACTTGATGCTCATAGAAGCCTAGTAGAGGTGCTAAGACATACTTTCATGAAGGAGGTGGTCGATGGTTGCAGCCAATCAAGAAGAAGAAGGTGATGATGATGACTGATGGTGATGATGAAGTGGCGGAGAGATCAGAATAAACCAACTAGTTGACGTTGGCGGCGAAAGAGAAGGGCAGGTGGCGGGAAAGTCAGGGTTACGAAAACGGCGGCTGGGCAAGGCGAGATGGTTAGGGAACGAGGAGGCTAAGGATGCAACGACAAGAAGAGGTGGTTAGGAAAACGGCAGCGAGAATGGTTATGGCGGCAGCAGCAACAATGGGGAAGTCGAGATGGAAGAGGAGGAAGAGGACAACGGTGATGTCGCCTCCTCCTCCCTCGATGACAGCTTCTTCCTCAAGCCTTCTCTCCGATAAGGGGCGCCAGAGGAAGAGGCCGGCGGGGGAGCAGGGGTACTAGTTAGGGTTAGGGTTTAGGCTAGTGTTAAAAGCTGAGGAAGAAGTGTATTTTCAGGGGGAAAAATTAAAATTTCTATGATGTAGCAAATATGCCGATGTGGTGCAGACGTGGCGATGACAGTGATGATGTGTCGCGTTAAATTTGGTAGTTATTCGCTGTTTATAAAGTGTTTGGCAGTGAGTAGCCAAATAGCGGGGATAAGTGGATTTAACCTTTCTTAATTTAATTTAACCCCCTTTTTTTTGTTGCAACCTCACACTAAAATGTTCCTCTGGTGCACTAGAAACATTTAGCCCACTAAAATGTTCCTCTGGTGCACTAGAAACATTTAGCCATGTACGAACTTGGAATCCTCGAATGAATCACCTGTCGATAACCGTTAAAATAAAAATATATATATTTACACCCAAAAAATCCCCTTCACATATATGGTGGGCCCTAATTCGGTATTTAGAGTTTATTTATATGGTATTTTTTTGGGGTGACATATCCAATTTCTCTAATTTTGGAAGGGTAACTGAGGAAAAACGTTATTATAAATGCAGAAGCTATTTCAAAAATTAATAAGAAAGGAATCTTTATCTCCCCTCTTCACAAGAAACGTGCTCTGCAAATTAATGGCTGCTCATTTTGTTTTGTCTTATCATCAAGTTTTTATCTTTTGTTTTTGAATTTTTTTCCTTTCCTTCTCATGCTTTTTTCTTCTCATGCTAATCCTAAATTTGGAGGATCTGAATGATTTTTTGGGACATAATTCTTATCAATGCTAAAATCAAATTATGAATCGACCCCTTTATTATGATTATGGTTTCGCTTTAGCTGGTGTTGCAACGATGATAACAAGACATAAGGAGAAATGGATAAAAACTCAAATGGGAGTAGTTGTTGTACGCTGGCATGAAGTTCCTATAAGCAAATAAATTATTTCTATCGCTGTATAATCATTTCGAATATAATATCGATTTAATAAGAATGATGCGAAGCATGGTTTCGAATTTTCTTTGTCTTCGCAAAAGGATTGCCATAAGCTTGAAGAGCATTCCTTGCTTGGACATTTTGCAAATCTTTAATTTCTATATCATTTCGATAGAAGGATGCAAAAAATGTGGAAAACCCATATTTTTGTATGAAAAATTTACGGCAAATTGTCAAAAAAACTTGCAGATTTTACCGCTGACAAAAAACCCTGGTCCCGAAACGGTTGTCTTTGGAAAATTTTCATACAATATATGTATAGTTGCCTGCCAGATCTAGTCAGCTCATACAAATTGCAGGTGTCGTAACCCACTATATACATATCGCATAAAAATTAGATATAACAAACAACTATACATATACCACAAACAGTATTTTCTTCCCCCATCCGAAGACTTTTTCAAAAGATTTTTGGCATGTGCTCCTTGGCTAGGGTTTTTTGGTTTACCCAAAACTTAATGATATACTTTTTTAATATTATTGATGGTTTTAAAATAATAATAAAAAATTGTTGGCCGAGCAAAGGAACAAGGTGGCACTTAACCACATGTTTGAGGTGCATAGGGGTATGATGTGAAAAAGTTAATTGGTGGCCTAAGGACCTACCCTTCATTAATTAACCATTGAGATTCAAGTTTCAAGGTCTCTCACCCATAGGATGTTATGATTACCTTATTTCAGCCCCAGTCTCACTGGTCCCTCTGTTTCAAAATGCAATTCCACTTTTATCTTTTTACCCCCCAATATACAACTCCCTCTGCAACAATAAATAACCTTTTTACTTATCGACACATTTTTGCTATTCGATTTTCTAAACTCACTCAGTAGATTATATTTATTCAAATACCAAGAAAATAATGAACATTAAAAAGGTTAAAATGGGTATTTTGCATTCATGTTACCATAGGCTTAAATTTTCGTAATGGATGTGTAAAATCAAAAATGGATTTACGTTTTGAAACGGAGGTGGTACTAATGATAAGGCCTGCCTGCAAACTCCGCCACTATCTTCATGATGCATTCTATCTCATCGTATCATATTCTGGTCTAAGATATTTGAGAATCGCCGTCAATACCTTGGCATAGAATTACAACTAGCCAATTAAGAAATCTCGGATAATGTACTAGCAGCGTATCAAAGATGCGGTCATCGATTCTCTCGATAGGTCACATTTAGATTTGATAAGATTCACACTTATGCTTTTATAATTATACTTCTTAAAGTTTCTGTGACCGTACCAAACTATTTTGATTATGTTGTTCCAGGTTTTATTTCGCCTCTGTTTTCTTTTTATCAAAATAAGCCCCAACCTTTTTCTTAGGCTAAAATATGCAACCTCTCTTTCTTCATCTATCCACTTTATCTACTTTATTTCTCTCACTAAGCCTTGTATAAAACCATTGCAATTCTCTAAATGCAACACGATCTCAAAATTAATAATTGATATAGAAGAAGGATTAACAGGTTAAGGTTTCGAGATCAGGCGTCAGAGAAGGTGGCTTCACCGTGAAGGATAGAAGAAAGTCAATATGGTAAACCATGGTTTTCGGATCGGCAAAATTTAAAGTCGAGCCTGTTTAAAGATAAACCCATTTCATACTACAACAAGAGGAGGGAAGACAAACACATCACAGCATATCATCTGAAGTTCTTTATTTATTTATTTTTCAAGAATATAGATCATGTAGAAGAACATTTTATATTTCCAACATTTATTACGTACGAAGTGAAATAACTAAAATGGGGAGAAAAAAAAAGTATTTTGAGTGGAGAGCGAAGAGAGAGGAGTCAAATCATTTTGCACTTTATTATGTATGCCTTTCATTTGTGGCCCAATTCAGATTAAAAGACACCGAATTGATTTTCTCAAAATCGCGAAATATCACATCATGTTTGGGTAATGTCACCCAACCAAATTACATATAATATATACAACAAACGCTTGAAATTGCAATATCATTTGAAAATCTGACCGCCACCACGAATTCGGATCCACCAAACTTCCATTTTCCAAAAGAAATCTATCTTAAAAAAAAAAGAGGAAAATAAATCAATACACATATTTGAGTGGGTGAGAAATATTATGAGTAATACTTTCTCTGCCCTGTTGGGGTAGAAAATTACGCCCTTTTACCAAAAGCAAAAGTTAAATTCAAGTTTAAAATCAAAACCAAAATCAAAGTTAAAAAGCCAAAATGGGCCCGAACCAAGTGGGCCCGAGCCTAGGTCAAGCCCAAATATGAAGAGGGGCCGGCCGAAAAAGAAGATGAGAAAAGGAAAAGATTAAATGTAATTTTTGTTTTTTAAATTAAATAAACAAAATCCAATTTTGTAAAAGCCATTGAGTTATATGTAAGAATGTAGGCTTATAAAAGACACCCATGGTGACTCATAACAACTTTTGATCCCCGAAAATAAATATAGAGTTTTGTGCTGCTGCTCTCTCTCTCAAGGTTCTCTTTTTCTTCCTTCTCTCTTTTCCAATTAAATCAAAGGAAATCCTATTCTTTTTCAAAAATAACATTTATTTTGTCCACAAATCCATCGAGAGTAATACAAATCTCCCGTTAAAATCAACAAAGATGCATTTTAATTCTCCATCTCTCTTCACGATCTAACAGAGAAGATGAGAAAGAAGAGAAAACCCACATCAAGACCCATCCACACACGTTCTGGGGCCTCATGGAAGGAAAAAAGAACCCCTTTGATCTTCTAAAATCGAAATTTTTATGTTTGGGACAGTTGCTCCATTGGTTTTCAACCCTTGTTTGCACCGTGCTAGGTGCGCATTTCATTAGGTGCCCATTTGACTAGATGCGTGCCCTATTAGGTGCACATCGTGCCAGGTTCGTATCGGCCTAGATGCGCACTTCCATAAGTATGCTTTACTAGACCTTTTAGCCCATTTGAGACCCTTTGGCTCCCTTTCACTCTTTCGCACCTCGTCAAATACTCATCGGGCTAGATGCGCATCTTGTCAGGTACGCACCTTTCTAGATGCGCACCATGTCAGCATCTCATCTTTCCGGACGCGCGCCTTTCATGGTGCACATCTCAAATAGTGCGCACCTTGTCACGTGCACACTTCACCATGTGCTCACTTTGCTAAGTGTGCACGAGGCACACACGCATCTCTTATTTCTGTCTTTCTTGTAAATATTTTACAAAATAAAAAAAATAAATAAAATAAACACCCCCATACTCAAAAACCATCTCTCCTAAGAATTTTTTTCTGATGGCGCGTTGCCCCTCATCGCGCAAGGGGGTTGCTAGCACTCTTGATCCCTAGCCCGCTATCTGGATAGTGAGACCCCCGTAGACTCTGCGAGGCATCCGATATGCCCAAAACATCCTCAAGACAAATACATACGCATACAGTATACTGAGTTTGCATGATCCATTTGACATGTTAATTGGAGTTTCCCTTGCTCCAAAAGAAAAGGGTAATTAACGGCAGCTTAGTCCGCGGCTTCCGGAGATTTGGGATCCCCGTTATTAATAAACCCCTGTCTACCCAGGCAGGGGAATCTATAATACACATGATAAGTGATGGGTATTCCTATATCAATAGGATGATGAAAAACACGTTATATACTGGTTTGATGGAATCCATACGTGCTATATGAATTCCCATTGGATACAAGATGGGATATAGGATATAAGTACTTAGGTAGTGAATAACACGGTCCATTTTATATCCAATAGAAACCCATGTAGTTTATATAGATGCCACCGAACCGCTAGAAAAAGTATTGCTTGTATTATATTTCTAACCAGACCTTTTCTTTTTCTCTGAATAGTTTTTCAAACTAAATTTTATCACAGAAAAAGCGTTTATTATTTTAGCCTTGCATTGTATCTGGGCAATGGTCATGAAGAAGGGAAGGCACATGGTTTGGTGCATGAATAGAGAATGCTGTTTTAAGATCTAATCATATGAGCACATGGCAATTATGATCATGTGAGTGATCTAGTACGAGTTTCCCTATCTCCTTTGAAATCATGAGTACAAAGCTTAGAACCAACGATGAGAAACTAATCCAACCACCAATGGATGATGGAGCCTGACATCCCCCAATGGAATTGATTGGCGAGTAACACTTTTACTACCAGTGCCGGTAGAATCCATAAATCCTACATGAATTCCCATTAGATATAAAGTGTGCTATGTAATCCATCACCTAGGTATTTCACCGTACTTGTATTCTATGAGAATTCATGTAGTCTATATGGATTCCACCGCACCGGCAGTAAATGTATTACTCATGGCTGGCCAACATCATGGCTCGAATTAGGGCTTTAGGGCCGTTAGTGGGTGGTGCTAATGAAATTAGGATGCAATAGGTCATGATGTTGTTTAATTGGTTACATTTTGTTGTGGAATGAAAGAAAATAAATAAACATAGCCTACACCATCATCATACTAATGATTTTTCCAGTCCATCCCAATTTCCCAAAAAAATTTGTTTGGCAGTTTCGGTTGACAAACTTTAATTTCAAATCTTTTGCTGGTAGATATTTGCACATGCCATGCAAGCCTTTGTCTATCACAAAGCCTGTATAGAAAATGAAGGTTTATGTTTTAGTAAGTTGCGAATGAAGAATATATAAATTAACGTTGCCAAAAAGAAAGTAGAGAAGGAGAGGGAGATGTTAACATGAGGTCCTGTGAAACTTTAGTGAATCGAAGAATTTTTCCTCTCCTATTTTTTCTATTATGTTTCCCTTGTGAAAAAAGAAAATTAGCTTTATAATTCATTAATGGCTTTGGAATCCGACATTAATCCAACATGCATATATAATAACTCGAAACAAAGAAGAAGCAATTTTTATGGCCGGAAACAGCTCATCTTTTATACTGAAACTCTGAAACAGCACACGTTACTAAATTGATATAAATTCTTAAATTATAATTTGAGCTTGAGCTAATTAGTTCTTGAGCTTACCTTCTCCTATAGAATTGACAAAATATATTTGACGCTTGAAGCCAAGAAGAGAAGAAGAAGAAGAAGCGAAGGACCGTGTGCACTACAAACAGAAAAGGTTAGTGTGTGTGCAAGCAAATAGAAGAGGAGAAGAAAGAGAGCTGTTTGGTTTCATGATGGGGGCAGGCATGCATGCATGCATTGTTGGAATTTGTAAGGTAGCGCATTAGATGTATTCTCTTTATAGCTGTAGATAGATGTATATTCTGAGCTCCCTCGATTGAATTATTGTTCCCAACTGAATCTAAGTTATCATCTTTGCATGCAGCTCTGAGCATTTGGCATGTATAGAACAGTCTTCACATGTGGGTCGGGAACTATAGATGCAACCCTCCCAAAACACACACACACACACACACAAGAAAAAAAGAAAAATGTTCAAACAATGATTAAAGAAAAGGGTTGATTTGCGAGTAAAAGATTTGAGTTTGTAACTTCTTAAAATCAAATCCTGCCATCATCACCTCATGCATTAAAGTCGGTCTTAAAGAATCATTCACAGTCTTGTCCTCAAAATTGCAAACAAAACAAACCTCCTGTCTCTAATTCTTGATTAGTATTGAAGTCACGGGAAGCATCACGTGTAACTAAAAATAAGGAAATACCGAAACTGGAGACAGCATAACACGAAACGCTACGCCTCCTGTCTTGTCTATATCGTCTACCAGAGTCTTTGCCTTCGTTTGTTTCTTTTATATGTGAGATACCATGCCCGTACATTGCACGTACTGTATACTTCACATCACAATAAAACAACCATCTCTGTCATCCGAAGCTATTTTTCTTTTTAAAAAATATTTCAAGCTAAGCCTCAAAACAATTCAAAGTTTGGTAAGAAAAATCAAGAAACACACTGTCCAGGGCCTTGCTAAAGCATCATAGGCCTTAATTTTGGGCCCCATGAAATAAAACCATTTATAATTCTTATTTTGGCACCTTAAATCCAGCACATTGTCCAAGATAGCTTAACCCCTATAAAAGTGGGGCCCATGCATTTTGGTTCAACCAAAAGAATAAGGCCAATTCATCACCGATTGAGAACAGCTATGGCCCACCTTGGGCCCAACAATGAAACGTCACTTTGCCTCTTTTAACTCCCAGGCCGAAAAGGTGTCAGTGGACCCACCAACCGCAAATTTATGCCATGGCTCACTGGTGAGGGCCCAGTTCAAAAAATGGGCTATGGCCTGTGAATTCCCTGAAGATAAACTTGGATTTGGTGGGAACATTCAATTTGAATTTGACCTGTGAGAGACTACGCGGAGCTGGGTGCTATTTTTGGAACAACATTTAAGTGCAACCTTTGGAGGAAAGAAAATTTATTTTGAGTGGTTGGATATGTGAATGGTAAAATTTTAAGCTTACGAACATGATAAAACTCACGATAAATGATTTCGGCCGAAACAACGTGCTGAACTTTCTCACATTTTTTCTGCCAATTAGTGTTTACATAAATGTTGTATCTTGGATATATATCAAATTCAATCTGAAACCTTTTTATCCGATTCAAACCGATGAACCATGAATTAACGATATATAACATATAACACGCACTTTGTAATAATGATCTCTCTTGTTAAACCGTTCTCTCATTTTCATTTTCAATGAAATCGTGAATTGGTTTTTTTTATAATCTAATCAACCCATTTGGATAACCCATTCGGATTCGGAGGTAGAACTTGCGACATAATAGCTAGCTGGAGGGGCCAATATAAAATCCATATCAAATACGGAAAAGCCCTTAAATAAAATATATTACTAATTAATTATAAATAAGTGGTCTAAATTTTTGTTGCTGCGTTACTAGAATCCTCGATATTAGCAAAAACTTTTTAAGCAAGTTAATCAAAATCTTAATTGAAAACAAAATTCAAGAAGAGCCATAATTAGTAGCTTCTCTCATGTACTAACTATAATTTTTTTCCAATTGTAAGAAAATGTTCAATAATTTATAATTTAATTTTAGATATCATAATCTTACTTGATACATCGATGTATCATTTCATACTAATGTAAAGAATTTGAAAAGATACCAAATTGTTTATACTAGATTTTGAAAAAAATGTAACTGTTATTCTATTAATAATATATAGATTTCAGTATCAAAGTTGTCGTACAAATTGATTTAGAAAAGCAAAATTTGTAAATAAAGAAGTTTTTACACTGTTTAATAGAAGTAAATTATCAATCTTAGTTTTAGACATGTTTTTATATAGTAAGAATATAAGAATAAATAACACAAACTAAATAAAAATGTTTGACACTTCGAATAGGCAGGATTCTAAGGCTGCACCTCATCTTGAAATTCCTAAGTATCTCCATGAGCCCCACAACAGATTTTGTTAAGAGTTCATTAAAGAATACTACATATTACATTTATCGCTATATTACATATCGGTAGATATCTGATATCGTTTTGAAATTTCTGTCGGGGCCTGGATCCCGTCCCGTCCCTTTTGGCTCCATCCATGCCTTTCACATTGAAGAGTAAATTGACAGCAACGGAGCTAAACCTAGTTGGTTGGTTCATTAACTTAGACATGTCAAATTTATGCTACATGTAAAAATCAATTCGAGCGTCATGCATCTAACTATGCTAATACATTGAATAATAAATTGCAAGGGGCATCTTAAAACATAGGTCTTTGCCAATTTTTTTTACGTGCAAGTACTTTCCGAAACAAAAACTATTTGCATGGATAAGCATGAAGGTACAATGTCATTAATGCACAAATTAGACTTATTAACGACCACAAATATTGAATTATCAAAACAAGATTGTAAAGAACATGTCTCACGTTTCCTAATAATTACTGAAATTTAAGCATTTCCCAAAATTCTAACCCTAATTCAACCATTTCTCAATTCTAATTAACTTGTAATTATCGATCAACGAAGACAGAAGGAGCAACGATGTGCTGAGTGGCTTTGCATGCAACCATAATTAAATAATTTGATCTTCGATATCTAATCAGGAGAGATCTTAAAAAGGCAAAATGAAACTAGATTTACGATTTTGAGATGCAAAACTGTTGCGTGATGGTTGTGTATTACTGGGCATATTAGTTATCTATAAATATTTCTCAGCTTTGGAAAACTCTAGCTGGAGCGATAATCACGAGACACGAGTTGATAGCCTGAAATGCTGATTGCTTAGGATAAAATGCTTATGTACCACCAATGAGCAGTAGCTCAATTGATACGGGCACTTTCTCATTTGGGAAGAGTACATGGTTCGAACCTCGGGAACCCTGGACGGGAAAGTGGTCATAAATTAACGTTTTCGGGGCAAATTCATGGGTTCCCAGGATGCGTGTGCTTATGTGTGGATGTGTTGTGTGCTTAGATTATTACGGACCAGTTCAAAAAAAAAATATTGTGTACCTACCATAGATCTCAAATATCTGCCTAACATTAATAAGCAGCCACAATTATATAATCCCACATGCATCGCATACCTGGATTACGCGATCCTTATCGGTGGGCAAGGAACCATGAAGATGAGATCGAATGGCCGTACGGCCATGATTGCGTGGACCATCGACTTATCCTCGACACATGGGATACTGTACTTTGTGTCTTGCACGGCAACAATTGCTCACCCAAGAGGGCCCTGATGCATATAATTGTAATAAACCATGATTGTTATTCTACCATGGTCATAGAAATGAGTCTGAATCAAGGAACTTAATAAAGTTCATGAGATATATTTAGGACAAAAGAAAAAGAATTAAAGTTCATGAAAATTATTTATTTAAGTACGTCAAGTCCCTAGAATCTTTTGTCTTTCTTTTCTACTCTTCTTTTTCTTTCAAATAAACAGTAAAATATCCAAGAAAAGCAATTCTTGAGGAACAACACCAGAAACTGGAAACTCATATAATTTCTAGGCTACCTTGAACAAACCCAGCCCTTAAAAGGATTTTAAACTTATTTTTCACGACAAATATTTTACTTCACAAATATCTTATCGAAATTTTTTTACTTAACAATATTTGCCATGGCATAAAATGATAGTCTCCGACTTTGATCAATAATGCTAGTTAATTGAGGTGGGGAGGGGGGTGGTGCTGGTGGTGCATTTATTCGACTTTGGAGGCAAAAACACTCTAATTCCTCAGTACTATTGATGATGCAGTGACACGTGGAGTGGGTCCCACCAACAGATTGATCATTTGGCCCTTTCAACGTAAGTGGATAAATGCGAAAGAAATGGGGTCAATTCAACATTATTGGAGTCTGACTAAACTTTAGCAAGTTGTCTTCAACAAATGATTACTCACTTTAACTTGCTTTTCAAAGAGAGAAAAAATGCGACGAAGAAAAATAAAGAAACAAAGTTAATGTCTAATTGAATTATTATTTACGTTATATATCCAAATTTTGTAAGTACTAAATTTGGGGTTAGCAAAGGGAAAATAAAGGAGGCAAGGCAACAAGAAAAGCTATACGAAAGAAAAAGAAATCATGTTATTTCTTTTTAGTTTTATTTTTATGAAGACAATAGCCGCGGCAGCTGGTTTTTATGATAAAGACGGCTTAAAACAGTATGTTTTCAAGATTCCTACATAGTAGGATACATTCAACTCATTTATAAGTCAAGGTTAAACCACTCCCGGATCAGGTTCTTACGAAACTATATTTGTTTGTTTGTTTGTTTATGAGAGCAACCCATTTAGTAACCAAAGATAAAATTGAAGCGAACTAGGAGACGAGACATGCCAAGCCGGATTGGCCTTGCTCAAGTCCAACTAGAGTCGAGCTCAACCTGGTTTGAAGTAAAGCTATACTTGTTCAAGCTAGACTCGTTTATCACCCGTATTATCACGTGGGCCCATGGAGAGAAATAATTGAGTTCAATTAGGCTGTAGGATCCAGAAATGAACATGTGAACCACAACAAGAGCATTCTAATTGTATTGCGAACATTATGTACCCAAACTTGACAATGCTATTGATATGTCCAATTTTGGCAAGGCAAGATCCATGGCATTTTGTGTGAGATTGAATGGTGATTAGACACAACATAGCACAGCCTTTTTTTTTCAAACAATAAGAATCGTAGAAAATATGAAACAAGAACCCACATCTCACTCCTTTTTCCTTGCATATAAGTAGAATCTATGCACATAAATTTGTTATGATGGTACTCTCATTCCCCTCTGTGGTGATCAAGGAATGCTGTTTGAAAATATCCTGAGCGTTTTCTATTAATTATTATTTATTACAGAAAAAAGGTATCATTTTCTTTTACTAATGAAATGGTTATATTAAAGATAAATAGAAACATGGAAACCCTTCTCACTTTAGCCCTGATCAACAAACTTGCTCCCTCTTTTAATAACCTACCTATTTCAAAGCATCAAATTTTTATTCTCAAAACTATCATCAAGAAATATCTTAATCACAACCCATTAATAAAACAATGACATAAAGAAAAGATATTCGTTGACGGCCATTTTAAGGTACACATAACCTTCGAATGGAATATAAGAACCCGCTAAAATTGGCGATGTAAACCCACCGTTGCCGGTCCCAAATCCGAATGAGAAAGGATGGGGGTTGTGGTAGGCTTGCGACAGCCAACATAAAACTTTGTCATATTTTATGACATGAACCATAATAAGAATATCGTTGGGACGTCCCCTACTCAGTGACGCGCTACATCGGATCCCGGGTGCAGTGTTAAGTATGTAAGAGCTTCTAGGTCGTCGTCCAGAAACGGCGCGCTACATCGGACCCCGGGTGTAGTGACAAATAAGCAAGGGTTTCATAGGATCCGTTTAGCTTCCTGGAACATAGGTTCCCTTACGGGTAGACTAATAGAATTAGTGGAGGAGAGTTGCTATTATGTGTTTGCAAGAAACTAAATGGGTAGGTGAAAAGAGTAGAGTCATAGAGCCTTGGGGTTATAAGCTTTGGTATACGGGTAGAGCTAAAAATCGTAATGGGATAGGCATAATTATAAATAGACGGTTGCTTAAGAATGTAGTTGAGATTAGACGAAAAGGTGATAGAATTTTACTGGTTAAACTTATTCTAGATGGAGAGATCCTTAATATTATTAATACTTATGCACCAAAGATCGATCTTGATGACGCTAGTAAGCGTCTATTCTGGGAGGATTTAGACGAGATGGTGCAAAGTATACCTAGTGGAGAGAAGTTATTTATTGGTGGTGATCTCAATGGACATGTAGATACTAGTTTTAATGGGTTTGATACTATCCATGGAGGTTTTGGTTTTGGACAAAGGAATAAAGTAGGTGGCTCGATTCTAGATTTTACCTTATCTTATGACTTGATCTTAGCAAACACCTGATTTAGGAAAAAAGAGTCCCACCTTATCACTTTTAGGAGCGGACCAAGTGCTAGTCAAATAGACTTTTTTCTGACGAGAAGAATAGATAGAAGTTGTATCGACTGTAAAGTAGTGTTAGGTGAGAGTGTAACCACTCAACATAAACTTTTAGTTCTAAATTTTCGATTTAGAAAATGACTTAGAAAGATTAGACGTAAGGTAGAGTTTAAAATTAAATGGTGGCGATTGAAAGAAGGTGACCAAAAGGTTTTTATGGATCGTGTAGTCCAAGAAGCGGATTGGCAGTTGGAAGATGATTCAGACATATAGAACAAAATGACTAGTTGTATCAAGAGGGTAGCTACAGATCTACTTGGCGAGTCGAGAGGTGGCGCTCCATCATCTAAGGACACATCATGTTGGAATGAAGAAGTAAATGCTGCTATTAAAATTAAAAGCGATTCTTATAAAGATTTGAAGAAAAGTAGAGATGTGGAGAGATTTGAGAAGTATAAAATGGCTAAAAAGAAAGTTAAGAAAGCTGTTCGGGAAACTAAATCTAAGGTCTATAAAGAGGTGCATGAGAAATTAGACACTAAAGAGGCTGAAAATGATATATACCGGATTGCTCGGATGCGGGAAAGGAAGACCATAGACTTATGTACGGTGAAGTGTGTCAAAAATGAAAATCGAAAGGTTTTAGTTCGAGATGAGGATATCAAGAAAATGTGGAGAGATTATTTTGACAAATTGTTCAATGAGAGCTTTACTAAGAATTTGGATGGACTTGTCATTCAATCTCAAGTTATAAACCGTGGTTTTATGCGTAAAATAAGACTACCTGAGGTTAAAGAAGCTTTGGACAGAATGAGTTTAAGAAAAGCAGTTGGTCCTGACGGGATTTCTATCGAGATTTGGAGATACTTATGAAAAATAAGCGTTAAATGGCTGACAGATCTGTTTAATAAGATTTGACAGACAAAAAAGATACCAAATGAATGGAGAAAAAGTATCCTTATACCTATCTACAAGAACAAGGATGACATTCAAAATTGCTCAAACTACCATGGAATAAAACTTACGTGTCACATCATGAAACTTTGGAAGAGAGTGATTGAACACAAACTAAGAAAGGATATTAAGATAACAGAGAACCAGTTTGGGTTCATGCCTGGACGATCGACGACATAGGCTATTCATTTGCTTCGTCAACTTGTCGAGTGTTTTCGAGAGAGGAGAAGAGATTTGCATATGATATTTATTGATTTAGAGAAACCGTACGACAAGGTACCTAGAGAGGTTTTATAGGAGGACAATGATGAAGAAGGGGGTCCCCGTCAAGTATATTGACATAATCAAGGATATGTACGATGGAGTAGTAGCAAATGTCAGAACTTGCAGCAACTTAACGAGTGATTTTCCAATTACAACTGGTTTACATCAAGGATCTGCATTAAGTCCATTCCTGTTTACCATCGTGATGGATGAGCTTACTAGAACTATCCAAGATGAGGTACCTTGGTGTATGCTATTCGCTGATGATATTGTTATAGTAAATTAGACGAAAGCAGGGGTTAATGCCAAATTGGAATTATGGAGGCAAACATTGGTATCTCGGGAGTTCAGATTGAGCAGGTCCAAGACAACATATATGCATTGCAAATTTAGTAAACAGAGAAGTCAAAACCATATTGATATAATATTGGAAGGGCAAGAGATATCACCGAGCGATCAGTTTAGATATCTAGGTTTCATCATTCAAAAAGATGGGGAGATCGATAGTGATGTTAATCAAAGAATTCAAGCTGGCTGGTTGAAATGGAGTAGTGCAACAGGGATTTTGTGTGATCGAAATTTTCCGTTAAAATTGAAAGGGAAGCTTTATCGGAGCGCTATTCGGCCTGCCTTATTTATGGTACAGAATGCTGAGCTTCTAAGAAGCATCATACACAGAAGATACATGTAGCGGAGATGCGCATGCTTCGTTGGATGTGCGGTAACACTAGAAAAGATAAGGTGCGAAATGAGAAATGAGGATATTCGTACAAAAATTGGTGTAGCACCTGCGGAGGAGAAGATGCGGGAAAACCGGCTAAGATGATTTGGTCATGTACGACGCAGGCTTATGAAAGCACCGGTTCGACGAATAGATACTCTCGATATGAGTAATGGCAAAAGGGCAAAAAGGGTGACCGAAGAAAACAAGAATGGAAGTGAAATGAAACGATATAGTTGCCAAAGGCCTCAATGAAAGTATATTGTTCGATAGGAGTGAGTGGAGACGGAGGATTCATGTATTGGACCCGGCATGATTCTCATGTTGGTTCATGTAGCCTACCCCATATGCTTAGAATAAGAGGCTCAGTTGTTGTTGCTGCTAAAATTGGCTATGTAAAGCACATATCTTTTTATAAGAGAGAATATAAGAACATGCTAAAATTGGCAATGCAAAGCACATATCTTTTTATAAGAGACGTCGGTTTTTAATATTCGAACAAAAGTGAGAAGGGTTTCCTTGCAGTTTAAACAATTCAAAGAGCAAATCATTAAAGATGTGTACTTAAAAATACCGCGGATGAGTTCGGGCTTGGTGTGAATTAATCTCCTTGAGAAACTAAACATGTTGCCTTTTTTCTGGCCCTTTGATAAGTTGGCCCAGGCTTTTGAAATTAGACTCAACTTTGCTGATGTTGGTGAAGACCTTGCAACATGAAAAAACAACCACCAAATATTAATGCTTACACAATCTTGAGTTTTAAAAAGAAAAATTCCTAAATCACACAAAAACACCCTTTAATGTTGTCGTTTTTTTCGCAAATTACCTTTATTTTTTAAAATAGTAAACTCCCTTATACTTTTGTTTTAAGGGACTCTTTTAAGGGACACTTTAAGGGAGCTTACTGTAATAAAAGCAACTTTACATCAGTTCAATGGAAAACAACAATTGTTGAGGGTATTTCAGTATGATTAAACGTGTTAAAAATGCAAGAGTAATGGTTTAACCACTGGTAGAAAGATATATGCACTCACCTCACATCGCTCGCATGCTAATTATCTCTTTGCATCAGATTGAGAAACTGGCTTCACATTTTGCCTTAAAGAGCGTGGCAGAATCGCAAATCCGCGACCATGTCGGTGCCCAAAACTTACGCTTGAAGGCGTCTCCGATGTGCTCAGCCTCGAAACCCCCAATGCAAGCTCATTGACTTCTCCTTCGACTTCCATTCTCATTTCTTTCTTTTCCCTCGTTTTGTAAGTTACTTTCTGCGAAATCTTGGAAGTTTTTTCATCGATTTCCATGTCCATTTCCTTCTTCTTGTCTTCCCTTGACACATTGTAATGTTTTTTGTTGGACTTTTGTCGTTGGTGCTTTGAAGCTCTCGTCTTTTTGTAGAACTCAAAGGAAGTTGGGAACTTGTGTTTGTCGATGAGATGTTGCTGCCGGCTTTTGTAGCTCTTCAGCTTCGTTCCACAGTCTTCCACCAAGCACTCATACTGGTGCAAATGTAAAAAAAAAATCAAGATCAGTTATGAAGCAAGGTTTTATTTGAAATTTCAGCAAGTTTTATGACCGATGAATGAAACTTCCACCAGCCAATCTACCCAAACGCATGCAAGCAACGAACACATGGAAAATCCAAGGAGGCTCGGGAAGGCTAAATTACACTAAAATACCCTAAAGAATGGAAATATAATTTTGTCAATTTATAGCATATTATTTCCACTTTTAGATTACCTTAAAGATTTCTTATTAAAGTAATATCCCTTAGACTTTCGTTATCAACTATATTTAGGGATCTTATTTCACTAAAATAAACTTTAGATGTAGCAGTGTAGAACTTTACGTAGGCTTGATGTAATACTAGGAATATATTGAAAAACAACGATTTAAGAGTAATTTATCCACGAAAAAATATACCTCTAATCCTTCTCGATAGGGGTCTCTAAGGAACATTCGAAAGGGAAAACAATTTAAAGCACCGCATTTTTCTCGCCTATAACGTCCAAAATGATATCTTTGTGCAAGTGTTATTTGGAAGAAATAATTCGGGATAGACCACACACACACCAGCCAAACAAATCCGTATGATTTCTAATTGCAAGAAATAGCTTTCCCAAAGACTTTGATATAAAAGAATTTCAGCTACAAATCAGGAAAGCATTGAGGAACTTACCATGGAAAAACCACGTGCAACTTTTGCTTGGAAAAAAGAGTCGTGCACTTCAGAAATATGTATGCTGAGCAACCGGGATGTGGGATAAACTCTTGAGCACACTGAACAGGAGGAAGTATGCCGAGCATGGTAGTGATCCTCAAAGTCATCCAAACCATTTAGCCGAGCACCACAACCAACCATAGGGCAATGCACAATGCTGCGACAGATGACAATAGCAATCATGTAAGAAAGAAAATGAAAGAAAGAAAAACTCAAACGCATGAAGGAAAAAAATTGAACTTTGATTGCAATCAGCATTGTAAGCATTCCGTAAACTTATGTAAATTCCAATTTTCAGTTTAACTCAGTATTTCAATACCATGAAATAAGTGATACATAAAGCAGGCCATGGCTGCACATATATGCAGATCTATTTAGCTGGCCCTACCGAAATCATGGCATCTATAATTTTGTTGAACATTAAGAAAAGGGAGATGTAGTTGGAAACTTAATACTATCATTTTATATGTATGATTTTAATCCATCCCTAGTTTCAGGGAAGCTGCAATATAGTCTATTTGCCAAAGGATTTATTTGACTGGTGTCCCTCGAATCAATATTCAACGCATCCCCTGAAAATGGTTGTAATATGCTCCCTCTACTAGCACGTCCCAAGATATTGTAACCGATCTCCTTCCAGAAATGTTGAACAGTGATTTTGTCCATAGCAAGCACGCCTTAGATTCCTATAAATTGCATGAGCAATATATTCGACAAAGAGAGAAAGCCTTGTCTCAAATACCGGAGGCAGTCATGTGAATCCAACTCCTATTAAAAAACCCAGCTATAATATCTTCTGCACTGCAGAAATCTTTGTCCTTAAAGTCTATCCCTAGTCTGTACACCTTCATCAACTAAGAGTCTACTGTTCTTAACTGCCACACTCACCGCTGCATTTTTTCACAACTCCAAACCATCTCAAACCTTAATACCGAATAGAAGATACCATAACTAGTCACAAACACAATCATTCTTATGAATATTTATTGTGTTGCCACTATCCACCTTCAACCTGCCCTTCCCCCCAACACACACACACGCGCGCGCGCAGAGAGAGAGAGAGAGAGAGAGAAAGAGAGAGAGAGACCCAAGAGTAGGTAGAGCATGAAAACTCTTACAAGTGCACAAGTTGAGAGTAGGTAGAGCATGAGAATTCTCAATCCAAAATTTATTTTGGAGAAGGGGCGGGCTTGTGCAACTGCATTTCCCAAGTCACATCAAAGAGAGAATGCACCGAGTAATGAATTTACTAATAAACTAAATCTGTGATTTCAAGGTCAATTAAGCAACCACTCACCATTATAAACAACAATAGCATAATGTAAATGCAATAACCACATGATAAAAAGTACTCGTGTACTATTAATCAAAAGAAAGAGTGCCAATCAATATATGCTAACACTATCTGCTTCCAAAATAAATTAGCATCCACACAATTAGAAATGTGAGAACAGAACAGGTCTATTAATACATACCGGTCAGCATCTTCCATTTTCTGAAGTTGATATCTTTCATCTTCAGTTAGATCAAGTGCAACCTAGCACGAAAGGAAGAGTGAAGAAAAGAACAGTTATTACAGTTATCATGAAAAATCTAGTGGAAAACTGTAGAACTACAGCTCTTTTGAAGGGAAAAGAAGTACAAAAATTAAAAGAGCCAAAATATATAAATACACAACTTTTTTTTAACAACTGAACCTTTTATCCCAAGCATATGGGATAGGCTACACAACTTTTTTTTAACAAAAGATTAAAAAAAATAGGCTGGTTGTTCACAGTCAAAATGATAGGAACCTAACATAATTTGATAACGGACATGTGTGTCGTCGAACATGTTGCTGAAATAGAGTGGATTGTGGAGTGGAAGAAAATCAATTCAGCCTTTTTACGAAAGGATAAATCTTGGCAACACCACATCCTATATCCGCTACTCTTTCAGGAGTGTATAAATACAATGCTTCGGAGAGAAGTATCCAAATAGCATGTCTTGTTTTAGTTTTTTTTCCTCCCCCCAATAATGCATATTTGTAGCAATGAAATACTATTGATCCTCCATGCCACAATAAATTATTTCCAAACTAGTCATGCAAAAAATAGATGAGTAGCATATTCATAATAGCCAAAAAAATCTTTTTCTACGTGGCCGGAAGAACCCATGTTCGCTACTAGACTTCTCATTGAGTAAAGAGTGGAGAATGATATCCACTACCTAGTAACTTGCACCCTCTACTCCACCTTGTATCCAATGAGAGGCCCAGTAGCTTACGTGGATTGTACCACATGGGTAGGTAATGTATTTCTCTTCACAATATGCATTGCCGCAAGTTTCTCCATATAGTATAGAAACTTTATCATATTCATTCTTCGGGCATATACTTTTCTTTCTAATGTTTTCATATCAAACCCAAAATTCAACCTAAGTATCATCTGACACCATACTTAGCAATCAACTATATTGAATATCCATACAAAGCCCTTATAGACTTCTAAAGTTGCCACTTTCCCTTGAGGCAAGGTTCAAGTTCAAAGTTCAGACCAAATTGCAAGCATCTAATGGCTAATGAGCAATAGAAGAATTGCAACAAACCACAAAATGATGCATTATATTATTATTGTGGGTTTTGCATACATCAGAGGGCTTTTGTTTTTGTTTTCCTTCTTCTATTTAATTTTGGATTGTGTGGGGGTGGCTGGGTGGGCGGGCGTGCGTCACTAACATGAAAAGGTGAATGCAGAAGATCAAATGACAACTCCCTAATTTTCCAAATACACCAAAGCAGCCCCAAAACTCAAGCAAACCTATGAAAGTTCCAAGGTGAATACTAGAAATCCTCAAGTCGCTAGGCCTACACCTAGGATTTTTAAATGACAAATCCCAATATTATGACACCAACTCCAAAACTCAAACCACCATATAGCCACTCAAACAAATAAATTGGTTGCTTATACAACAAATATCACGGGATCCAACTTGTTACCTACAAATAGGCATGCATTTTCTTTCTATGCATGAATAATAAGCCTCTCCAGCCACCAATCATCCCCACTGTATCCCTGGTAAACTTGTACATACTGAGTACATGCTCAATCCCGCTGTATCACTACACCACACCCAAAAATCCAAACTTTACTAAAAGTGTGGCCAAACATTAGGCGTGTATATCATTGTGCCCCTTCCCCCACATAAATATGCACAAGCTTGTTGGGTAACCATGCCCTATCTACTCTTCTACTTCCATAGCTTGCCGAGATTGCTGAGTATAAGGTTAAATAGAATTCAGCACACGATGGATTGGATTCAAGACAGTCATATGGCAAAGGGGCACTTTAGGTTCTTAATCAGCAAGAGAGAATAAATTTAACATGGTTCCACTATAAGAGGCCGAAGGGGTAAGGATAAAGAGCTCCTCACCACTCAAGTATTTAGTTGCGATGTTGTATAACCACAAGCTTTTACCCAAAACATACGGGGTCAGCTGGGTGAATTTAGCTCTGTAAACTGTAAAGGGTCCTACTCATTGATCAATTTGACAGATGCCATACCGTTTCCCCCCCCATCTTCATCCATGGGACTTGTGACACCATAAGCTACAAATTTTGTCACTCTTGACTAGTGCATTAGTCGGTCTCCATGTACTTGTCGAAACTATTAAATCAAATTTCCTCGTCTTATCCGATTAATAAACTGTCTAGGGGAAAATCATGCACAAATTCCATATAAATATCCAACTAAAGGGTGCGTAACCAAAGTCGTTCATGTGATTAATGAGTAATCTTGATCGAGCAGTATTTCATTTATAGTTGCTAAATAAAAAAAAGGAGTTCATTTATAATCATGCTGGGTTTCTACTGCTTCAGAGCATTTTAGCCTCTAGTTCATGTTTCTACCGTTCCATGAGATGTATAAGGATTTTTGGAGAACAAAGCCGGAGAAGGCTTTTCACAATGTGTCACGCCCCGAAATATGGAAATACGAAAAGTAACGAAGGCCAGTCGTGCCACCTAGGTAAGGAAAGATCCTTCCATAATCACATAAAAACTGTCCAGCTAAACCTGTCAATATAATGTTCAAAATAGAAAGTATTAATACAAATTATAGTGTCAATATAATTTATATGACAAAAGCACATAGAGTGCAGTGATGTTATAAAGAGTGGTAGTGTAAAAAGTTCAATTTATATATGTTAAACATTAAGCTCAGAGCATTTATTGATTAACAATAATAATTGTATATTTTTATATTTTAGATTATGATATAAGTGTCGACATTTTGTATACCAGTGTATACCAATGTGGTTGCAATAGAAACATATAATTACTTGTAAAACTTTTTTTTATATTAAACTACATCTACATGTTAATAATTATTTTATTACGCTTACACTTTTACATTTGTTCACATGATGAAAGGATTAATGGATGCTCTAGATCCTACGGTTTTTATCATGTGTACAAGTATTATAGCATATATTAATGAAGCGGCAAAATATTACAATTTTATTTAAATATTGTAAATTAATAATTTATTTAGAGAATTACAGATGTTGTATCGACTAAAAATAAAGGAGCAAAAATACTTGTCTCAGAGATGGACAAACATGACGACACGAAGCGCAACTCTAAGTTTTGATGGGTCGACTAATTTTGAAGAAGAAAATATTGTAATGAGAAAAAAAAAGAAGGTTGATTTATATGATGAGTGAGATGATGATAATAAATATATGTAAGGTTGTTATAAAGTAGAAGAATAAAATATTGAGGAGCGAAATATATTTGAAAAGTGATCTAGATATAGTTAAGGAGATTAAATTATGTGGGAGTTTGTAAAAATTGTTTGGTGTGTGTGTGTGTATACATATACATATACATATACATACACACACACACACACACACACACATATATATATATATATATATATATATATATATATAGTTAAAATAGGTGTAGGGTTTGTTATTATATAGGATAATAGGAAATATTTATATAAATATATATAGGATTTTAAATAGATATGATATATGTAGATTAGTTTAAATGTGTATGATTAAAATATGTACTGATTTGTTTGTGGAGATAAAATATATTTGGAAAGAGAATATAAGAAAATATATATAAGTTTAGGAAAATAATTCTCATAACCCAATAATTTAATTTGGAAGATTTAAAAATTAAAAAATTATTAATAATATATCATCATAGACAAAACATTGTAGTAGAATATAAATAAGATATTATTAGATTTAGCAAAACAAAACCTTAAAAGTTTAATATCACATACTTAATTAACTTAGAAAACCATAATACATTTGTTTACATATATAGTACTTGAAAATATATTAGATGCAAATTAAAATAAGATATTAATAAATTATCAAACAACCTTAAATACTAAATATGTTTTGTTAAAACAACCATACTAATATTATCTATTTAGTTACGGAACTAATGTTAGACAAATAAATATTATATATATAAAAATTTAAGATATTAATTAAATGGTAAACAAACATAAATACTAATAATATACTTATTTAACAAACTTGGAAAACCATAACTATAACAAACTTAAAGCAACCATAATAATATGTTCTATCTTAACTAGAAAGTATTAAACTCCAATTTAAAATAATAATAATAATATAACAAAACTCAATACATTCAAAAGAAAAAGAAAAGAAAAAACTTATGATTGGCTAGGGTGTTACACAATGAAGGACTACTATGCATAGATCTCTCGGGTGAAGCTAAACACAGAGAGGCCCAAGGGATCATAATCCCAAGCGAGGTCAATGGAGTAAAAGAAACTAGGAATTGGGCAGTAAAGCCACTGATTGCCTCCTTTTTCGAACCTATCCTTAGATGAAGCACAATGTGATTCTCCATATCAGAAAGCCTATGAACTGACATGGGACCATTTCTTCAAATTATCCTCTGCTTGCAGATCGCAATACAGCAAAAATTCTATTTTCCTTTTTCTCTTTTTGCTGCTAAACTAATGGATTGGAAAATCGTTATAGTTGAAGTGGATTTGAGCTAGCATATGAAATTTCAGATAAAGGAACCTCAGTGAGCAAATTTCATTACATGATAGTACGAGATCATCTTAATCGACTCAAAACTATAAACAACGCCCGAATTAAACTAACTTCAGCGATCGAATCGTACCTGCTTCGCGAGGAGCTCGCGTTCGATGTTGCCGGCGGCGAAGAAAGGATCGTCTGCTCTGAATCTTCGACGAACTGCGATCAAGTGCGGAAACCCTCGTTCGTTCCCTTCGTCGCTCGCTTCCATTTTCGAGCAAAAAATATATAAACATAAATATAAAAATAAAAGAGAGAATTTTTTGAATTCGAAGCGTTTGGGTGTTTTGAGAAAAGAGCAAATAGGTGGGGGTGACGTTGACAAATATTCCTAGGTCGGGTCGGGTCTAGGCCTTGTAAAGGCCAACACCCGATATTAATTATCTGACACCTAAATGCTGCTCAGTCACAACCCTAATTAGTGATAAGTTTCTTTAATCTCCCTCAGATTCTAGAAGATATTTCACCATGGACTGTATCATTTTGATTAGAGATTGTATAATGCAATAATAATTTAGTGAACCATGATATGCTCTTTGTGGTTTGACTGTGGATTGATGTGAAAGAATGGCTCCTACAAGCAATAGAATTAGATTGTTTCCTCTTAGATCAGTATGATGGGGATCAAAAAATATGTGAGTTCTGTATATCTATAACATCATGGTTATGTGTGGAGCTTGAGTCTTGCTGAACATCAAAGTTTTACAAAGCGTGTATAAATAGAAGTATTATTAATAAAAGCTATATATCAGAGAAGAAGTTCTTCTCCCTGTTGGTTTATGTTAATTTAATTTGATTATTTGTTTTATATATTTTAGGTCTTGTTAAGCTAGGATAGATGTCTCTCCTTTCCTTCGAAATCATTATTTATCTTGTGCCTTTCCTTTACTCTTAACTTCTTAAGTTCCTCATTTAATCCTTCTAAAGCATTCTCTCTACGCTGAAACAATACATGACACCATCCTCATGATGTTGAACATTCTTCATCCTATCATTTTTCATATTCGAACCCAAAATTCCTAAACTCTCATTTTTAACATTTAAAATCCTAAACCCAACAAAATTTTATCATCTATCACATTCAAAACAAGACTAATCAGTTTCTATCATCAATTAATCATTTTCCACCGTCAAAGCCCCAAAACAAATAACATTCTTCAAACACTTATTTCCTCGTAAAAAAGGCTAAAATCCAACAACAATTTTCAAATTATTTCTTCAGATTCTTCACTTTTCATATCCAATAACATTCTTAAAATTCTTTCGTCCTTTACTTAAAAAAACCCTAAACCTTCAAAATTCTGTCTTTAATTTCTCATTGTCACATTCGAAATCTTAAATCCATTCATTCTTAACTCTTACATCTGAAACCCTAAATCTTAAAATAAGCTACTTCTAGAACCTAATCATTTCTCTTTATTTTATCAAATCCTACTTTTAATAATTATATATCTCTCGAATCATGCATGTTTTATCTTTATTTTCAAATATGCATGTTTTATCCTACATTTAATAATTTCATCTTCGCCGTCGCCGAGCCACGCAAGGGAGCCGACGTGCTCGTCGAGGTCCTTGAGCTGGCCGGCGTCACCGACGTCTTCGCGTACCCTGGCGGCGCCTCCATGGAGATCCACCAAGCCCTGAGTCGCTCCACCGCCATCACCAACCACCTCCTCCGCCACGAGCAGGGCGAGTCCTTTGCTGCCGAGGGCTACGCTAGGGCCACCGGCAAGCCTGGCGTCTGCATCGCCACCTCGGGCCCCGGCGCCACCAATCTCGTCTCTGCGCTCGCCGATGCGCTGCTCGATTCGGTGCCGCTCGTGGCTATCACCGGCCAAGTGCCACGTAGGATGATCGGCACGGACGCGTTTCAGGAAACGCCCATCGTCGAGGTAAGCAGATCTATCACCAAGCATAATTATCTCGTGCTTGATGTCGACGATATACCTAGGATCATAAAGGAGGCATTTTTCCTGGCTACCACCGGGTGTCCTGGCCCGGTGTTGGTTGATATACCAAAGGATATCCAGCAGCAGCTGACCGTGCCGAATTGGGATACACCCATTCGGCTGCCTGGGTATTTATCGAGGTTGCCTAAACATCCGGCGAAGAATTTGATAGAGCAGATTGCTAGATTGGTCTCTGAATCAAAAAGGCTTGTTCTTTACGTGGGGGGAGGTTCTTCGAATGCGGGGGAGGAGCTGAGGAGGTTCGTGGAGCTTATGGGGACCCCGGTGGCGAGTACTTTGATGGGTCTTGGTGTTTACCCTACTAACGATGAGCTTTCATTGAAAATGTTGGGGATGCATGGGACTGTTTTTGCGAATTATGCCGTGGATAAGGCTGATTTGTTGTTGGCTTTCGGGGTTAGGTTTGATGATAGTGTGAGTGGAAAGCTGGAGGCTTTTGCGAGAAGGGCGAAGATCGTGCACATTGATATAGATTCGGCTGAGATCGGGAAGAATAAGCAGCTTCATGTTTTGAGATTTGAGTGGATATAAAACTTGCGTTGCAAGAATTGAATAAGATTCTGGAAAGGGACCGGCTTGTGTTTGATTTTTCGAGGTGGAGGGAAGAGCTTGATGAACAGAAGAAAAAATTTCCATTGAGTTACAGGACTTTTGGGGACGCAATCCCTCCCCAACATGTGATTCGAGTGTTGGACGAGCTTACAAGTAGTGAAGCGATTGTAAGCACGGGCGTTGGGCAGCATCAGATGTGGGCTGCTCAGTATTATAGCTATAAAAGGCCGAGGCAATGGCTTTCATCAGCTGGATTAGGAGCAATGGGCTTTGGATTACCCGCTGCTGCTGGAACTGCAGTGGGAAACCCAGGTGTAACCATGGTTGATATTGACGGCGATGGCAGCTTTCTGATGAATATTCAAGCATGGGCGATGATAAAGATTGAGAACCTCCCTGTTAAGATCATGATCTTGAATAACCGACATCTTGGAATGGTGGTTCAATGGGAAGATCGGTTCTATAAGGCGAATAGGGCGCATACGTACTTAGGGAACCTGGCACACGAGAATGAGATTTACCCGGATTATATTACTATTGCCAAGGGGTTTAAAATACCTGCGGCTAGAGTGACAAAGAAGAACGAGGTAAGAGAGGCGATAAAAACGATGTCTGGTGAATGTTAATTTCTTCTTCTTCTTCTTCTTCTTCTTTTATTTTGGTTATGTACTATATATCAGATATGCTTGTTTAGATTAGGCAATCATTCTTCTGACCTGACTTACTGAAACTTATTCATCCATATGATTTAGTTTATTACAGCACTCAAATATGCTTGCTTTGCTTTACTTAAGCTTGTGAAGAAGCTTTAAATTCTACCTATTGGATAAATTAGAGCGCACGTAACATAAGAAATATGTGATTTTCAGACCATGGACAATCGAGACTACTTTGAGTCTAGCTGTTTGTTGTCCTTGGATGTTATCTACGTTTTGTTCAAGCTGATTCAAACATCTGTTGACATATTTCGAGTCTTCAAGTGTGACTTACCTAAACAAAACAACTTGTCGAAGTAGATGAGAGAATGTGACGAAATCACAACTTTTGAGTATCATAAATTCATCAGAGAGAGTGTTTGTCAAGTCATAACTCTTAAGGAATCACTAGATCATTAGTCCTATATGGGCAGTGGGAAGTTTGGAGGGGAAAGCAGCTGCACACCAATCTGCTGGCGCACATTGTATTTTTATTTCTATTATTTCATACGACATGTTGTATTCATTCTTTTGTTTCAGGTTCCTCTATTCTTTTCTGGTTCTGGTGTTGGTTTATGTTATTCCGATCTTGAATTAAATTCATTTCTGATGCTCTTTTGCATATTTCTTTTAGGTTACGCTCTAGTATTTTCTTTAGAACCATGATATTTTTCATTTTCGATTTGAATATGCAATTGAGTTTTGGGTAGTTGTTGTAAGTCACATGAGAGAAGGTAAATAGTAGCGAGGTCAGAAGAGACGATTATGGCATCTTGAAATTTCCATTCCAGGAGTATAACTTTTTGATTAGCGTGGTTTAGGATTTATCTTGTGGCTTAGTCAACCATCAATCTATTATGTTGCAAACAAGGGTTTTTACCAGCTAAAATAACATGATATGGCAATTGGTTAGACTTGCAATGAATTTTTTCCATTCATTTGTCTGTTACTGATCTGTCAAGGTGAAAGTAAATGAAGTTGTTGATGCCTTTGCATTTTGTTTCCTCCTCCAATATAATTATGATACGTAAGGGCCGGTAATGAACCTTGAACTTGCTTTGCCATGAATAGTCTCGGTTATTTTCTTTGCTCTAAAACCAAAATCAAGTAAACTGATTGTGCTGTCTTTGGTCACTTTAGAAAATCACAGGATAGATGACACATAATAAACTATTTGAATCGGACATCTAAGTTAATGCGTCTACTCTATGGCTGTTACATGTCTGCATCATGTATAGGTACCCTCTTTAATTTGTGTACAGGCGCTATTGCATTGCTCTAGTCATCAGTAGCTTCAGTTACTTAGCAAAGCATGTTTCTGATCATTATGCATTTGTTTCACAATCATGAGGGAAATCATAGCTAGTGAACCCGATCAAGTAGAAATGTCTCTAATATATCCGTGGCTATGATGCTTGCATAAATAAATAAATTTCTTCCTAGCATCTCGGAGTTCAGAGTTCATAATCTGACCTATCATAAAAATGAATACTTTCATTGAATTTGCTTTGCTGCTACTTTGCAAGAATTTACCTTTTGTTCTATAGCTGTTCCAGCTGCATCTCCTACACCTTTCTGTATAGTATACTCTCCTTTAACACCGGCACTGCTTTGTTTCAAGTTTCCAACAAAAATAATTAACACATCGGTTTTGGCCATAAGGATGAGTAAATAGCTTTTCTGTGAGTTATCCGCTATCTCTAATTTTCTTGTATCTCTATGAAGTATGCAGTACCAACCATGTCTGCTGAGTCTAGGACATATAATATAAGCATACGTCGGTGATACAGCAGATTGTAAAGGAAAGAGAAAATCCTTGCTATACTGCTTTTCTATTGTTGAGCTAGTTATGCAGTGTTGACTGTTGGTGCAAAATTGAACACTGGGTTTGTGTGGATTCTGTGTTTCATTCTGAGCATGTTGAAATCCTCGTCTGCTGCTGGATCAGGTCTATCCAGTATCATCTGAAGCAGGTATGCTCTCGTCGTCTTTATCCTTCCAAATTCTATTTTTATCCGTATTGGTAGATAATAAATTCCAAAATATCCAAATTAAGTTATTTTTAACTATTCTTATGATAGTCTCTCTTTCTACTCTTTTTGTGATGATATCGAGAACATCCTTTATCTTGTTCCTAAGATCTTATGAGTTATAAATGAATGTTGTCAAATTAGGGATGTAAACGGATCGGATACGGATCGGATACATGCATTACCATATCCGTATCCGGCACCTATTTACGGATGTGAATGCGGATACAGATAGTTGTCGGTAACAATAATTTACTATCTGTATCTGCTACAAATCGAATACTGATACGGATCGGATATTGTAAAAACCATATCCGCTAAAAGCAGATACGGATACTATTCGGATAAATATAAAAAGTCATGATTTATAGCTACAACTAATAAAATATTTAAATAGGTTGACCAATTTTTTTTAGATTCAAACACTCATATCAAGTCCACAAGTCTCAATAGTTTGAAATTAGAGACTTTGCGTGTAACATCAAGCCCACGGACCACCCATAAGTCTAGTTATAACTAATAATAATTAGTTGTTGGATAGTGGATACCATTAATTCGGATATCCGGATTCGGATAGGAAATTTGTATCTAAGTCATATCCGGATTCGGATAGGAAATTTGTATCTAAGTCATATCCGGATTCGAATCCAGATATTAACAAAATCCATTCAGACATGACTTTTAGTATCCATATCCGCAAGTTGTCGGATTCGAAAACGGATCCGGATCGGATTATCCGGGTCCGTTTACATCCCTATTCAAAATGGATTCTTTCTCATTAATATTTAGTGTAGCCGAATATCTGGTGCAAAATTGGCACACATTTATATATTGATGGTCACAAGACTCACAACCTATGTTCATGAAATTTTAATTACAGTTCATTTCCTACACATTAGTTAATAACATGAGAGACATTGAAGGAATGTCTTCATTCTGAACCTTTCTACGTCAATGTGTAAATTTCCTTGAATTGTGTAAATCATATGCTTGAATCGCTGAACCTGCAATTTGATTGTTATTTATATTTCCTTGTAGTCACAGTTGCTGCTGCTGCTGCTTCGGTACTCCTCTCACCTTTGTGCTGCATGCACTACCGAATTTCCGGTTTGTCTTCTTACTGATTACTTACATTTGGATTCTAGATTCTGATTGAAATTTTCATAGTTAAATTCTATGTTTGTTTGAAACCTATATGGTTTAGCCAATTCCTTCAGCTTAGTTTTTGCTAATCACCCCACCAACGTCAGCAATCATCTTCGCCTTTATCATGAAAATGTGTGAGGTAATTGTTTTATGAATTGGTTATTGACTATTCAGGCCATTTGCTCTCTTGTTTTGTGAAGGCTTTTTGGTTAAGACAGCAAGCCTTGAAGTCATTGCCTTAAAAACCAATGTTAACACCTAAATAATATTTTTTTCACATCACAAGTTCATCTTTTAAGTAAATTCTATACTAACTAACATCAGTTGTCTTATATCTCATAAATTTTCTGATCATCGAAGGGCTTCAACAATTAAATTCTATTCTGGTTTGGTTTTGATCTTCCCTCTTAGATCATCCAACTCCTAAGTCAAATCCAACTCCTAAACTAATTATATAACAGTTGACATATATCTCAGCATCTTCCAAAAGAAAGCAACAACCTCTTGGACTTTGGTTCTGTATATTTTTAATTTTCCTTGAAAGCTCTCTCTTGGACTTTGGCTCAACAGCCTGGACCATATTCGAAGCCCTCCTGGATCTCAAAAAGAAAACATAACATTTGGGATAAAGTAAGATGTAAACTCGATATGTCTTATTCTTTAGATAGATAGCCAACACAACCAATATAAAATCGTTGGAGCCTAGTTGATGTATGGTGCATCCTACGTCGACTCATGTGGTTACAGCTCATTGGGTGTCTGCATATTAAATAAAGTGATGTTACATAAAATGAGTCCGATATTTATTTGGAGGGGGATCTCATGTCACTTTAAATATTAGTTAACTCTCAATAAAATGTCACCACGTCAGCATCACTGTAGGGTGAATACTGAATATCAGTGTAGGCCCCACCCATTTCTCTATGAAATTTGGATATATGAAATGAATACTGAATATCAGTGTAGAAACATAGACAAATATGCTTCTGACTTGGCTTATTGCATGAACCATGACCAAATAAGTATATATTCTTACAAAAAAGCATAAAAAGGAACCTAAGAGCTATATGCTTACAAAAGTCGGGCCAAATTGTTGATAAGCTCATGAATACAGAAGGCTAAATCAGTGGCTATAATTCTTGATATACTCATGGTTGTGTGCATGGTATGCTTAGACTTGGGGGATGTCAAAATTGCTTTAAGAGACCTTTGCTGGAGTATTTGCACAAGTAAATGAAATAAACAAATTACATTTTACACGATACCTAATCAAAGCCACTTCCTTGATCAAAGCCGCTTCCTTTTTTCATTATGTCAAAACCAAATACAACAAACATGTTGTGTATTTTCCATTTGTTCTTCACCAAAAATATGAAATCAAAAATTTCAAAAAAGTTTCATTTCTAAATCACAATAATATAGACAAACGAAATCTCTTAAGCATATATCTCACCACAATAGAAGATGCAAGGGATTGATCATGCACAAACATGTCAAAACGGTGCAAGCAAAAATGCGGACTCCATAGAAAATAAGAACATATACTGAAGGCGTGTGTAAAAAATTTCTATCATGAACGTTACATGAAAATTTCTAAAGATATCAATAGTTTTTTAAATTTAGATCAAATGAATGTGGTAAGTGGTAATATTGAATCGAGAAATTTATAAGTTGTACAAAATAACAAATATATAAGGGCTTATGTATAAATTTACAAGGCATATATCTTTTTGGGCTTGTGAGCATGGGAGATAATGGGTAATGAACGTGAGAGAGAAAGAGAGTTATTGGATTTTCATTTTCTTATTTTAGTCTCTTGTGGTGGATAAGATGGACATCTCTAATTCCCTATTTCGGCTAATATAAGTTTGTCATTTTTTCTAATTTTTATTTTGTTGAATAATGACATCATCTAAGGACTTCTAGTTATAATAGTAAAGATATAATCATTAATGCAAATTCTATCTTCTTCCTTCTCATACTCTTCCAACTTTAGGAATTCGGTTCTTGTCCATAATTTTTTGGATTAGAAACTTGGATCGATTTGATTACAAGAGACTTTGACCTTACACGTGAAGCGTGGGATAAAAAACGATCCAATATATTTATAGATGAATTCAAATGGTACATAAGGTTGTTACAATTTGAGATGTAAGCAATACATGATAAAAGAAAGTACACAACCATCTTTTTCTAGCTCAAAATCATCATTAATCGGATTTTTTTTATAGATTGTGATATTTCTTCATAATATTATAGTTCTTACAAAAATAAATAGAGTTAGCATTTATTTTTAGTCATGTATGAATTATAAGCATGTAATACGTTATTAATTGTAATTGAACTGTAATTGTTGAATGTAATTTACTAAAAAAAGATAATTATAAGCTTTATATTACGCATGATAAATAATATAAATATTGAATATAATTTTAATAATTTTTCAAATTGTTTCTCTCTTTATTTGAATATTAAGATAGTATTTGATTTCTTTTTCTATAAGAAACACCATATGAAAACTTAGATCATAGTTTAATATTTCATGACTGTATAAATGCTAAATTTCATTTAAATATGAAAATCTTTTGTTAATTTTTTAATATTAATATTATATACTTTGTGGTTTGTAAGTAGATACCAAGAATAATCATCATATCTAAATAAATACCCTGTCTTGGTGTTTTCAATTTACAATTTACAAATATGAACATCTAGTTTATGTTATGCAATGTGGCTATAGACCAATGTAAATAATAAATTATGTCAATATTTTGGCTAAAAAAATATTTTTCAATAAATTCATTACCTAGTAAATTTCTAAATAGCGATAGTTATTTGAGTCATGAATTTTTACGATATGCTTTAAAGCAATTATAGTTTCGATATATAAATGTAAAATAACTATTATTTGAAACATTATTGTTTCACCATATTTGAAAAAAAGATATAGGATATTTTTAGTGACTATTTTAATACAGATATTATTATTTCTCTTTTTAATTTTTTCTCTCTAAATTTATATCAAATATTATGAACTATAAAACCCAAGAAAAGTTTTTCCCAAGGATTTTGCAAATCCTTTACATGAACAACATGGGAATCATTAAGGATTTTGTTTCCAAATATACCCTTGCTCTACCAAATTAAATCAAGAAATATTGTTACATTTAAAATTAAAAGGGCATTTTGGGAAGAACTTGCCAAAATTAGTGTTTTGGCAAAAGATTCCTTCCTAAAACCCAAGTTTATATATATTAGTATATAAGATAGCCATCTGCTTCTCTTTTCCAACACATACACACAAAATTGTGAGAAAGTTATTAGTTGCATTGGGATGTACTGAGTATTAACACAGGCCACTAGGAAGTGTAAACTTATCCTTAAAAAATACGAGTGTTAGATTGACAACATGAAGCCTTTATTGATATTCTGAAACTTACAAGAACCTGTAATAATTCATTTAAGTCTGCAGATTCTAATGGTCGCAATATTGCAGGGCTGTGATGCATCGATCTTGATCACATCTGCTAATGGAGATGCTGAGAGAGATGCCAAGGACAATCTATCTCTCGCAGGAGACGGATTCGACACAGTGGTGAAAGCCAAACAAGCAGTCGAGGCTGCATGCCCTGGTGTCGTCTCATGCACTGATATTCTTCCTATAGCTGCCAGAGATGTTGTAGTTCTGGTAAGTTTAAATCTCGGGAGAATGGTTATGCATTGTCAGATTGTGAGTTTACTCTAAAGCATATTATTAGTTTTGGCTCAAACGATTGAAATCTATCTTATTTTTGCTCATATAGCATAAATCCATCCTAATTTCCTGAAGGGCTTTTTTAAATCTAACAACTATTCTTCAAATTGTCTTTATCTTCTACATTCAAAATGCTAAACCCCAAAATTCTGCTTTCGATTCCTCATCTTCCACATCCAAATATCCTTATATCCTTTCATTAGCTACCTTCAAATCCTCTTAAATTCTTAAATTCCACGCTCATAACCTTAAAACCTATTGGGAACGGATGAAACGGGATTAACACAAAGTCACGTACTTGACAATCACCAAAATATATGCGGAAACAACACAACGGAAATAAACAAGCCAACCAACCACAGAAAATATGACACCGATTTTTTACGTGGAAACCCCTTGCAGGAAAAATCACAGCCAACAATCAACTGCTTTCACTATAAAAATAATGGGATTAAACAATATTTTTTCTCTAGACGAAACTAGAGGATCACAACACCAAGAGCACACTCTTGGATCACTACAAATGTCAAAGTCGTCACCTTTTAAGGCGTGTTTCAACAACCACAAAGAAAGGGTTTTGAGAGAATATCATCGAAATAGGGATGAAATGGAGGAGTAAACCTAATCCAAACCGATGCATGTGGAGAGCTCGTCATTGGCTATGAACCTTTACAGTTTGAGGCCGATCGGAGAAAGATCTGCTGTTGAATCAACCGGTGATGGAGGTTAGAATCTCCCTCAGATGTTGTCCTCCGTCGATCTTGCAGCAAGCGGTTCTGAACGGTTGTGATTGAGAGTGAGAATTGAATGTGTAGATCTCAATGGGTTGGTGGCTGCTGTTGACGCCGAGCTACCTGTAAGGGAAGTCCCGGGATGGGAAACCACCGTAGGATCCTCCGACGATCAAGTAAGTACCGGAGAATAATGGCAGCGTAGCGATGTATTGGAATGAATTCGACTTACCTGAGTCGTCTGGTGAAGGGGGTTTACATAGTGGTCTTATGAAGTGAACCAACGCGAGATTCTCGCCGTCCGTTACGTCTCTACGTCATGTTTGCGTCGATGGCGGGACACACCTATTAATGGCGGGATGCACTCATTAATGGCGAGATACGCTAGCGTGAGATGCGGGTCGTGGAGCGGCGGAGATCTTGTCATGGCGAGATACACGAAGCCGTTACGGGAGTCCTTGGGCTCCGTGCTCTTGGTTGAACAGGGAAGCCGAGGAAGTTCAGCCCGGTGGATAGCTTGGATGCCGAGAAAGCTCAGCTGTAGGATTGCTTGGGAGCGAGCGAGGAGGCCAAGGAAGCTCAGCTGTAGGATTGCTTGGAAGCGAGCTGTCGGCTGGTTGCTAGGCGAATAGGGAAGGTATTCCGGAGAGGTCTTCAAAAGGTCGGATGCAATCTCGGAGATGAGATGCCGAAGAATATCCCCAATGCATCATACTTATTCCAGCTCCGTAGCCTTCAGGAGTCTAGCGGGCTTACGTGGATGACGCGTCATCCGCTACGTGTTGTGATCTTGGGAATACTCATTTATGAGCCTCATCATTAGCTCCCCACTCTCGCTCTGACCTGAGTGGTAAGTCCGGATTTTAACGATTCAGCCTAAGATTTCCCTGCAATGGGTTGTCGGACGAAGACACGAAATTTGGCGGCTACTCATCTTGAATCCCTGGATCCACGTGGCGGCTCGTGAAGCGCCTCAGTTCCCGCGCGTATCTTTGGTGACGTCAGTGTGTCAGTGAAATGATTGCGCCTAAAAAGGGGGGCGCCATTTCGTTCACTCGGTCGGTTGCGCCACGCGCCACGTGTCCTCCACTGGGTGGCAGGACGTGAGTGGTTATCACCCGAATCCTGGCGAGGGCGTGTCCAATGGCCGGTTTCCACGTGGAGTCTCGGTGGCCGCTAGGTGTGACATTTCGTTTTAGCGGGAACGGTGTCACGACCCGAAATGGCACGTGACTGGCACTTGAATCATATGAAGTCTATAGGAACCCATCTAATTCAAGTAAGCCAAAAGCCCAGAAATCTAAACCATTTTAAAGAGAAGTGAAGGAAAACTTGTTTTAAAGCAAGTGGTTTTAATAAGATAAGTGGCATAAAACATTTAAAAGCAACATCATATTTTCCCGAAAATTTCGGCAGAGTCGCCTTTATAAATATTGGCCCCGAACGGGTACAAACATGAATAATATGCATAAAGGCATCCCCAAGCGGGAGCTAGCTCTTCGCCAATTAGCGGTCACAACCACGCAAGCAATATAGTATACAACGCCGAAGGGCGATGATCAAAACTCAAAAGGAAACCAATATCATCAAGAAAACCATAATAATACAGCGCGCGACTTTAAGGTCGAAAGAATATACAACTGGTCTTCTAGGTCTAAAAAATATACAAGTCTGGTTGATGGATTTTCAAGATACAACTGAATATAAATAAAGTACAATAGTGGTCACGATGCGAGTGAACCCACCTACCAAAGCAATCACCCGAAAAGGGACAGTGTGCCAGCAAAGCCGCAACGAAACCTGTACGGCAAAACCTGCAAGAAACTGTGGCACAACGGGGGTGAGTTGCCAACTCGTGAGTAGAAAATATCACCGAGCAGAAATCGTATGTATGACTCAATCCTAGGTCAATACGATCAGTAATATATATCCTCAAAATAATATGGCCTGAAACATATAATAATGGCAAGGGTAATATCTATGCATAAGTGTAATCCCATGTGCTCGTGTCGGTGCCTCAGGTAGCAATATATCATAAATATGAGGTATGAATGCAATATAATGAAAACAGAATACATCATGAATGAGAAAACTGTTTTCACCCGATTCGAGGAGGAGGAACCGTCTGTGGGTGCATGGTAGACCCGGTGCGGTACCCCGGGGCGAGAAGGTCGCAGATGATAGCGTTGAGCCTGAGACAGGGGAGCACTACTGACCGGTGATTTTATTGTGACGCGCCGGATATCCGGAGGATACCGACGTGGTCTTGAGATTTGATTATATGGGCTAGTCCGGATAGTCGGAGCCCTAGATATTGATATTTGATGATACAGGCCAGTCCGGATAGCCGGAGCCCGAGATATTGAGACATTGAGATTTTTATTTTGTGTCGATACTTGATACTGATTCTATGATGATTTTATTGATGATAGCTCGATTTAAATATACAGAAATCTCACTAAATTAAGAAAACAGTTTTCTCATTCATGATGTATTCTGTTTTCATTATATTGCATTCATACCTCATATTTATGATATATTGCTATCTGAGGCACCGATACGAGCACATGGGATTACACTTATGCATATATCTTACCCTTACCATTATTATATGCTTTAGGTCATATTATTTTGAGGATATATATATTACTGATCGTATTGACCTAGGATTGAGTCATACATACGATTTCTGCTCGGTGATGTTTTCTACTCACGAGTTGGCAACTCACCCCCGTTGTGCCACAGTTTCTTGCAGGTTTTGCCGTACAGTTTTCGTTGCGGCTTTGCTGGCACACTGCTCCTTTTCGGGTGATTGCTTTGGTAGGTGGGTTCACTTGCATCGTGACCATTATTGTACTTTATTTATATTCAGTTGTATCTAGAAACTCTATCAACCAGGCTTGTATATTTTTTAGACCTAGAAGACTGGTTGTATATTCTTTCGACCTTAGAGTCGCGCGCTGTATTATTATGGTTTTCTTGATGATATTGGTTTCCTTTTGAGTTTTGATTCTCGCCCTTCGGCGTTGTATACTTGCGTGGTTGTGACCGTCAATTGGCGAAGAGCTAGCTCCCGCTTAGGGATGTCTTTATGTATATTATTCATGTTTGTACCCGTTCGGGGCTAGTATTTACAAAGGAGATCCTGCCGAAATTTTCGGGAAAATATGATGTTTCTTTTAAATATTTTACATAGGAGACTCTGTCGAAATTTACAAAGGAGACCCGCTTAGGGTCGCCCAGTCTTAACGACCTGTCCAGCCGCTTCGTTTGCCTGGTGAGCTCGTATTTGCTGAGCGATGTAGTCGTCCAAGGCGGCCTTAGAGATTGTCTCTTCTTTGGCTGCTGAAAGAGCCGGAGGGGGGTTCGATGTCTCCCCTCTGTCGTCTTCAATAATGATTGGGGGGTCTTCAGCTGGAGGATCCGGCTATAACATCATCCCATCCATGTCTTGGAACAAAAGAGCCATTCGTTTGATGTTGGCTGCCTGTTCCGCGGCCTCTTTTTCTTTCCTCTCGAGCATTCTTCGGAGGAATTCAGTATCAGTCTTTTGTTCCCGACGCTGCTCCGAGGTCTCTGGATTTTCTTTTGGCCCAGTGAGTGCGGTCATTGCGGTCAGCATCTCCTGAAGTTTCTGCTGCTGTTGTTTCTGAGCCTTCGTTATCGATCGGGTAAGCGGTCGATGACCCGTAGAAGCACGGCTTTCTTTTTTTCCGGAAGCCATATAAACGGTATGTATTACCATGCCCCCAGACTTGGGGTGTTTAGATTCAGCGCTTTTACGGTTCGCCGCGGTCACAGGGGCTTTCTCCGGCCTCCTTCTCTTTTGAGCGGTTGACGTTGAAGGAGCCATTGCAGCGGGCACCCAGACGGCCGTCGCCTTTGGTGGCTTGACAGGATGGTTTTCTCCTTGTCGATCTTTAAGCTTCTTTGATCGACGAGAGTAGTCCTGATCAATCACCGATTCCTGGACCCGTCGCCAGGCTTTATAAATTTTGGAGGACAGCCGCTGAGGGGGCTGCTCCGGCTTCTTTTCTGTAGTAATCTCCATAGGTGGAGGAGATTTCTTCAGCACGGCAGTCGGAGAGTTCTTGCGAACCCTCCTAAACGGTTCAAAGCTGTTCCCAGTTGGAACAGCAGCATTGATTTCCACCATGGGAGCTGGCGGAGTTAGTCCAGAAGGGGAGCTGCCCCGGGCCTTCCTTACTCGGCGCCAATGACGACGGCGAGCATGTCGTGCGGATAGAGTTGGTTCAGCTATGCGGATGGCTTCGTCATGCCCCCTGTCTTGGCGGAGGGTTGTCGCCGGTGTCAGCCTTTTAAAGACTGACGTTCGCCGAGAAGTAATGTCCAACTTATCGAAGGCAGACTTCCGAGTAGGGGAAGCAACCTTGACGATTTCGCCTGGAACAGGAGCTGAAATAGTCAGTCTTGTGAAGACCGACCCTTTGGCAGGAGAAGCCGCCTTGACGACTTCGGGTGCAGGGATGACTATCCTTTTTGGGATAATCCTTTCTGGTATCGCGGGCTTCTTCATGGGCCCAACCGAGCTTTGGCCCAGTCTGTCAAAGACTGAGGCGTTGGAGCTGGACGACCCGTTGAGAGGGGCCACAGTAATTGTAAGCCGATCAAAGACCGACTTCTTTTGAGCTTCTTGTGATGGTACAGGAGCGCTGAAGCTTGTGGTGGGAGCATGGTCCCGAAGAACAATCCAGTGGTGGCCTGAGTGACCTGTTCCACCGGCATAGCGAAGATGGAGGCCGCTTGCGGCCCGTAAGTCACTCCTCCGGACGGGACGGAGCGAGAGTTGCAGTTGCAGTTAGTGCAGGTTGAAGCCATTGATCTTCTTTTTTCTGCACGGAGCAAGACACCAAATCTTAGTACCTCGAACCCAAGGGCAACCATATCAAACCGTGATTCGTTCGCGAACATGACGCACGAAGTGTGGAGTGGAAAGAGGAAAATGTCCCACCGGGCATGCCAGAATCTGTTCCCCGCCGAAACACGCGGTCCGTCTTGCCTGAATTTCGGGGCAGATGCTAATTGGTGATATTCGTCCACCTCTCCGAAGATGCCAAGTTGATTTATGACACCGTATATCGGAGGTTTAAACGGATGCAGCCGATGTAGCAGACTTTGTCAAATTCCCCCTCATTTGAGGGGGTTTTTATTGTGGGGACGCTCTTCCCTGCAGGTGCAAGCCCCTGCAGTTAATTACGCCACCGCATCGCGGTAACAACTTTCTCCTTCTCCAGATGGCCACTTCGTGTCGTGTGTGTTTGTTTTGTTTTTGGTTGCCCGTGGATTGTATACGGAGACTAGTTTATGTTGTCGCCTGTAGGGCGTGGATTAGTCCAAATCCGTATCTTCTTAGATTTAGGTTTAGGGGTTGGGTTTAAGGATACGTTAGTCTCATTTGTGACTAAGATCAACTTAAACGTTTGTTAAGGATGCGTTGGTCTAATTTTAGACTAAGATCAACTTAACGGGATCGTTTAGAACCAACAAAAGAGCATTCGGACTCTATTATTTAGTTTAGGGACATTGCGGTCGATTATCAGTTTAAGGTCATGGTGGTCCAACGTTAGTTTAAGGACATTACGGTCCAAGGTCAAGGACATCATAGTCCATGGGTTTTAAAGGACCCCACAGTCCGATGTTAAGGACATCATAGTCCATGGGTTTTAAAGGACCCCACAGTCCGAGGTTAAGGACATCATAGTCCATGGGCTTAAGGACCCCACAGTCCAGTTTAAAGACGTCATAGTCTGTGAAATGTATGGTTGTCGGGACCCGTCACCTCTCTAAAGACGTTGAAGGATTACAACGACATATATCAGAGGGGTTCAGAGATGTACCCTTGAACCAATTTTGGTTGAAACATCTGTGGTCCAATTTGGAACTAAGATCTGTTAAAAGATTTATGAGCATGTGGGCTCAATTAATTTGAATTTGGGGACTTATGGCCAATCTTGGGCTAAGTCCAATCAAGTTAAAATGTTTTAACATTTATTTTGGGCTGTTGAGCTTTTATTTGGGCTTAGCCCTTTTAACAATGCTGAACATTGATTTATATCTTGACAATGTTTTGTCTTTTATTGAATGCCGAGCATTCATCATAGCTCTGGGCTTATTAAAGAACAATTTATGTTCTGTCAGCGCAACACATGGTGCGCTTGGCGCCAGTCAAAGAGTGCAGTGCGCTTCTGCCACGTGGCACATACGTGAACGACATGTGTCGCGCTTGGCGCTAAGCGCCAGATGATGGACGCATTGCGTCAGTTTATGAGCGCAGAGCGCTGGTTCATGAGCGCATTGCGCTTTCAGTTTAGTGGCGCATACGTGAGTGACACGTTGTGTGCTTGGTGCTGAGCGCCAGCCCATGAGCGCAGTGCGCTATTTCAGAAGCGCAAGACGCTAATTGTTAAGCAGTACATGCGCGATTGACACGTGGCGCATTTGGCGCTGAGCGCCAGTCCAGAGAGCGCAGAAGCGCAGTTCAAGAGCGCAAAGCACATCTGATCAATTTTATGATCTGAGAAACAATTTATGTTCTTTTAAAAGAGACTTTGTCTCAGGATCAAAGAACAACCGTTCTTATTTTGTTTCAATTTCTTATATTGATGAAAGGGTTTGCCTTTATGGATCTATGATCCTTAAGAGAATTGAATTGTTCTCCCCCCTTTTTTATAATGAGATGTTCATGATCTCTTTGAGAAAGACTTTAATCTTATAGATCTATGATCTTTGAGAAGTAAGTTCTTCTTTTATTTTATGATGAGATCTTTTGATCTCTTTGTGAAAGACTTTTTGTCTTTGTAGATCTATGGTCTTTTTTAAAGAAATGAATTCTTCTTTCTTAATCATGAGATGATTTCATCTCTGTGTTCATCATCATTCATTCTTACCTTGAAGAAAAATCTTCTTACAAGAGCTTGCTCTTTTGAATTTCTCTAAGTTTTTTGAGGAGGTTTCTCTCTATTTTCTTCTGTATCTCCCTGAGACTTGAAGTCTAAGGGCCTTTTTATAGGGTAGGCTGATTTGTTGAATCAGTTAGAGAGAATTTTCTCTGATTGATTTGGAGATGTTTCCCCACCATTGGATCTTTGATCCTAGGGTTTCTGTTTTACAGAAGGCAATTTTCTTATTTTTAACAAGATTGATAAATCTTTCCATACAGAATTTATTCTGTCTTTTGGTAATTTTTATTTACCATTGGATTTAGATATCTAGGTTCCATCATCCAAAGGAATGGGGAGATCGATAGTGATGTTAATCAAAGGATCCAAGCTGGTTGGTTGAAATGGAGGAGTGCAACAGGGATTTTGTGTGATCGTAGCTTTCCGTTAAAATTGAAAGGGAAGTTTTATCGGAGCGCTATTCGGCCTGCCTTATTATATGGTACAGAATGCTGGGCTCCTAAGAAGCATCATACACAGAAGATGCACGTAGCGGAGATGCGCATGCTTCGTTGGATGTGCGGTAACACTAGAAAAGACAAGGTGCGAAATGAGGATATTCGTGCAAAAGTTGGTGTAGCACCCGTGGAGGAGAAGATGCGGGAAAACCGGCTTAGATGGTTTGGTCATGTGCGACGCAGACCTATGGAAGCACCGGTTCGACGAATAGATACTCTCGATATGGGTAATGGCAAAAGGGCAAAAGGGAGACCGAAGAAAACATGGATGGAGGCGATACGAAACGATATAGTTGCCAAAGGACTCAATGAAAGTATATTGTTCGATAGAAGTGAGTGGAGACAGAGGATTCATATGCTGGACCCGGCGTGATTCTCATGTTGGTTCATGTAGCCTACCCCATATGCTTAGGATAAAAGGCTCAATTGTTGTTGTGTATTGGATCATTGATCCAACGGTGCTCTGATTTACAGAGTACAATCTTGTTATTTGGAAAGATTTTGAGGAATCTTTCCTTAACAGAATTTAATTCTGATTAATTAATGATTTATCATTATTATTAAATCTTTGATCTAACGGTGGGGAGCTTTTAGTTCCAGCGCTAGCGCACCCGTGCTTTACACGTGGTGCGCTGCTTAAAGAGCAGCGCACATTGCGCTAGCGCACCCGTGCTTGACACGTGGTGCGCTGCTTGGAGCGCAGCGCACCCAGCGCTAGCGCACACATGGTGTGCTGCTTAGAGCGCAGCGCACCCAGCGCTAGCGCCCACGTGCTTTGCACGCGATGCGCTGCTTAGAACGCAGCGCACTTGGCGCTGCATCTGAAGCGTTGCTTCATTTCAAAATTTGAATTTTGAACAGAGCTTTGCTCTGATTGGGGGAAACACCCCCTTAAGAGGAAAATGACAATCTCTCGTGCGTCGTCGTCGGGGGTTCCTGAGGGGATTCTCGTGCAGGGGGGGTGATGCCGTCTTCACGGCTCCATCTGGGCTTTCCGTCGCTGCTGGCCTGCTCGCCGGGATGGAAGAGTCGGCCGGGGGGAGGCTTCCGCACGGCACCCTGAGGGTCCAAATGGAGGCCATAGCCCAAGGGGCGGTCCAGGTACGAACTCTTCTACGCGTTGTTTTTGACCTTCCTTTCTTTGGCCCGAGCGTCTCCAAGTTTCTCATCCGTTTCTCGTCAGGTCCTTCAAAACTGCGCCCTCGCTGTTCGTATGGAGGCCGAGGAGGCGCTCCACGCGCCGAGGCAGGTAGAAGCGTTTCCTTCAGCGGTCGAGGTCCTGCGGCGTGACCTGCGTTTGGAGAGGGCGAGGGCTGATGCCCTGGCAGCCCAAGCAGAGGTTGCGGAGCTCGCCAATTCAGTGAACCGGGGTGCCTATCGTTGTCTGAGCGCATCCCACCAAGAGAAAGCTGGCGGATCTGGCCGATCGTTTCGCGGCCACGGAGAAAGAGAGAGACGTCAGCATGGGGGATGCCGAGGCGACGCTTCTGGCGGCCAAGACTGCCGAGGTACAGGCTAGGAAAGCTGTGGCCGATTATAAGGTGTCAGAGCAATTTTACGTCGAGCTTGGCGAGTATTCCGCCGTCGCGTGGAATAAAGCTCTGGATGCCGTGAAGGAGCAGCTTCCCGAGTTCGCCGATGGCGAGCTCCGTGCTCGGGTCCCACTCCCAGCGGCAAGGCCTCCGGCAGACAACGATGAGGGAAGCGAGGCGCACCCCTGGTGGCAAAACCTCCGGTGGTGAAGCCTTCGGTAGATCGCGATGACAGTGATGAGGGGAGCGAGGTGCCGGGGGGATTGCGACTTAGGCCTTTTTGATATTTTCTCGTCCCTCTTTTGTAAGCGTCTGGAACTTTGTAAGGCTGGGGAGCCGCCAATACCCCTGTAAAACGTTTTACTTATGCGAATAAAACTCTTGCTGTTTCATCGCTTTACATTTTATCTTTTGGATGTGAAGAGTGTTCGTAGAATATCCTTACTTGCTTTGTTGGGCTTCCATGTTAGGCGATCGTACATCGAGTTGATTTCGGTCACTTGCCAAGCGTGTCGAGCACTGCTGAGAAGGAGGCATCTCCATGGCCCCGGAGTCGAGGGGGGATCGCTCAGACTTGGATAGACCTGATGCCCCTTGTTGAGGCCTCGGATCTTCTGCGTGTGATGGGCAGAGGGATGTCCGCCGTATTTGTGTCGAGTATGAATGGGAAGCTGCTCGGCTACCCCTTGGCGATGGCCTTTGACTTCTGGCGTTGCGAGCAACGACCACTAGCCGGGGATGGTCGAGCGAGGGTCGGGCTCGACTGCCTCTAGGAAGACTTCGGATCCTTAGCGTTGGAGGGGCTGTAAGAAGCACACTAAGGATGACTGGGCAGTGAAGCTGCGCGGTTGCCTCTCGGCGAGGGCATTGATCTCTGGCGTCGTGGGTAGGCAATTACCAGCCTAGGATGACCGAGCGGGGTAGCCACTCGGATGCCTTTGCTAGGGCTTCGATCCTTGACGCCATGGGTAGGGAGCTATCAGCCGGAGGTAGCCGAGCAGGGTAGCTGCTGAGCTGCCTCTAAGGAGGACTTTGATCTTTAGCGTTGGAAGGGCTGTAAGAAGCCCACTAAGGATGACCGGGCAGTGAAGCTGCGCGGTTGCCTCTTAGCGAGGGCTTTGATATCTGGCGTCGTGGGTAGGCAACTACCAGCCTGGGATGACCGAGCGGGGTAGCCGCTCGGATGCCTCTTGCGAGGGCTTCGGTCCCTGACGTCATGGGTAGGGAGCTACTAGCCGGAGATGACCGAGCAGGGTAGCTGCTCGGTTGCCTCTTGCGAGGGCTTTGATCCTTCACGACGGGGACCGAGCAGGGTTACTGTCCAGTGCCTCTTGGCGAGGACTTTGATCCCTGTCGGTTGTGGTAGGAAGCTACCAGCCGGGGATAGCCGAGCAAGGGCCTGACTGCCTCTTGGAGGACTTTGGTCCTTAGCACGGGAGGGACTCTAAGAAGCCTACCAAGGACCCTTGGCCGGGCAGGGTTACTGCCCGGTGCCTCTTGGCGAGGGCTTTTGTACTGAAGGATAGTCGAGCAAGGAACCCTCGGGCTCGACTGCCTCTGGGAGGGCTTTTGATCCCTGTCGGTTGTGGTAGGAAGCTACCAGCCGGGGATAGCCGAGCAGGGTAGCTGCTGAGCTGCCTCTAAGGAGGACTTTGATCCTTAGCGTTGGAGGGGCTGTATGAGGCCGACTAAGAATAACCGGGCAGTGAAGCTGCGCAATTGCCTCTTGGCGAGGGCTTTGATCCCTGGCGTTGCGAGTAGGGAAGCTACCGGCCAGGGATAGCCGAGCAGGGGAGCCGCTCGGCTGCCTCTACGGAGGACTTTGATCCTTAGTGTTGGAGGGGCCTTAGGAGGCCGGCTAAGGATAACCGGCCAGGGAAGCTGCGCGGTTGCCTCTTTGGTGAGGGCTTTGGATCGCAAAGACAGGACTCTGTTTGCAATGTTCCGGCGTTTCTTTATTCGAATGGAAAGGATTTTTAGAAAACATTTACATCGTCTTTGCGAAAGGAGGGGTACACACTTGTTGGCCTTGGCCTCACTGGTATAGCTTGAGCTTCTCGGCGTTGTAAAGCCGTGGGAACTTGCGTCTGTCCGCGTCTTGTAGGAGATGGGCTCCGCCGGGGAGCACCTCAGAAACGAGGAAAGGACCGTCCCACTTCGGGGAGAAATTGTGTAGTCTGCCTTGATCAATGAACTCATTTCGCCGTAGGACCAGATCTCCGGTCTGGAAAGAACGACGCTTGACCCGAGCGTTGTAGTATCGGAAAGTTTGTTGTTGATAAGCGGCGGCCCTGATCTGAGCCCGGTCTCTCTTCTCCAACAAGATGTCCAGGTTGGTCCATAGCACCGAGGTGTTTGCATCATCGTCGATGTGCTCGACCCGATGACTGGGAAGTCCGATCTCCGCTGGGACCATTGCCCGTAGTAGAGGCTGAAGGGGGTTTCCCCGGTGGGGATCTTCTTTGACGTGCGCAGGGTTCATAAGACCCGGGGCAGTTCTTCGCCCCAACTGCCTTGTCTCCCTTTTAGGCGGGTCTGGAGACCTCAGAGGACGTCTCGGTTAGCGACTTCGGCCTGCCCGTTGCATTGGGGATGCGCCACCGCGGCGAACTTCATGAGGATATGGTATTCTTTGCAGAAGTTATTCACTTTCTTGTTCTCAAAGTTCGTCCCGTGGTCGGTGATGATACATCTCGGGATGCCGAACCGGAGTATCAAATTGTTTTGCAGGAACTTGATGGTCGTGGCGGCGTCCGGTTTTCTGATGGGGACGGTCTCGATCCACTTGGTGAAGTAGTCTACTGCGACGATGACGTATTTGTTCCCGCCTGTACCAGTAGGGAACTGGCCGATCATGTCCAATCCCCACTGGGCGAACGGCCATGGGGATGCTAGGGCGGTCAGCTCGGTAGCGGGGAGGAGAGGGATGTTGCCGTGGAGCTGGCAACTCTTGCAACTTTTGACTAGCTTCTGGGCGTCCTCATGAACAGTGGGACAGTAGTACCCCTGGAGCAACGCCTTTTGGATCAAGGTTCGGGCCCCTTGGTGCCGCCAACCCCCTCATGGATTTCCCGGAAGACGTAGTCGGCTTCATGGGGGTCGATGCACCGGAGCAAGGGCTGAGTGAAGGATTTCTTGTAGAGGTTCCCATTGCTCCAGATGAAGTGACGGGCTTTGGCCCGGAGATGGCGGGCGGCTCCCCGATCTTCTGGGAGCGTACCGTCCTTCAGGAATTCCACGAGGGGCTTCCTCCGGTCTCGGTCGCCTTCCTGTGCTGCATATACGTGGAGTGTTGTCACTCCGTCTTCCACGCTGGGCTGAAGCAAGGTTTCGAAGAGTATGACGAAGCCAGCTTGCTCAGGGCGTCGGCTTGGGCATTCAGTTGCCTGGGTATTTGCTCTACTTAGACTTCGTCAAAGTTCCTCCGGAGTTTCCTCACCTCGTCCAGATACTTCATCATCAGAGGCTCCCGAGCTTCAAAGCGGCCGGTCACTTGACCGACGATAAGGGCCGAGTCACTACGGATCTGAATTGTCTTCAGTCCCAGCCCGACGGCCATGCTCAGTCTAGCCAGGAAGGCCTCGTACTCGGCCGCGTTGTTCGAGGCTTTGAAACCGAGCTTCAGAAAGTACTCCATTTTCGCTTCGTTCGAATCCCGGATAATGAGGCCGGCACCACAGCCTTCCTCGGTGGAAGACCCGTCGACGCAGATGACCCACTCAGGAACCGAACCAGGCCTTTCCGCGATGGGACACTGAGTTGCGAGGGGCGGCATGGGCTCCGGCTCCTTGCTAGGGATGGTGCATTCAACGATGAAATCGGCCAGGGCCTGCGCTTTGATGGCCTGCCTCGGGCGATATTTTATGTCAAACTGAGATAGTTCTCACCTTCACTTTTCTATGCGGCCTGAGGATTCTGGAGATGCAAGGATAGCTCGCAACGGGCGCTCGGTGAGGACGATGATGGTGTGTGCTTGGAAGTAGGGTCGCAGCTTCCTTGAGGCCACCACGAGGGCTAAGACAATCTTCTCTATGGCTGGATATCTCGTTTCTGCGTCCTTAAATACATGGCTCACATAGTACATCGGCTTCTGCGCTCCACCGACCTCTCGGACGAGCACCGAGCCTGCTGCTTGGTCGGATACCGCCAGATACAGCGACAGCTCGTCTCCTTCAACTGGTCGAGTGAGCAGTGGTGGCGTCGCGAGGTGCTTCTTCAATTGGTCGAAGGCGGCCTGGCACTCCTCCGACCACTCGAACCTCGGGATCTTCCTCAGAGCTTTGAAGAACGGGAGGCATTTCTCCCCCGACCTGGACATGAAGCGGCTCAGAGCCACGACTCGTCCCGTGAGCCGCATGATCTCGACGTTGGTCTTGGGCGCGGCCATGTTGAGGATGGCGTCGATTTTCTCTGGGTTAGCTTCGATTTCACGGTGAGTGACCATGAAACCGAGGAACTTTCCCCCGGTGACTCCGAATGCGCACTTGGCGGGGTTTAGCTTCATGTTGAACTTGCGGAGCACTTCGAAGGCCTCGCCCAGATTCCTGGCATGGTCGGCCGACGAGATGGACTTGACGAGCATATCATCAACGTAGGCCTCCATATTCCTGCCGATCTGTGGCTTGAACATGCGATTGACTAACCGTTGGTACGTGGCTCCGGCGTTCTTGAGGCCGAAAGGCATCACCTTGTAGCAATATACCCCCCGGTCCGTTGTGAATTCGGTGAGATCTTCGTCTTCCGGATTCATACGGATCCGATTGTAGCCGGAGAAGGCATCCATGAAGCTCAACAGCTCGTGGCCGGCCGAGCTGTCGACGAGCTGATCTATCCGAGGGAGAGGGTAGTTGTCCTTGGGGCAGGCCTTATTGAGGTCGGTGAAGTCGACGCACATGCGCCATTTTCCGCTTGAATTCTTGACCAGAACTACGTTCGCCAGCCACTCCGAGTAGGGTACATCCGAATGAAGTTGGCGGCGAGAAGTCGATCAACCTCATCTTTGATAGCCTTCTGTTTGACCGGGGCGAAGTTTCTCTTTTTCTGTCTGACGGGTCGGGCCGCAGGATCAACCCCGAACTTGTGGGAAATAATTTTGGGGTCGATCCCAAGCATGTCAGCGGGCGCTCAGGCGAAGACGTCGAGTTATTTCTGAGGAAACTGACCAGTTCATCTCGCTGAATCCCTGTCAGGAGTGATTCGACCTGGACGGTTTTTTCATCGTCCCCTTCTGTCAGGGGTACCTCGGTCAGTGGTTCGACCGGCGTTCCCCGGACCTCCTTCTGCTCGTTTCGGGTGTCCAGAGAACCCTTGATGTCGTTATTTACTTCAGCGTCGTCGACCGGTTGCTCGGACGAAGATGCTTCGGTAAGGCATATCTTCGCGACCTGCTGGTTCCCGTAGACCCGACCTATCCCGTCCTGATCGAGAGGGAACTTCATCGCCAAGTGGTAGGTCGATATCTGGGCTTGGAGGGAGTTCAGTGTCGGGCGGCCGAGGAGGACGTTGTAGGCCGACGGGACCTTTGTTACGATGAAGTCCACAGGCAACGGTCGGGCTTCCCGACGTTGAACTGCAGGGTGACCATCCCTTCCGCCGGGATGGAGTGGTTGGTGAACCCTGAAAGGACGTGGGATCTCGGTTTCAAGTCTGCTGGGGTGAGGCCCCGGTGCGCAGGAAAGCAGTCGTGGAAGAGGATGTCTGCCGAGCTTGCCCGAGTCGACAAGTATCCGTTGGACCTCGTACTGATGGATTCGGGCCGTGATCACCACGGGGTCGTTGTGGGGCATGGATATGCCGTGGAGGTCCCCCGTCGCCAAAGTTGATAGGCTCGTGGCCCGTGGCCTTTTTGCTCGGGCGGTCGTCGGCATTGGGTGCCGACATGGCTCCGACGTGGGGCTTCGATGTTGACTGGGACGGATAACTGCCGGAGTCTATGAGGCGGTGGCCGGCGGAGGAGTCGACGACATTCGGTGGAGGCTCGCCCGCGCCTCCTTGGAGGGGGAGGCTTGTAGCGGGTGCTTGGATCTTCGGGGGTGATCGCTTTCCATGTGGATGGAGATCGGAAGGACAACTTTGTTTTTTGTGGAAAATCGTTTCCCACAGACGGCGCCAACTGATGGAGGTCCTTTTCGGGTCTCCTTCAGATGTTGTCTTCCGTCGATCTCCCGGTGGATTTTGGAGGTGATTACCTGTTGCGTGTGGGTCTTAATGGGTTTTGAGGAGATTAGTGATTTGAGGAGTTTAGCACCGAGTACCTGCAAGGAAGTCCCGGGATGGTTTTGGTACCACCGAGGGACCCTCCGACGATCAAGTTAGTACGAGATCCAAGCAGAGTAACGGCTAAGTGGAGTAAAAATGGCTGGCTTGACCCCTCTGTGATGGGGGTTTATATAGTGGCGGCAGTACGCAGCAGCAGGCGCGAGAATCTCGCTGGCAGTTACGCTCCCGACGTCACGCCCGCGTAAAGAGCGGATCGCCCATTAATGGGGATCGTGATGGCGTGAGACGTGGGATGTTGCTGGCGGAGAATATGTGCATGGCGAGATTTGCGAAGCGGCGGTTACGCATGTGAGTGGTGGAGTTGGTCGGTCGGAGGACCGAGGAAGATGGCCTCGGCTGGGGAGCTCGGGGACGAGCGAGAGGACCGAGGAGTCTTGGTCCTGAGGCAGCTCGGGGCGAGCTGAGGGACCGAGGAGGCCAATTTTCAGGGGGCTTTGAGGTGAGCCAGCTTGTGCTTGCAGGTCGGGTACAGGGGTGGCCTGGTCGGTCCCTGTGGGCCCTTTCTTCTGAGTTCCGGGACACATTATCTGCCACGTGTCCTGATCTTGGAGATCGCCAATATTGAGCATCATCAGTAAGCCAGAGTTTCATTACTGTGCCCGCTGCTCTCCAGCTCTTTTTCCATGATTAATTGCTTTGTTGAAGTTAAGCTGTTGACCCTTTAGGCTAAATTATACCAAATTACCCGTAACTATTGTATTTCACTAAACTACATTATTTTATTTTATTACAGGAAACCCCCTTAAGTTTTAACTCAGTAAGATGCCCTTGCATGCAGCAGTTTAGGAGAATTTGCTGTAATTAAAAAAATTAAGGCAGTTTAGTGAAAAACGATCATAGTTCGTTGGAGATTCTGATTGTTGAGTTGATGCAGGGTTGCGATGCATCCATCTTGATCACATCCCCCAAATGGAGACGCCGAGAATAATCAGCCTCTGGCTGGAGACGGATTCGACTAAGTCATGAAAGCCAAACTTACGGTCGAGGCTGCATGGCCTGGTGTTGTCTCTTGCACTGATATTCTGACTATCGCTGCAAGAGATGTGGTTTTGGTCAGAACAAACCTCGGAACGAAACTTTATGCTTTGCCAGAGATAATTAATAACAGATGGTATTTATATGCAAACGACATATAAAGGTTGTGGTATTTATCTATAATAAATACAGTATTTCTAAGGCAGTGGATTGTTAGATAACCGCGCTGCTCAAAAGCTTAAGCTCATTTTTACCCACTTGGTAGACCCGTGGTCCATCCTTTGCAGTGGAGCTAGGTCGCCTCGATGGCCGTATCTCTCAAGCCGCCCGTGTTCCTGGCAACATCCCGGCCCGAACTTCAGCCTCGACCTCCTCGCTTGGAACTTCCGGAAAAGCAACATCTCCTTCACCGACATGATCGCCCTATCTGGGGCCCACACCGTCGGCTTCTCCCACTGCAACCGCTTCTCTGACCGTCTCTACTCCTCCTCCTCGTCCCTGCCCTTCGACCCCCTTTACGCGCTACAGCTGATGCAGATGTGCCTGCGGAAAGTGGACCTGGCTGTTGTCGTCGCCATGGACCCCACTCCGAGGGTCTTCGACAACGAGTATTTCAAGATCTTGGAGCAGGGCAAGGGGGTATTCAAGTCTGATCAGGTGTTGTTCACTGGCGTGACGTTGAGGGGGATGGTGAAAAGGTTCACGGATCGGCCGGAGGAGTTTGCATCGGCGTTTGCTGCGGCGATGCTGAGGCTGGGTAGGATAGGGGTGAAGAGTGGGGATCAGGCGGAGATTCGATTGTTTGGTTTTCAACTGAGATTGAGCGGGTTCTGGCTAGTTCTGTTCTGGAAAGAAGAAAAAAAATAAGATTGTCGGATAACTTGTGATGATTCATTGTAATAAGTTGTGCAAACGTAAACAATAATCAGATAAGAGTTTATGCAAAGTCTATGTCTCTCAAGGAAAGAGATAATGATGGACAACTTTAAAATTTAGAATGAATTGTATAAATTTTATTACTTTTTTTTTTATATAAATTTCCTTTTCTTTAAAAAAAGGGCAAATGCCCCCTCCCCCCCCACCCCACCACACACACACACACACACACACACACATATATTGCAAGTTAATTTCCCATTTTCTCATCAAAGTATTTATAGGAAGGAAACCCAAGGTTAGGACTTCCCTTTTAATATACTCATCCGCTATTAGATATTAGCGTTTTGTCAGTTAACTACCTCATTAGCCTTTTCATTTTTTTTAAGGTGTGTTTTCCTTAAAGTGCTGCATTTACGGCTTCATGGATCGATGAATTTTGTAATTCGGAGAATTTTTAGCCCCTAGGATAATATACCTTTTGATTATTCTTGAGAGAATTCAATTTAATTTGTGTGGTAAGATGGTATTTTAAGCTAATTAAACATCAATGTCGATCTGTGTTCAACTGGCACATAAGGTCATATTGAGAGCATTTTGATGTTACATATATCTCTTCAGCTACATACAACTCTTTGCTCTCAAATTATAAGAATATAGTTTGATTTTCATAATTTTTTTTTCCAAAAAGATTTTTGTTTGAAATCAACATTGGCATGATGGTTGGTTCCTATTGGCATGAATCCACTTTGAGGTCATGCATTTAATATAGCTAGCTGGAACTAAAGCAATAATTGGCATGAATCCTAACCCTAGAAGAGAGAAACAAATTAAAAAAGAAACTATATGAAGAACATTTTCTCTTAAAAATCTATTCGGTATTTACAATCGATCATTTTTGGGCGATGGAATTTTTTGGGCGATGGAATTGCGGGACGTGGAAAGCAAACTTTTATTTAACATGAAAAATCTTCTGCCGGCAAAAAAATATGTAAATTTTTAATGAGATAGAGGAGGATGCTAAAACCGCCCTTAATCAGTCTTTTTGCTCTCTCCAACGGCTATATGTAACATAGTAACCCCTCAACTTTTCAAAATAGATTTTTAAAGGGTTGTTTTTCATGTTGAAAGTAAATAAAAAACCAAATGATGGGACTTTAAAAATAGTCACATATTAGAAATAACAAAAGAAATATACGTGTATAAAATATAAAATGGATCACACCTCAACAGGTCTTGAGTCTTATTGTTGGAACCCACTTATCAATAAAAACCCTTGCGTAAAAGCTCATCACTTTTCCAACTCTATTCTATTTTAAAAATAACTTTTCCATTTCAAAATACTGGATTTATAGTGATTGTATCAGAAAAAAAACGGATTGAATATTCATATCAACCTATGTTGACCTTTATTCTTCAGCTGCCCCTGAGAGGCCTTCTCTGTTTTATTTTATCAGTTTGCTTTATTTATTTATTTTTCTTAAAAACTTGAGTTGCAAGATGTCATTATCTCTTATCCTCCTTTTGCTTCTCTCAATATCATGGAGATATCCTTTTGCTTCTGTCAATATCATGGAGATAGAGGAAGTGCAGCACATGCGGAATGCAATAAGTGCGGTTAGACATGAACAAGAGACAGTTATGGGGTTTTAAGTAGGAATATATTTGAAAAAGATTAATTAATCTAATTAATTAAATTCTCAAATTTATCTCAATTTAAAACTAATCCCTATTTAAATATCCATACTTATTTATAACCTTTTAGCCTATATATGTTTAATTAATACCCAAGTAGACCGTATGCGGCAATTAAGAAAATCCAGAGAGAGCCTTAGGCTGCCGCAAATAAAGAATTAAAGTCTGAGGCATCAATTAATCCTAAAGAGCCAAAATTTTTGTGGCTGCAACAATTAATTTGTGCAGGAGAGAGAGATATATTTGTATAGGGAGAAGTTTGTATTTGGATGAGATCGAGAGGACATAAATTATTTTTTGTAATTCTTCGTTGAATAGTGAAAGCAATTCGTCGTCGGTTTGCAGGATTAGGTGCAAATGCGTATCGAATCTGGGTAATATCTTGTGTTTTTTGTTTGGTGTGCTTTTTCCCTTTATTATTTAATTTTTTTGTGTAGTTACTGCATTTGATTTTTTTCATTAGTTTCGATTCACGCATATCGATCATCTGCTGCGCATTTTGGTGCTATTTTTTCACAACAAGTTGTATCAGAGCTTTGTTGCGGTATTTCGGATTATTGCGAAGATAATTTCTACACATTATAAGATTGATAAATTTGACGGAAGGAGCAATTTCAGTATATGAAGATTGAAGATGACGGTGAGTCTATAACAATAAGAAGTTCATCAGATAGTTTCGAAAAAGAAAAAATTTCTTCGATGACCACAGATATTCAGAAAGAAAATATGGAGGATAAGGCTTTCAGTTCGATATAGCTAAGCTTGTCTGACGAGATTTTATACGAGATTGCGTAAAAAACAACGGCAATAGGTTTATAGAGTAGGCTAGAATCCTTTTACATGAAGAAATTTTTAACAAATCGTCTCTATCTCAAGCAGCGTCTATACATATTGAAAATGAAGGAAGATACATCAGTCAAAGACCATTTAGACGAACTCAATCAAATTATTATGGACTTGCTCAACGTAGAAAAGACGAGGACCAAGCTGTGATCCTATTTTGCTCTTTGACTTCTGAATATAGCCAGTTCGTGAAATCGATGGTGTATGGCAGAGATGATTTTTTTTAGAAGATATTAAAGCGGGCCTACATGGCGAGGCGTTGAAGGAGAAGGTATCGGACGATAAGGGTGGTTAAGGCGATGCGTTGGTTTCTAGAGACCGTTTTAAAAAGCGGTCACATGGTAGTTTCAAGAATAGGGCAAGGTCCAAATCGAGAAATCGCGCTAATGACAAGTGCGGTTATCATAAGGTGAAAGTCCATTGGAAGAAAGACTGTCAAAAGTTTAAGGAGGATATTAAGAACGAGTCTTATAGTACTGCAGTTGTCATAGATGATTCAGAGGATTGCAGCAATTGTTCCGTATTATCAGTTTGTGCAGTCAGCGACGTACATGATCTATGGATGCTAGATTCTAAGAGCTCTTTCTACATGACTCCATATCGGAGTTGGTTTGTGACGTTTCATTCTCTTGATGGAGGTTCAGTCTTGATGGGGAATAATGTGGCGTGCAAGATCGAAATGATTAGTTCTATTCGGATACGCATGTTTGATGGGGTAGTGCGGACTTTGACAAATAACAGATATGTGCCAGATTTTAAGAAAAGTTTGATTTCTGTAGGAGTTTTGGTGGGGATCGGCTACAAGTGCGTAGTCGATAGACATTCTATGAAAATTTCCAAAAGGTCTCTTATTGTCATGAAAAGAAAAAAAAATAAGGAACTTGTACTTTGTAGAGGGGTCGTCGGTTACAGATGATACTGCTGCGGTATATTCTTTTTCAGGTGATTCAAATCCAGCTAGATTGTGGCACTTACGGTTGGATCATATTGGGGAGTTGGGGTTGTAGGTACTTCGTAAGAGGCAGGTACTTGGAGATGGAGATTTTGGCAGGCTTGATTTTTGTGAGGAGTGTGTCCTAGGAAAGCGGGTAAAGGTGAAGTTCGGTACGGTAATACATGATACGAAGGGTATTCTTGATTATATCCACATTAATATTTAGGGTCCAGCACCGGTTCTTTTGGGAGGTGGAACCAGATACTTTGTTTCCTTCATTGATGACTTTTTGAGAAAAGTCTGGGTGTATGTTCTCAATAAGGTCGAGACTTTCGAGAAGTTTAAGAAGTGGAAGGTCAGGGTAGAGAAGCAGACTGGTAGGCACGTAAAAGTTTTTTGGTCCGATAATGACGGAGAGTTTACATCGCATGCGTTTATAGAGTTCTGGAAGTTAGAGGGGATTATGCGCCATTACACCATTCCAGGAGACTCTCAGTCAAATGGCGTTGCAAAGCAGATGAATCAGACACTACTGAAGAAGACCGGATGTTTACGGCTTACAGCTGGGCTTCCTAAGGAATTTTGGGCTGAAGCCCTATGTAACAACCCTAAATTTCCTATACAAATTTTTCAAATATTTTTTTTATTAGTTCAGAAAGGGGTATTTTAGCCTGAGCACAAGATATAAGTAATTATTTTGTTTTTAATTACAAGTTAAAAGAATGTAATAACTCCATTTTTAGTATACAAGAAATTACTTTAAGTTTAATGTATACTTGGAGTATTTACTCTTGCTGCTATCATTTTAAGTAATTAAATAACACAATAATTATAAGAAGGAGCTTGTACCTCATTGGTAATACCTTGCACTGCTGAACCAAGCCACTAGAGTTCAAATCTCATACCCCACATTATTTTTAATATTATTTTGTTTTAAATTTTATAGAATCCCAACAGTCCACACACAATAACTCTCAAATATCCCACTATACCCCATAATGTAAAAATACCAGTGAGAACCCCAGATGACCCTCTATCTCCCCTCGGCCACGGCGCCGCCCGCCGGACTTGGCCGGACGACCGAGTCACCTGAAGGGGAAATGCGCCCCTTCACCTCCCCCACTCCCCTGCTTACTCTAAATTCTGAGATAAAGTCCAGAGAACACATTAAACCCTATTTACTCCAAATTTTAATGATTTTTCATATTTCTTTTTACATTTTTAATTAAAAAACCCTACACCTATCCTAACCCTATAAATACACCCCTACCTCCTACCCTATCATCCTAAAATTCTAAGCCCACTTTCTCAAAATCTCAAGAAAATATTGTGTACTTTGAAAACGAGTGAAAGGCGAAGCTCCGATGAAATCGACGGCGAAATTCCGGTGATCGTGCTAGGAACTCTCGGCGACGAATCGACACACCGGCGAACCCTCTTCTTCCTTATCACTCTCGTGTTTGTCCAAACCCGTAAGTCCCCATTCTATCTCTCTTTCTTATTCTCTAAAATACGAAATTACAAAACCAGAAGAAATCGGAACAAATCCGATTTCCGATTCGGTTTTCTATAAAATTTCACTTCTCACCAATTCAATCATGCTTAAACATCTTATTGTTGACTATTAAACATTTAACAAATAATTTGAACAAGTTTCATCACATGAAATGATAGCCTTTCCAATTTATCGTATTTTTTCACTTAAATACCAAAATGTTTCGATTTCACCATTTAACTCCTTTAACCTTGCTATACCTTTAAGTAGATCACGAGGTAATGACCTACCTCCTCACACACTCCCATCTAAACATAGTACTATAATCTTGGAAATTTAGAATACGAGAAAACAAACCTTTCATTAAAATACCCTTTTCTTAATAAAACTTTTAGTATTGGTACATTTTTATAAATAAATAACTTTTGAAATAATAAAATATATCTAGACTCATCCAATTAAGGACTGTCGCATTCATTAGGAAAGTCGTGAACTTTCAGTCGTTTATCTAAACCTGACTTTGTGGTGTCTAGGCTAGACAAGTGAGAAAGGTAATTTTAAAAGGCCCGTCTCACGGTGATTCGTGAGCGGATCCCTCCTTTATTCACTTGTACTTACCTGACCACAATTGGCGGTGAAGAGGCGATTTGAACTTGTCACTAGAACATAGAATACGGAAAAATGGACATTTTTGCAAATAAATACCATTTACTTTATAAAAAAACGTTTTCTAAAGGATTTAGTATTTTACAATCTTTGCAAAGCGCCGCTACAACCCACTTTGGGGAACCCGTTCGGGATAGTACGGTTTATCGTGCACCCTCGGGCTTAGTAGTGCGAGATTCAGACCTCCGCAAGGAGCATTCGGTCTCGGAAAGTTTAAAATACGACATCTTAAGAAAAATATGATTTTTGGAATATAAAATATTTATTAAAATTATCTTTGTATAAATATATGTATATTTATCATTTAAATATCTATTTTATTATAATATAAATATTCCACATTTTTCTAAATATCACAAGAATAAATTTTACACTAAAATACCATGAACTTCAAATAAATCAATATTACAGATAAATACCTTATTTATAAAAATTAGGATATTTTCACTAGAAATATTAAAATATAAAATCCACATTCATTACAACTCTAAAGACGAATAATAAATACTTGGGGTGCATCTTGAAAACTATACAAAAGTATTTTTTTACATAAAACCCCCTCAAGTTTTATAAATTACCCTAAGGACCCTAGTAAATACAGGACTTCGATTTACATCTTTACTGTCTGGCTCGGGTTTGAGTCTGATCATAATCCGACTTGAATATGATTCAAGTACCATATAAATTTACAATATTGCAATTCAATATGAACACACGAATCCATGAATCCAGTTATCAATCTATTCGACTTGACTGAACCAAACCATGAATATACTTTCCATTTACATGATTCCAGTTTACATCCATTGCATCCGTTACTGATATCATGGTTTCGGTCAGTCATCCAACTATACAATTTATACAATACAATATAATAATACAATCAAAACACTACGGGGTTTAAGGGGTAGATTGGTACGGAAGGTGTTAAAAGTGGCACGAGACAGTAAGATTAAGACACCTAACATGAATCCTGTTGCTGTCGTACCGTGGCATAACGGTTCCTTGTGCTTTCAGTTTGCCCCGGTCTCTAGCATATAGAGACCCCTCTCGTATACATTGGCATCCTTCTGTACCAAGTTACAAACAACAGCGTTAACATAATATTCTACAATATTATACAACTTTAAAAGATACATTCTTATTCTGTCTTTTCTATTTCTCCCTTAATTTTGGGACTTACCGAGCGACCTGTTCGCTGACGACATTCTATTTCTTTCTTCTTTAAATGTCGTCAGGTGATCTGGACACAGCAGAGATCGAGCCCACCAGTGAAGACTTGGATCAGTTCCTCGAAGACCCCGAGCTCTAGACATTGTACTTTTTCTATTCGGTATTTTTCATTTCTTGTTATGCCATTGTTTAGGCATCGCTTTTTATTCCAGTTGTTTTGACTTTTCATGCATTGTACAAAAGAATGTTAATAAATAAAGTTGCTGTTATTTTTATCTCTTGTCTCTTGTGATTTATCTTTATATTGCTTAGATACGCTTAGCGTATTTACTTCACAGTAAATACGTAGCGGACCAGTCGCGTCCCCTTCGCCGTATACCGGGAAGCGGGGCGTGACACCCTATCTACCACCGTGTACCTCATCAACAGTTCACCATCGGTGGTGATAGATAAGAAAATTTCTGAGAAAGTGTGGACCAGGAAGGCTGGAGATTACAGGCTGTCACGCCCCGCTTCCCAAAATACGCTAAAATAGGCATGTGACATAGCCAACCATGCTACCTGTGGATAGGAAAAATCCTTCCACAGTCACATTACGGCTGTAGAGATATCAAGAACATGAAAGTAAACTAAACTATCTAGTACATGTCCATGAGCCAGAATAAAAGAGTCAAGAAATGATAATATGCGGAAGCAAATGATACAATAAATGAAACACCTGGAAAGTAAAACTGCATACCAACAGGATCTTCACCGCTCGGTCTAACAGCGGCAATACTCCTGATCAGTCTGCAACAAAGGTAGAAGGATCTGGGCCATGCAAAACCCAGACGTCAGCGCGTCATAATATCAAGTAATAATATATAAACAGGGTAGCAAACATGCAAGTATGATCATAAAAGGTAAAGCAAGTGTAACGGCAATATAAATCAGGGCAGTGAAAGGTAGTGTGCCGTGAGTAATCTAAACTGGTCTATTGGGTTAACTACTCTCAAGTCTTTGAAATCAATTTGATGAATCATCGATGTAACTCAATAGTATCCCGTGCATGCCCGGGATCATGGTCTATGACTCTCGGGTTGAACCCGAGACGTGCCGCAAGGCAGTAAAGGATGGTAGGTAATGACGAGTGATGTCCGTAGCATCACTCCGGGGCTGGCCTAGTCCGTAAGACTGATCATAACAGGTATAGAATTGTCGAGTTACAAGTCGGGTTTCATCATTGATTTCCCCATATCCCCAGGTTATAATTATTCAAGTCAGGTATTAAATAATCTAGAGCTAATGCCAACATAGGATCAGGCAGGTACAGGTTTGTCTTGATAGACAACAGGAACGGTCCGTAAGGATAACAGGTCAGGTTTGTTGGCATTAGGCACAAGATCGGGTAACAGGTAAAGCCATGGTACATCAGGTCAGGTCAAGTAGTGTATTTAGGTGTCATGTCATGTCAAGAGTGTACGGTACCATGTCATGTCAAGTAGGAAGTGTAACAGGTCATGTCAGGGGTGCACAGAGTGTCCTATGGGTGCTCATAATCAACTAACGTACGCATGGGTTTATATATAAACAAGCATGGGTACTAATGAAGCAATAAAATGGATCATGGTGATGATATATGCAAGATACAGATTAAAGCATGGGGATGCACCGTTAAAGATTAGAGTTAGGGTTGTGGTTCCAACATTAACTAAAATACACTTAAATTAATATAAAATTGTTAAATCTCGTTATTATGGGTTAAATGGTCTAGGGATGCAATGATATATAAAATATGTTCAATGGATGCAACCGGGTATTCGAGGTAGAAACTATTTAAAGTGCTTTGGGTTATGCAGTTAATTAGCAAGTAATCTAACCACGGATGTGGGTACACTATATTGTACTTTAAGATGCAACAAGTTATAATTTAAGATCCGAGTCTACAATGATATAATCCGACATCGAAATGCAAGCATGGAAACTAATAGCCTTAGGTTCAATTTACAGATTTAATCATGAAATAAATAGGTATAGATAATATAGTAGCATGTAGCAAGTTTCACTTGCATGGTCGGATCTCAAAGCGGCGTGCGACACGTCGGATGTCGGGAAAATGTCGCGATGTGTCCACGCAAGCACAGAACAGGACCAGGTAAGGCAAGAAAGTAACCACGCTGGCTGGGGACGTCTTCTGGATCGCCCGGATCGTCGACGACATGCACGACTCCGACGATCACCGGAAAGTAGAGAACTCAAGGAAAGAAAAGAAAGAAGAGAAGAAAAGAAGAGGGTGTGGTCTGGGGTTGTGGTGTTCGGTGCTCTGGCTTGGAGTCAGAGACGAGGAGGCGAGGGGGGTGACGACGAGGTCGAGGGTTTTCCGGCGATGGGTGTTGGCGATGGGTGCTGGCTGCGGTTGGGTTCAGGGTTAATGAGGATCTCGGGGATGGGTTCTCGTATGTGTGAGGGAGAGAGGAAGAAGAGAGGGAGGTGAGGGGATGATGAGGGTGACGAGATTGGGTAAGATCGACGGCGACGCCAAGGTAGGGCGCAGGCGTGGGTTAGGGCTTGGCATGGGTTTGCTGCGGTGAGGTTGCAGGCGCCGTCGGGGGAGAGGAGAGAGGTGATGAAGGAGATGAGGGGATGAAGACGATGGGGTGGTGATGCAGGGACGGTCGCCGGCGACGACGAGGAGGTGGCGGTGGAAGTGGGTGCCGGGGAGGAGAAAAGAGGAGAAGGGAGGAAGGTGAGAACGAGGAGAGGTCGCTGAGGCGTCGGAGGAGGCTTGGGCGACGGCGAGCGTGAGGCAGGTGATGGGCTAGGGTTAGGGTTAGGGTTTAGGTGAGGCGGTGGCGAAAGAAATAAAAGGAAGAAGAGAAGAAAATGCATGGGAAAGTTCTTATCAAAATAAAATAATATATTAATACAGATGCAAAGGGAGAGAGAGATAGAGAGTTAGAAAGAGAGGAGAGGGAGGGGGATCGAGATGAGAGAGGAAGAGAGAGATAGAGAGAAAGAGAGAGATCGAGAGGTGTGAATAGTGCGGAGAGAGAAACTTGTTTGGATGCGGGGGAGAGAGAAAGGAAGAGGAGGAGAGGGAGAGAGAAAAAGAAAAGAGAGAGAGAGAGAAAGGAAGGGAGAGAGACGTTAAGATTTGATTTATTAGTTAAAAATAAATAATATATATAGATATATAAAATCTAACTGTTAGCATATAAGGTTAAAATAATATATATTAGTTAAATTTATATTAATAGTTTAAAATATATAAAGAATATAATATTAGTCCGGTTTGAGATTTTGGTAAATACAAACTTACTCCAAAACACGCCCGGGTCGGATCTAAAAATTCAGATTAAAAATATGAAAAATATATGTGACGTCCAAATTTTAAAACAAGTACTCAGGTAACGAAAATGCGTACCCCCAAGAACGGATGCACGTGCGTGCGCGTAGCCATCCAAACACGTCTGTTTCACTGAACGGGACGAGAACAAGATGCGTGAATGCTACCACAGGGTTTGGGGTATCAAGCAGGCTTTGAAATGCAATTTTAAATTATTTTCTGTGACCTAGAATGTTATATGATAAAAGATGCGATACCAGGTAAAAATGCCAGCATGTACTAAACATGAGATGCACGTGTCCATGCCACAAATCACTGTAATCTATAAATAAGAATCAAACAGGTTCAAGAAAGCGGGTTGGGTCGAATGCAATGTAAAATATAAAATATAAAATACCATTCGCACCCAAAATACGTTAAATCAAGAAATATCATGAATAAAGAAACACGAGAACTGGAATTGGTATAAATGAACTAGGGTGTTACATTATACCCAACTACAAAAAGAATTTCGTCCTCGAAATTCCAAGAACAAGAAAGGATAAACAATCAAGAAACTACAAGAATAGATGTGGAAACTTCTGCCGGATTTCACCTTCTCGTTCCCAAGTTGATTCTCAATGCGAGCGATTTCCCAAGAAACAAGCACAAGAGGGATAACCTTGTTCTTAAGAACCTTTTCTCTTCGATCCATAGTCGACATCGGTCGCTCCTCGAAAGTCAAATCTTCTCGTACAGTCAGCTCCGAATGATCCAACACATGTGTTTCATCTCGAACATACTTACGGAGTTGAGATACGTGAAACACGTCATGAACATTCGCCAAGGATTGCGGTAACGCCAAACGATAAGCCACTTCTCCAACACGTTCCAAGATCTCAAAAGGTCCAACGAATCGAGGACTGAGCTTTCCTCGACTTCCGAAACGAATCACCCCTCCAGTCGGTGATATCTTCAAGAATACCAAATCACCCACGGCGAACTCTAGAGGTCTTCTCGACGTATCTGCCCAACTCTTCTGTCGGTCTTGTGCTGCTTTCATATAATTCCGGATAGTGTTAACCTTCTCAACTGTCCGCACGACCAAATCTGGTCCCAACAATCTTCGTTCTCCAACATCGTCCCAACAAACAGGTGAACGACACTTGCGACCATATAAAACTTCAAATGGATCCATCTGAGTAGTCGCCTGAAAACTATTATTGTACGAAAACTCCACCAAGTGTAGATGATCCGCCCATGAACCCTTGAAGTTTAACATGCAAGCTCTCAACATGTCTTCAAGAGTTTGGATCGTTCTCTTCGACTGGCCATCTGTCTGAGGATGATTAGCTGTACTAAACTTCAATCGAGTCCCCAAACTTTCCTGTAAGCTCTTCCGGAAGTACTATAAGAAACGAGTGTCACGGTCGGACACGATGCTCACCGGTACTCCATGCAATCTTACAATCTCCTGTATGTACCATTCTGCCAAAGTTTCTGTTGATTGACCAACTCGAAAAGAAATTAAATGAGCTGTCTTGGTCAATCGATCAACAATCACTCAAACTGCATTGTTGCCTTTCGGACTCTTCGGTAGAGCCGTCACGAAATCCATGGTTATATGTTCCCACTTTCATTGAGGAATCGGAAGTGGTTGCAATAAATCGGCAACCCGTTGATGTTCAGCCTTAACTTGCTGACACACCTGTTTACCCCAATCAGAGCAAAGCTCTGTTCAAATTCCAAGGCGGGAAACGAAGCAACGTTTCTGTTTCCCCCAATCAGAGCAAAGCTCTGTATTGAAAATTAAAATTAAAATAAATGAAGCAACGCTTCAGATCCCCTGCGCTGCGCGCAGAGCGCCACGTGTCAAAATCACACACGTTAGCGCAGGGAGCGCAGCGCCCAAGAAGGCGCGCCCAATCAGAGCAAAGCTCTATTTAATGAAGCAACGCTTCAGTTGCGCTGCGCTGTGCGACACGTGTCAGCGCAGATGCGCTAGCGCAGTTGCGCTGCGCTATGCGCTGCGCGACACGTGTCAGCGCAGTTGCGCTGCGCTTTGCGCTGCGCGACACGTGTCAGCGCAGTTGCGCTGCGCTGTGCGCTGCGCGACACGTGTCACGCGCTGGGGCATCTGCGCCAAACAAAATTAAATTTATAAAAAAAAATCTTTTCTGTTCTTGTTAAAACAAGAAGATTTTCTTCTGCAAAGCAGAAGCCCTTGGATCAAAGATCCAACAGTGGGGAAAATTCCCCAAATCACTCAGAGAAAGATCTCTTTAACAAATTTAACTAATTTATGGGCACTATAAAAAGGACCCTAGACCTCAATTCAAAGGCATCAACATTTCTTGAAAAAAAAAATCAAGAGCTTTAAACAGAGAGAACTCTGAGAAAATTTCAAGAAAAAGGTAAAGAACCTTCATGAAGTAGAAGAAATTTCTTCTAATAGATCATTGATCTAAAAACAAGATCAATGATCTTTACATAATAAACAGTGCTTTGCACTTCTTATGAACCTCTGGTTCTTTAAAACAATAAAAATAAAAAATAGTGCTTTGCACTTTTATGAACCTCTGGTTCTTCAAACAAAAGAAAAACTTATTTTTCTTTGATCTAATTTAGATCAAGAAATCAAATAGTGCTTTGCACTTCTGTTCTTGAATCTAAAAGAATCTTAGTGCTTTGCACTTCCAAACTGCGCTGTTGCGCTCTTAAGAGAGCGCCATGTGTCAGCTACAGAACAACTTGCGCTATACGCTCTTGAAATAGAGCTTTGCTCTCTGGAACTGGCGTAACTCACCAGAGCGCGCCACGTGTCAGCAGCGCAACAACGCAGAGCACTAGCACAGCGCACTGCGCTGTTGCGCTTGCGCTCACCAGAGCATGACACGTGTCATCACCATATGAGCTTGCGCTCATTACTTGGCGCAAAGCGCCAGACAAATGCACTACCTTACAAAAGGGGCCAAGCCCAATTAAAGAAGGCCTAACAGGTCTAATAAAATGCAATGCATTACTTGTAAAAAAAAAAGGGGCAGAGCCCAAACCAAAATAGATGCTCTGCATCATAAATAAAGGGACAGAGCCCAAATCAAAACCCTAGAAGGCCAGAATAGAATGCAGTGCATTATTAAATATGGGCAAAGCCCTAGCACAGGCCTAATAGGCCAAAGACAAAAAAAAATGTTGAAACTGGACTTAGCTTAATTTTGGCCATAAGTCCTTAAATTAAATTGACTGAGCAAGACTGCTCTCTTAAATCAATTTACTTTGGTTCGAGGGTACATCTCCGAACTCCTCCGACACCTGTCGTTGTAATCCTTCAACGACGTCAGAGAGGTGACGGGTCCCGACGACCACAAACTCACCATGGACCTAATATTGGACCGAAACGTCCTTAAAACTAATATTGGACCGAAACGTCCTTAAACTAATATTAGACCGAAACGTCCCTAAACTAATATCGGACCGAAACGTCCCTAAACTAATATCGGACCGATACGTCCCTAAACTAATGTAGGGTTCCTAGGCACTCTAGTGAAGTCTCACAAGTGATCAAACATGCACAAATCAAATTTTACGGGTGCCTACAAACCCTAATACGGATCGTTTACTAGATATCTAGGCGAAGTATGCAAGTAAACGGAAATGTATCTAAAGGAAAGGGGCCACAACCTTTGTAGATCCGGTCCACCACTTCCCAAGCTCCATGATGATCTCCCTCCGCTGTCCAAATCGAACTCACGACTCTAGCATTGGCATCATCGAAGAATGGGCGGGCTTGATCGTCGATTCGATGCCGAAGATGATCTACGTCGAAGCGTCACAAGAACAAGCTCCAACTTCACCAAGCTTTGAAAACTTGTGAAGAAAACACCCTATACTACTTGGCAAGAGGTAGAGGATGAAGAAATAGGAATTGGGTAGACTTTAGTTTTGGATTTCACACACTTTTTCATCAATCACCATTGATGTAGCAAGCTTTTTCTTATGTTGAAGAAGAAGAAGATGAAGAAAAGAATATGAAGAAAAGAATATGATAAGTGTTTTGTAAATGATAAATAAATCAATACTTATCATTTACTAACCCTTGGTTAGTTGTAGAGAATGGACCATGGTTAACTTGAATGGTTAGGGTTAAGGATGAGATAAGAATGGTGACTTGGTCAAAGTTTCAAGAAACTTCAACTAAAAAACAAAACAAGCAACCATTCTTTTTCTCATTATCTTTTTCATTTTCCAAAATAAACAAAAACAATAAATAAATGAATAAGTAATTAAAAGGAAAACCCTAATCATAAACTTAACAATGGTCTAATTCTTTAAACTAACCCTAGCTTGCATGTATCATGATACAATGATGTGCACAAAATATATCACATATACATTGTGTACAATCCAAGTGAGCAAATCCATTTAAAGTGAACCAATACTAGTTAATGCAGAGTAATATATCAAATATATAATTATACATTAAATCATTAAATCAACACTTGATTCAATTATCCGGTTATATCGCATATAACCGGCTAGTATCCAATGTATCGGCTTATCGAATCAATCCTTGATTCGATAACTAGGTTATATCGCATACAACCATTCGATACATTCATCGCGAGAATGGAATACGGTATCACATACACGAATTATTCTCGGTCCCGCACATATCTCATATGCGCTCCTATTTCGTTTCGCTTTAGCCAGGAAACCTCTGTGTAGGACTCTAAAGACTCGTCAATACGCCGGCAGCGGATGATGATCATATCAAACACCCACAAGCCGCAAGCGGTCTGCTAAACGTAACAGCCACCCAGGTATTGAGCGATCAGAAGATCGACGAGCAAGCCCGCTCACACTCCTGTGAATCCAACCAGTAACACTTACCGCACAGTCCGGTCTGTTCGTCTGATATGTCGCATATCTCGCCTAGGGGTGGTAAACGTCAGACCCCAGTAGCTCGATAAGTCATGCCGACTTGAGGTCCATAACATTCGTGAAACTACTGATAACTCTTACCAGTATATCACAGCAACCCTGGCCAGGGATTTCCTGTTATGGCCAGTCGTGCATTGCGCAACATAAACCCCCAATACCGGGAGAGACGAATCCCCTCCTATCGCTCATTGCCTCCATGTGAATCGGGACTGTATCCAAAAACCACCTGTTTGCACGACTCAGTAGAGCCGTGGTAGGGTGGAAATCAAAGCACAGTGGGAGACACACAAGACTCTATGACGATCTCGGGTCAACAGACTAAGCTGTACCAGTGTCACCAGAGAACTGCCATCTGACGTGAGGTATAATACCATCTGGGAGTTCTCGGCGAGTCCATTCAGTGTACCCAGTCTCCACTGAGCACCCGCATACCATCTTCGATGTCAAACACCAATGGATATGGGATCATCCATCGCCCATCGCATGGGTCAAGAAGATATACGCTAGTCTACTCTGGAATATCGATGCCCCGTCTCGATATTCCCATGACTAGGAACAATGAAGGATGCACTCACTGACTACCCAGGCCCCACTAGTATGATCTGCATCATAGTCCTGGAAGTCGAGTAAACATCCTAAGGGCTTTATCAACATGTAATCAGAGAGACAGAAAGTATACATGTTAAGATAAAGAGCAACCAGATAGCGTACTATCATGTCGAGCAAGAAAGTCATTCCTATATATGTCCTAGCATCCACTACAATATACATCAAATGTACAGCAATGGCCTCTAGGGCATACATATAACTAACAATCTCCCACTTTCACTAGGGCCATCTGTAGCAGTGGTTGCAGTATCATATACTCAACCATCCCCTAAAAGTCTCTCTTTGGGAAAAAGGCCTTCGTGAGTGGATCCGCCGTGTTGTCCTCTGAGTCTACTCTCCTAACCTCGATCACCCTGGAGATCAACTATCTCCATGATCAGGTGATGCTGCCTCAGAATATGTCTGGGTCACTGATGGGACCAGGGTTCCAGGGCCAAAGCCACACTTCCATTGTCATACAATGGCAGGAACCTAGTTCATCTTATGAACCAATATACACCCAAACTGCCTCTTTGGTAGTATCTTTAATAGCGATGTTACCAGCCTTTATCGTCTAGTTTGCCACGGTATCTAGCTTGGAACTCTTCCAACATACCGTCCCTTTACCAAGGGTAAAGACAATGCCTGTGACTGACATTCAGTCGTCTTTATCACCCTGGAACACTTCCAGTGATTCTCCCCAGGATCGATTGATACAATCTCACTATACCTAGTGAGATCCCTAATATCCCTTTAGATCTATCTCATAGGTCCAAATTTCAGGATTTAGGAGGTATCATCTTTATCCTATTTGGAGAATCTTAGTGATAATAGGAGATTGACCGATCGTAGTATAGGAAACTCTTTTCCTATCAAGAGTATGTTGTCTACGTACAATACGAAGATGACCACTTTACTCTCTACTACCCTTTTGTAAATACAAGGTTCGTCTACCATTTTGATGAAGTCAAACACTTTGACTATCACATCAAAACAGACGTTCCAACTCCGCGATGCCTTCTTCATTATGTAAAGCAACCTGCACACGTTTCCGCTGCTCCCACTGTTTACGAAGCCCTCTGGCTGTGTTCTTATAGACGTTCTCTTCTAAATCAGTATTTAGAAAAAAAAACAGTCATGGCACTCAACCGCCAGATATCGTAGTCATGGTATGTAGCCGTGGTAAGTTGGATCTGGATAGACTTAAGCATAACTACTCGAAAAAGGTTTCATCATTATCCACGCCTGGTCGATGACGAAAACCTTTAACAAGTCTAGCTTTGAAAGTTTCAACTTTTCCATCTACACCAAGTAATCTTCTCAAGATATACTCGCTCCTGATGGGGATTTAACCCTTCAGATATAGCAACCAAAGTCCATACTTTGTTGGTGTATAAGGATTCCATCTCAGATCACTAAGCATCCAGCCATTCTTACAGAGTCCCTACTCTCGATGGCCTGCTCGAAACTGGTTGGGTCATCATCTCATGATGCAATCCTTGCTCCCACTGTCATCGAGAAACCGAGGTATCTCTCAGGCGGATGAGGAACCCTACTAGATCGGCGGAGAGGCTGAGGTTCGTCGGGAACTATAGAATCTTATGGTTCTGTCAAATCATCAACTGCAGTTTTGTATAGCTGGAACCTTTCCAGTTCTACAGAACTGATCCTGCCTCGATCTTGTCCGGATTTTGCATTAAACATAGGCCGGACAATCCCAAATCTCAACTTACTTAAGAGATGGGTTCTTCCCATACCATATCTTATATGGAGTGGTAGGCAGTGATTTGATTCAAACCTAATTCAATAGGTATGCAGCTTCTCAAGTGCATAACCCCAAGAGGAAATAGGTAACTCAGTAATACTTATCATAGAGCACACCATATCTAATATTGTGCAATTGCTCCGCCCTGATACACCGTTGTGCTGTGGTGTATTCAGAGGAGTAGTACGGAGAGAGAATCTCATTCTCCTTTAGAATGGTCCAGGAATGCCATGCACAAGTATTCTCCTCCCTGATCTCATCATAGGACATAATACTTATACCCGGTTATTGGTTCTCTACTTCTAACTTATATTCTGTGAATACCTCAAAAGGTTCGGACTTATGTTTCAACAGTAACATATGACTGAATCTTGAGAGATTATCAGGGAATATAATGAAGTATAAAGAACCAGTCCTGGCATGTGTAGACAGGAGACTTTACATACATCATCATGTATCAGTCCCAAGAGTTTACTAACTCTTTCTCTGTTTCTAATAAACAGAGCTATGGTCATCCAATCTTTGTGACATGACTGGCAAGTTTCACAAGATGTAAATTCAAACTGATTTAAATATGCATCTAAAATGTAACTTCAGCCAGTCGGGTCGCATTGATGTGACCTAGTCTACAATGCCTCAAGAAGGATTCGTTCATTTCTGAACTCTTCTTCTTGTGTGTGTTCTGTATACTAGGAACTGTAGTTTGATTTAGAACTATAATGTTTTTAGATAACGTGCCTGAACCGACCAACTTTTGATATAGGAAATGTTCAAAACATTATCCAACAATACAAAATTTTATCATTTCTTTACTGATAAAGAGACTGATATGATTTTGTATATCAGGTTCGGTATCTAATAACATTCGTTCAGAATCAATGTATTACAATACAGGGTGACAGTGACCGACAGACTTGGCTGCAACACTTGCCCCGTTTTCTGTCTCATGAAACTTATCACCCGTTCTTGGTTTTTCTACCCTTTTGTAGCCCTATGTAACAGATTACATATCTGGGATCCTGATCCGGTATCACATACCAAGGATGCGGAGGATACTGAGAAACAGTTCTGTATAATGAACACACCCGAAGATGATGCATCAGCATGCACCCTCTTCGTTTGGGTGGCACGGGAAATCTGGTATTCCCCAATTTCCTGCTCTGTCTTATAACAATTATAAGTTGGAGCGGGACCAACGTTCCCCAGCTCAGTATAACAAGCGGGTTCGGTCAATACATCCATTTTATTATCTTGATTAAGGCGTGATATGGTCGCTACCAGGAGAGAGAGAGAAGAAAACACTCTGCGTGCGCTCTTGCAGGATCAGATTGGTTATATATTTTATCTAATCAGGATGGCTCCCACTGTTTTTATCAAATCTTCCTTCAAACCTTAAAAGGAAAAACTAGCCGGGATTAATTACACTCTACAAGTTCGCCAATCTTTCAGCCAGACCAGTGTCGGTACTTTGAGGGAGGTTCCCCGTGCTTTCGCACGGACCTAATTACTGTAAACCTCTTTTTCCCAGAGGCGTAACCTCGTTGACACCTTTCTAGACACCTACTTGATCGGCTAATTGCAAAGTGCAAAACTCTCCCAGGAGTAACAATTACTCGCAGTGGGTATCGGGATCCAACTATCATATAGAAGGTATGCAATCTCATTGCAAATTTCAATACTTGAAACTCCCGATAAAGGTTTTTACCCCTAGCACCTATGACCTTGGCTAAGGTCAACAAATCATAGGTACTAGTCAAGTTCTACCCGTCATTTCGTGATTAATTAGACCCACCCACATGACCCTTGGCTAAGGTCAACAAAGCCACATGACTGTCCTAACTAATCGCATCATATGCTGTGTAGAAAGACATCACTTAGCTACCATACACTGTGCCTTGACTATGATCAACAAACACAGCACGAATACTAAGTACTCTACTTCCTAAAATGACGGAGGGTTGCGACTGGTTTTTGTGAAAACCTTTAACGCTTTGAACTTGATCTCGTTGCGGAATCAAATGGTTTTCAAATGGAATGTTTTTGAGGCTTTTCTAGTTTTGCTAAAGGGGTCACTCCCGGTGAAGGGATCGTCGGCCCTTTCCTCGTCGAATGAGGTGCGGGATATATCATATATATCACTGTGCAAAGCGGAAACTATAGAAGCTATCAAAAGACAAACCGAGTGATGTAGCATCTGCCAGTTATTGCTAAAGGAGTCACTCCCGGTGAAGGGATCTCGGTCCTTTCCCTATCGAATAAGGTGCAGGATGTTCTACAAGGAACACCACGATGCAAAGCAAGAACTGTAGCTACCTGTTTTATTTTGAAATTCGATTCCACAACATCAATTAGGTTTATTTTCTTTCATTAATCTCATTAATGAATATCCCATCATTTAAATTACCTAAACATCACAGATAAATATGACGTACACTTATGCCATCCGCATTCGCCTCGATGTCCCCTCGTGCACCGTTAGGTTAGGTAACTAACGGCAGAGCGGGGCAGGGCTAGCGCGGGTGTAAAACATAAGTAACGTCTATATAATATATCATATATACTATAAACTACATCTATCTGAACAGAGCACAGAACATCGCATGATCACATCACAGATAAAGCACAGCAGAAGAAACATATGAAATATTGGATATACTAGGACGTCCGTGTTTTCAATACGAGCCAGTATAAAACACGGATTCCACGGTCGTGATGAATAGCCAATCCCACACCCCAAGACCCCTACGAGAGCGGCAAGCAACCTTACCAATTCTAGGGTTAGGAGACCCGGACTCGACTCCTCGAGTTGGTCTCCCACTGGACCCTAGAACCCGGTTACTTGTGCTCCCCTCCTTGGGTCTATCCTAATGCGGAAAAGTAAATAATATACAACGGGTGACGACTTCCGCAACCTGGAAGTGCCCCAATAAAAGAATATTACATACAAGTTTTTACAAGAATGAAAATGAAAAACACTCATCTCACATAAAAAAACCCCGGCTATTCAAACGCGACGATCCAATATAACATATCCAGCAACACATAACATCACATGTCATCAACGTAAGTAAATATGTCCATCCCAATTGTCGTTGACATATAGCAACGAAACCGGCGATATCACATATTACACTTACGGTCACAGAAAAGAAAGTGTAAAACTACAACAGTTGGAATCCGCAACCACCTCAGACATCACATGCCTGACTCAATGAATTCTTTAGACATCACATGCCTAACAATTATAAACCCCGCATTTTAGTCTCATTATCGAAAACTCTTTTCAATATCAAGTCGGATAATTCAACAGGATTCCCGACATTCTGATCGAATGCTCGTCGCAAACTTCAGTAGACGGCCGCACCCCCGACGCCGTCGACAAAGTGCACCAAGGCGGAACACCGCTACCACGAGCACCCGAACGGATGCTTTCGGCGACGGGGTTCTCCTATAGTCACTTGGTCGGGGCTATGGAGTGAGGCTGTCTATCAAGTTTACCCGGCGAGTATCCGCGTACACTACGTGATTGCAACGGACTTTTGATCACATCAAAATTCCGTGGCAACTGATCAAGTGAGACTAAACTGCTATGTTTATAATATTCATTCCGTTATCTCATAACTATTTGTGAATTCCAATTATTGTATCACATTCCAGATAAATAGAAAATGCTAAACTTTTCGATCGAACAATCGAACACCCAAGTTTTCCCGATACAGCTCAACACATGAAATAAGTCTAACAACATTCAGTTCGTGCCTCAGTACCAACGGTCCAGCCGTAGAAGGGTCAAGCCAACACCTAACATGTGGCACGCCATACTGCCCCAAACCCGAAGGTTCAAAGGGCAGTTCAAGACGGTCACATAATCGAGTTAAGGTTTGTTGTCTTCTAGAGGGTCCATCGCGTTACTTGCACTACTTAGAACGTCGTCAAACTACGGAAAAATCCAACACCTGGAAATTTCCCGACAGGGGAAAATTGGGTATTTATATCCGGTCGAACTTTTTAACATATTCTAAAATTTGTCCGGAAAGCCACATAGACAAATTCTGATAATCCGATCGAACAATCGCATCCCCAAAACAACCCAGAACATTCAACTCTGGAATAAATTTTAAATATTCCCAGAAAATCCATAATAATTAAATAGGAATTACTGTGCAGAAAAGATGTGATGATGTCACCAGGGGACCGCGGAACCGCCGGAGAAGCTGGGCTTCTGCCGCGGTTCCGCCGCCGTTTAGATGAATCTTTCACCTGAGTTTGCACAGTAATTCTTATAATTATTTATTGAATTTTTTAGGCATTTTTAATACACAAAAATCCGCATTTTCGGAAAAAGTCCAGAGAGCATATTCCGGGTAGGGTTTCGGTTCGATCGGGTTTCAAATTCCGTCTAGACTTCGCCTAAGGCTCTAGCTAGGCTCTGATACCACTGTAGGGTTCCTAGGCACTCTAGTGAAGTCTCACAAGTGATCAAACATGCACAAATCAAATTTTACGGGTGCCTACAAACCCTAATACGGATCGTTTACTAGATATCTAGGCGAAGTATGCAAGTAAACGGAAATATATCTAAAGGAAAGGGGCCACAACCTTTGTAGATCCGGTCCACCACTTCCCAAGCTCCATGATGATCTCCCTCCGCTGTCCAAATCGAACTCACGACTCTAGCATTGGCATCATCGAAGAATGGGCGGGCTTGATCGTCGGTTCGATGCCGAAGATGATCTACGTCGAAGCGTCACAAGAACAAGCTCCAACTTCACCAAGCTTTGAAAACTTGTGAAGAAAACACCCTATACTACTTGGCAAGAGGTAGAGGATTAAGAAATAGGAATTGGGTAGACTTTAGTTTTGGATTTCACACACTTTTTCATCAATCACCATTGATGTAGCAAGCTTTTTCTTATGTTGAAGAAGAAGAAGATGAAGAAAAGAATATGAAGAAAAGAATATGATAAGTGTTTTGTAAATGATAAATAAATCAATACTTATCATTTACTAACCCTTGGTTAGTTGTAGAGAATGGACCATGGTTAACTTGAATGGTTAGGGTTAAGGATGAGATAAGAATGGTGACTAGGTCAAAGTTTCAAGAAACTTCAACTAAAAAACAAAACAAGCAACCATTCTTTTTCTCATTATCTTTTTCATTTTCCAAAATAAACAAAAACAATAAATAAATGAATAAGTAATTAAAAGGAAAACCCTAATCATAAACTTAACCATGGTCTAATTCTTTACACTAACCCTAGCTTGCATGTATCATGATACAATGATGTGCACAAAATATATCACATATACATTGTGTACAATCCAAGTGAGCAAATCCATTTAAAGTGAACCAATACTAGTTAATGCAGAGTAATATATCAAATATATAATTATACATTAAATCATTAAATCAACACTTGATTCAATGATCCGGTTATATCGCATATAACCGGCTAGTATCCAATGTATCGGCTTATCGAATCAATCCTTGATTCGATAACTAGGTTATATCGCATACAACCATTCGATACATTCATCGCGAGAATGGAATACGGTATCACATACACGAATTATTCTCGGTCCCGCACATATCTCATATGCGCTCCTATTTCGTTTCGCTTGAGCCAGGAAACCTCTGTGTAGGACTCTAAAGACTCGTCAATACGCCGGCAGCGGATGATGATCATATCAAACACCCACAAGCCGCAAGCGGTCTGCTAAACGTAACGGCCACCCGGGTATTGAGCGATCAGAAGATCGACGAGCAAGCCCGCTCACACTCCTGTGAATCCAACCAGTAACACTTACCGCACAGTCCGGTCTGTTCGTCTGATATGTCGCATATCTCGCCTAGGGGTGGTAAACGTCAGACCCCAGTAGCTCAATAAGTCATGCCGACTTGGGGTCTATAACATTCGTGAAACTACTGATAACTCTTACCAGTATATCACAGCAACCCTGGCCAGGGATTTCCTGTTATGGCCAGTCGTGCATTGCGCAACATCAACCCCCAATACCGGGAGAGACGAATCCCCTCCTATCGCTCATTGCCTCCATGTGAATCGGGACTGTACCCAAAAACCACATGTTTGCACGACTCAGTAGAGCCGTGGTAGGGTGGAAATCAAAGCACAGTGGGAGACACACAAGACTCTATGACGATCTCGGGTCAACAGACTAAGCTGTACCAGTGTCACCAGAGAACTGCCATCTGACGTGAGGTATAATACCATCTGGGAGTTCTCGGCGAGTCCGTTCAGTGTACCCAGTCTCCACTGAGCACCCGCATACCATCTTCGATGTCAAACACCAATGGATATGGGATCATCCATCGCCCATCGCATGGGTCAAGAAGATATACGCTAGTCTACTCTGGAATATCGATGCCCCGTCTCGATATTCCCACGACTAGGAACAATGAAGGATGCACTCACTGACTACCCAGGCCCCACTAGTATGATTTGCATCATAGTCCTGGAAGTCGAGTAAACATCCTAAGGGCTTTATCAACATGTAATCAGAGAGATAGAAAGTATACATGTTAAGATAAAGAGCAACCAGATAGCGTACTATCATGTCGAGCAAGAAAGTCATTCCTATATATGTCCTAGCATCCACTACAATATACATCCAATGTACAGTAATGGCCTCTAGGGCATACATATAACTAACAATCTCCCACTTGCACTAGGGCCATCTGTAGCAGTGGTTGCAGTATCATATACTCAACCATCCCCTAAAAGTCTCTCTTTGGGAAAAAGGCCTTCGTGAGTGGATCCGCCGTGTTGTCCTCTGAGTCTACTCTCCTAATCTCGATCACCCTGGAGATCAACTATCTCCATGATCAGGTGATGCTGCCTCAGAATATGTCTGGGTCACTGATGGGACCAGGGTTCCAGGGCCAAAGCCACACTTCCATTGTCATACAATGGCAGGAACCTAGTTCATCTTATGAACCAATATACACCCAAACTGCCTCTTTGGTAGTATCTTTAATAGCGATGTTACCAGCCTTTATCGTCTAGTTTGCCACGGTATCTAGCTTGGAACTCTTCCAACATACCGTCCCTTTACCAAGGGTAAAGACAATGCCTGTGACTGACATTCAGTCGTCTTTATCACCCTGGAACACTTCCAGTGATTCTCCCCAGGATCGATTGATACAATCTCACTATACCTAGTGAGATCCCTAATATCCCTTTAGATCTATCTCATAGGTCCAAATTTCAGGATTTAGGAGGTATCATCTTTATCCTATTTGGAGAATCTTAGTGATAATAGGAGATTGACCGATCGTAGTATAGGAAACTCTTTTCCTATCAAGAGTATGTTGTCTACGTACAATACGAAGATGACCACTTTACTCTCTACTACCCTTTTGTAAATACAAGGTTCGTCTACCATTTTGATGAAGTCAAACACTTTGACTATCACATCAAAACAGACGTTCCAACTCCGCGATGCCTGCTTCATTATGTAAAGCAACCTGCACACGTTTCCGCTGCTCCCACTGTTTACGAAGCCCTCTGGCTGTGTTCTTATAGACGTTCTCTTCTAAATCAGTATTTAGAAAAAAAAACAGTCATGGCACTCAACCGCCAGATATCGTAGTCATGGTATGTAGCCGTGGTAAGTAGGATCTGGATAGACTTAAGCATAACTACTCGAAAAAGGTTTCATCATTATCCACGCCTGGTCGATGACGAAAACCTTTAACAAGTCTAGCTTTGAAAGTCTCAACTTTTCCATCTACACCAATTAATCTTCTCAAGATATACTCGCTCCTGATGGGGATTTAATCCTTCAGATATAGCAACCAAAGTCCATACTTTGTTGGTGTATAAGGATTCCATCTCAGATCACTAAGCATCCAGCCATTCTTACAGAGTCCCTACTCTCGATGGCCTGCTCGAAACTGGTTGGGTCATCATCTCATGATGCAATCCTTGCTCCCACTGTCATCGAGAAAACGAGGTATCTCTCAGGCGGATGAGGAACCCTACTAGATCGGCGGAGAGGCTGAGGTTCGTCGGGAACTATAGAATCTTATGGTTCTGTCAAATCATCAACTGCAGTTTTGTATAGCTGGAACCTTTCCAGTTCTACAGAACTGATCCTGCCTCGATCTTGTCCGGATTTTGCTTTAAACATAGGCCGGACAACCCCAAATCTAAACTTACTTACGAGATGGGTTCTTTCCATACCATATCTTATATGGAGTGGTAGGCAGTGATTTGATTCAAACCTAATTCAATAGGTATGCAGCTTCTCAAGTGCATAACCCCAAGAGGAAATAGGTAGCTCAGTAATACTCATCATAGAGCACACCATATCTAATATTGTGCAATTGCTCCGCCCTGATACACCGTTGTGCTGTGGTGTATTCAGAGGAGTAGTACGGAGAGAGAATCTCATTCTCCTTTAGAATGGTCCAGGAATGCCATGCACAAGTATTCTCCTCCCTGATCTCATCATAGGACATAATACTTATACCCGGTTATTGGTTCTCTACTTCTAACTTATATTCTGTGAATACCTCAAAAGGTTCGGACTTATGTTTCAACAGGAACATATGACTGAATCTTGAGAGATTATCAGGGAATATAATGAAGTATAAAGAACCAGTCCTGGCATGTGTAGACAGGAGACTTTACATACATCATCATGTATCAGTCCCAAGAGTTTACTAACTCTTTCTCTGTTTCTAATAAACAGAGCTATGGTCATCCAATCTTTGTGACATGACTGGCAAGTTTCACAAGATGTAAATTCAAACTGATTTAAATATGCATCTAAAATGTAACTTCAGCCAGTCGGGTCGCATTGATGTGACCTAGTCTACAATGCCTCAAGAAGGATTCGTTCATTTCTGAACTCTTCTTCTTGTGTGTGTTCTGTATACTAGGAACTGTAGTTTGATTTAGAACTATAATGTTTTTAGATAACGTGCCTGAACCGACCAACTTTTGATATAGGAAATGTTCAAAACATTATCCAACAATACAAAATTTTATCATTTCTTTACTGATAAAGAGACTGATATGATTTTGTATATCAGGTTCGGTATCTAATAACATTCGTTCAGAATCAATGTATTACAATACAGGGTGACAGTGACCGACAGACTTGGCTGCAACACTTGCCCCGTTTTCTGTCTCATGAAACTTATCACCCGTTCTCGGTTTTTCTACCCTTTTGTAGCCCTATGTAACAGATTACATATCTGGGATCCTGATCCGGTATCACATACCAAGGATGCGGAGGATACTGAGAAACAGTTCTGTATAATGAACACACCCGAAGATGATGCATCAGCATGCACTCTCTTCGTTTGGGTGGCACGGGAAATCTGGTATTCCCCAATTTCCTGCTCTGTCTTATAACAATTATAAGTTGGAGCGGGACCAACGTTCCCCAGCTCAGTATAACAAGCGGGTTCGGTCAATACATCCATTTTATTATCTTGATTAAGGCGTGATATGGTCGCTACCAGGAGAGAGAGAGAGAAGAAAACACTCTGCGTGCGCTCTTGCAGGATCAGATTGGTTATATATTTTATCTAATCAGGATGGCTCCCACTGTTTTTATCAAATCTTCCTTCAAACCTTAAAAGGAAAAACTAGCCGGGATTAATTACACTCTACAAGTTCGCCAATCTTTCAGCCAGGCCAGTGTCGGTACTTTGAGGGAGGTTCCCCGTGCTTTCGCACGGACCTAATTACTGTAAACCTCGTTTTCCCAGAGGCGTAACCTCGTTGACACCTTTCTAGACACCTACTTGATCGGCTAATTGCAAATTGCAAAACTCTTCCAGGAGTAACAATTACTCGCAGTGGGTATCGGGATCCAACTATCATATAGAAGGTATGCAATCTCATTGCAAATTTCAACACTTGAAACTCCCGATAAAGGTTTTTACCCCTAGCACCTATGACCTTGGCTAAGGTCAACAAATCATAGGTACTAGTCAAGTTCTACCCGTCATTTCGTGATTAGTTAGACCCACCCACATGACCCTTGGCTAAGGTCAACAAAGCCACATGACTGTCCTAACTAATCGCATCATATGCTGTGTAGGAAGACATCACTTAGCTACCGTACACTGTGTCTTGACTATGGTCAACAAACACAGCACGAATACTAAGTACTCTACTTCCTAAAATGACGGAGGGTTGCGACTGGTTTTTGTGAAAACCTTTAACGCTTTGAACTTGATCTCGTTGCGGAATCAAATGGTTTTTAAATGGAATGTTTTTGAGGCTTTTCTAGTTTTGCTAAAGGGGTCACTCCCGGTGAAGGGATCGTCGGCCCTTTCCTCGTCGAATGAGGTGCGGGATATATCATATATATCACTGTGCAAAGCGGAAACTATAGAAGCTATCAAAAGACAAACCGAGTGATGTAGCATCTGCCAGTTATTGCTAAAGGAGTCACTCCCGGTGAAGGGATCTCGGTCCTTTCCCTATCGAATAAGGTGCAGGATGTTCTACAAGGAACACCACGATGCAAAGCAAGAACTGTAGCTACCTGTTTTATTTTGAAATTCGATTCCACAACATCAATTAGGTTTATTTTCTTTCATTAATCTCATTAATGAATATCCCATCATTTAAATTACCTAAACATCACAGATAAATATGACGTATACTTATGCCATCCGCATTCGCCTCGATGTCCCCTCGTGCACCGTTAGGTTAGGTAACTAACGGCAGAGCGGGGCAGGGCTAGCGCGGGTGTAAAACATAAGTAACGTCTATATAATATATCATATATACTATAAACTACATCTATCTGAACAGAGCACAGAACATCGCATGATCACATCACAGATAAAGCACAGCAGAAAAAACATATGAAATATTGGATATACTAGGACGTCCGTGTTTTCAATACGAGCCAGTATAAAACACGGATTCCACGGTCGTGATGAATAGCCAATCCCACACCCCAAGACCCCTACGAGAGCGGCAAGCAACCTTACCAATTCTAGGGTTAGGAGACCCGGACTCGACTCCTCGAGTTGGTCTCCCACTGGACCCTAGAACCCGGTTACTTGTGCTCCCCTCCTTGGGTCTATCCTAATGCGGAAAAGTAAATAATATACAACGGGTGACGACTTCCGCAACCTGGAAGTGCCCCAATAAAAGAATATTACATACAAGTTTTTACATGAATGAAAATGAAAAACACTCATCTCACATAAAAAACCCCGGCTATTCAAACGCGACGATCCAATATAACATATCCAGCAACACATAACATCACATGTCATCAACGTAAGTAAATATGTCCATCCCAATTGTCGTTGACATATAGCAACGAAACCGGCGATATCACATATTATACTTACGGTCACAGAAAAGAAAGTGTAAAACTACAACAGTTGGAATCCGCAACCACCTCAGACATCACATGCCTGACTCAATGAATTCTTTAGACATCACATGCCTAACAATTATAAACCCCGCATTTTAGTCTCATTATTGAAAACTCTTTTCAATATCAAGTCGGGTAATTCAACAGGATTCCCGACATTCTGATCGAATGCTCGTCGCAAACTTCAGTAGACGGCCGCACCCCCGACGCCGTCGACAAAGTGCACCAAGGCGGAACACCGCTACCACGAGCACCCGAACGGATGCTTTCGGCGACGGGGTTCTCCTACAGTCACTTGGTCGGGGCTATGGAGTGAGGCTGTCTATCAAGTTTACCCGGCGAGTATCCGCGTACACTACGTGATTGCAACGGACTTTTGATCACATCAAAATTCCGTGGCAACTGATCAAGTGAGACTAAACTGCTATGTTTATAATATTCATTCCGTTATCTCATAACTATTTGTGAATTCCAATTATTGTATCACATTCCAGATAAATAGAAAATGCTAAACTTTTCGATCGAACAATCGAACACCCAAGTTTTCCCGATACAGCTCAACACATGAAATAAGTCTAACAACATTCAGTTCGTGCCTCAGTACCAACGGTCCAGCCGTAGAAGGGTCAAGCCAACACCTCACATGTGGCACGCCGTACTGCCCCAAACCCGAAGGTTCAAAGGGCAGTTCAAGACGGTCACATAATCGAGTTAAGGTTTGTTGTCTTCTAGAGGGTCCATCGCGTTACTTGCACTACTTAGAACGTCGTCAAACTACGGAAAAATCCAACACCTGGAAATTTCCCGACAGGGGAAAATTGGGTATTTATATCCGGTCGAACTTTTTAACATATTCTAAAATTTATCCGGAAAGCCACATAGACAAATTCTGATAATCCGATCGAACAATCGCATCCCCAAAACAACCCAGAACATTCAACTCTGGAATAAATTTTAAATATTCCCAGAAAATCCATAATAATTAAATAGGAATTACTGTGCAGAAAAGATGTGATGATGTCACCAGGGGACCGCGGAACCGCCGCAGAAGCTGGGCTTCTGCCGCGGTTCCGCCGCCGTTTAGATGAATCTTTCACCTGAGTTTGCACAGTAATTCTTATAATTATTTATTGAATTTTTTAGGCATTTTTAATACACAAAAATCCGCATTTTCGGAAAAAGTCCAGAGAGCATATTCCGGGTAGGGTTTCGGTTCGATCGGGTTTCAAATTCCGTCTAGACTTCGTCTAAGGCTCTAGCTAGGCTCTGATACCACTGTAGGGTTCCTAGGCACTCTAGTGAAGTCTCACAAGTGATCAAACATGCACAAATCAAATTTTACGGGTGCCTACAAACCCTAATACGGATCGTTTACTAGATATCTAGGCGAAGTATGCAAGTAAACGGAAATGTATCTAAAGGTAAGGGGCTACAACCTTTGTAGATCCGGTCCACCACTTCCCAAGCTCCATGATGATCTCCCTCCGCTGTCCAAATCGAACTCACGACTCTAGCATTGGCATCATCGAAGAATGGGCGGGCTTGATCGTCGGTTCGATGCCGAAGATGATCTACGTCGAAGCGTCACAAGAACAAGCTCCAACTTCACCAAGCTTTGAAAACTTGTGAAGGAAACACCCTATACTACTTGGCAAGAGGTAGAGGATGAAGAAATAGGAATTGGGTAGACTTTAGTTTTGGATTTCACACACTTTTTCATCAATCACCATTGATGTAGCAAGCTTTTTCTTATGTTGAAGAAGAAGAAGATGAAGAAAAGAATATGAAGAAAAGAATATGATAAGTGTTTTGTATATGATAAATAAATCAATACTTATCATTTACTAACCCTTGGTTAGTTGTAGAGAATGGACCATGGTTAACTTGAATGGTTAGGGTTAAGGATGAGATAAGAATGGTGACTTGGTCAAAGTTTCAAGAAACTTCAACTAAAAAACAAAACAAGCAACCATTCTTTTTCTCATTATCTTTTTCATTTTCCAAAATAAACAAAAACAATAAATAAATGAATAAGTAATTAAAAGGAAAACCCTAATCATAAACTTAACCATGGTCTAATTCTTTACACTAACCCTAGCTTGCATGTATCATGATACAATGATGTGCACAAAATATATCACATATACATTGTGTACAATCCAAGTGAGCAAATCCATTTAAAGTGAACCAATACTAGTTAATGCAGAGTAATATATCAAATATATAATTGTACATTAAATCATTAAATCAACACTTGATTCAATGATCCGGTTATATCGCATATAACCGGCTAGTATCCAATGTATCGGCTTATCGAATCAATCCTTGATTCGATAACTAGGTTATATCGCATACAACCATTCGATACATTCATCGCGAGAATGGAATACGGTATCACATACACGAATTATTCTCGGTCCCGTACATATCTCATATGCGCTCCTATTTCGTTTCGCTTGAGCCAGGAAACCTCTGTGTAGGACTCTAAAGACTCGTCAATACGCCGGCAGCGGATGATGATCATATCAAACACCCACAAGCCGCAAGCGGTCTGCTAAACGTAACGGCCACCCGGGTATTGAGCGATCAGAAGATCGACGAGCAAGCCCGCTCACACTCCTGTGAATCCAACCAGTAACACTTACCGCACAGTCCGGTCTGTTCGTCTGATATGTCGCATATCTCGCTTAGGGGTGGTAAACGTCAGACCCCAGTAGCTCGATAAGTCATGCCGACTTGAGGTCCATAACATTCGTGAAACTACTGATAACTCTTACCAGTATATCACAGCAACCCTGGCCAGGGATTTCCTGTTATGGCCAGTCATGCATTGCGCAACATCAACCCCCAATACCGGGAGAGACGAATCCCCTCCTATCGCTCATTGCCTCCATGTGAATCGGGACTGTATCCAAAAACCACCTGTTTGCACGACTCAGTAGAGCCGTGGTAGGGTGGAAATCAAAGCACAGTGGGAGACACACAAGACTCTATGACGATCTCGGGTCAACAGACTAAGCTGTACCAGTGTCACCAGAGAACTGCCATCTGACGTGAGGTATAATACCATCTGGGAGTTCTCGGCGAGTCCGTTCAGTGTACCCAGTCTCCACTGAGCACCCGCATACCATCTTCGATGTCAAACACCAATGGATATGGGATCATCCATCGCCCATCGCATGGGTCAAGAAGATATACGCTAGTCTACTCTGGAATATCGATGCCCCGTCTCGATATTCCCACGACTAGGAACAATGAAGGATGCACTCACTGACTACCCAGGCCCCACTAGTATAATCTGCATCATAGTCCTGGAAGTCGAGTAAACATCCTAAGGGCTTTATCAACATGTAATCAGAGAGACAGAAAGTATACATGTTAAGATAAAGAGCAACCAGATAGCGTACTATCATGTCGAGCAAGAAAGTCATTCCTATATATGTCCTAGCATCCACTACAATATACATCCAATGTACAGTAATAGCCTCTAGGGCATACATATAACTAACAACTAATATGGACCACAATATCCCTAAACTGGAACATGGACCACCATGTCCCTAAACTGGAACAATAGAGCCCAAACGCTCTTTTGTCGGATCTAAACGATCCCGTTAAGTTGATCTTAGTTTCAAATTGGACTAACGTATCCTTAACAAACGATTAAGTTGATCTTAGCCTCAAATATGGCTAACGTGTCCTTAAATCAAACCTTCAAACAAACTTTATTCCCAAATTGGACTATAGATCTCTCAACCATCTTTGGTTCAAGGGTACATCTCTGAACTCCTCTGATATTTGTCGTTGTAATCCTTCAACGTCGTCAGAGAGGTGACGGGTCCTGACAACCACACATTAATACGGACTGTGGGGTCCTTAAACTCATGGACTTATGCGTCCTTAAACCAATATAAGCCCCCAAAATGGGAATGTTGGACCACTATATCCCTAAACTGGAACAATAGAGCCCAAACGCTCTTTTGCCGGATCTAAACGATCCCGTTAAGTTGATCTTGGTCTCAAATTAGACTAGCGTATCCTTAACAAACGTTTGAGTTGATCTTAGCCTCAAATATGGCTAACGCATCCTCAAACCAAAACCCCAAACCCAAATCTAAGAAAATACGGATTTGGACTAATTCACGTCCTACGGGCGACGAAATAACTAGTCTCCGTATACAATCCACGGGCAACCACAAACAAAACAAACACCCACGACACGAAGTGAAATTCTGGAGAAGGAGAAAGTTGTTACCGCGATGCGGTAGCGTAATTAACTGCAGGGGCTTGCGCCTGCAGGGAAGAGCGTCCCCACAATCAAAACCCCCTCAAACGAGGGGGAATCTGACGAAGTCTGCTATATCGGTCGCATCCGTTTAAACCTCCGATACATGGTGCCATAAATCAACTTGGCATCTTCGGAGAGGTGGACGGATAGCACCAATTAGCATCTACCCCGAATTTCAGGCAAGACAGTCCGTCTTGGCCGCCATTCGGAGGGGAACAGATTCTGGCACGCCCGGTGGGACCTCTTCCTCTTTCCACTCCACACTTCGTGTGTCGTGTTCGCGAACAAATCGCGGTTTGCTGTGATTGCCTGTGGATTCAAGGTACTAAGATTTGGTGTCTTGCTTTATGCAGAAAACAGAAAATCAATGGCTTCGAACTGCACCGCTCGCAGCGATAACTCCCGCTCCGTCATTGCTGGAGGAGTGACTTATGGGCCTCGAGCGGCTTCCCTTTTCAAAATGCCGGTGGAGCAGGTGGCTCAAACCACCACTGGACTATTTTTTGGGACCATGCTCCCACCAATGAGCTTCAACGCCCTAATGACATTGCAAGAAGCTCCAAAGAAGTGAAATTCGGGGATGTACCCACGATAACTGCGATGTTGCGCTTGCGATCACCAGAGCATGACACGTGTCATCACCATATGAGCTTGCGCTCATTACTTGGCGCAAAGCGCCAGACAAATGCACTGCATTGCTTACAAAAGGGGCCAAGCCCAATTAAGACATAAAGAAACAGAAGTTACTCATGAAGCATATAAAGAAACAGAAGTTACTCTTGGCTGTTGACAGAGCCGGCGGAGGATTTGACGTTTCTCCCCTGTCGTCTTCAAGGACGATCGGAGGATCTTCAGCAGGAGGGTCCGGCTGTAACATCATCCCTATCATATCTTGGAAGAGGAGCGCCATCTGCTTTATGTTAGCCGCTTGCTCTGCAGCTTCTTTGTCCCTCTTTTCGAGAACTCTGCGTAAAAAGTCAGCGTCGGTTTCTTGTTCTTGACGCTCATCCGAAGACGTTTCAGAGCTTTCTTTTGGCTCAGTGAGTGCAGCCATTGTAGTCATCATTTTCTGAAGCTTTTGTTGTTGCTCCTGGGCTTTCGTCACAGATCGGGTGAGCGGTCGGTGGCCCGTAGAAGTGCGGCTTTCCTCCTTTCCAGAAGCCATATAAACAGTGTGCACCACCATGCCCCCAGACTTGGGGCGTTTGTGTTCGGTGTCTTTGCGATTTGCTGAAGACACAGGGGCTTTTTGCGGCCTCCTTTTTTGAGTGATTGGAGTTAAGGGAGCCGTTGTAGTGGGCACCCAAGTAGCTTTTGCTTTTTGTGGTTTGACAGAGTAATCCTTCCCTGCCGAACCTTCATCTTTTTCTGTCGTCGGAGGCAGTCTTGATCGATCACCGACTCCTGGACCTGTCGCCAGACTCTGTAAATTTTAGAGGACAGCCGTTGAGGGGGCTGCTCTAGCTTCTTCTCTAGAGTATTCTCCACAGGTGAAGGAGTTCGTTTCAACATCGCAGTAGGAGAGTTTCTGCACACCGTATTCAGCAATTCAAAGCTGTTCCTGGTTGGAACAGCAGCATCGATCTCCACCGTTGGAGCTGGAGGAGTGAATCCAGAGGGGAAGTTGCCCCCAGCCTTCTTTACTCGGCGCCAGTGGCGACGTCGAGCATGTCGTGCTAATGGAGTTGTTTCAGCTATAGGGGTAACCTCCTCATGCCCCCTGTGTTGGTCAGAATATGCTGGTACCAGCCTTTTAAAGATCGACGTCTGTTGAACGGGGACGGCCAACCTGTCAGAAGCGGACTTCTGAACAAGGGAAGCAACCTTGGTGATTTTTCCAGGAACGGGAGTTGGAATGGCTATCCGCTTCGGGATAACGCCTTCTGGTATGGCAGGCTTCTTCGTGAGCCTGTTAGAGCTCTGGCCTAGTCCGTTAAAAACTGAAGCAGTGGAGTTGGACGACCCGTTGATAGGGGTCGCGGCAGTGGTAAGTCGATCGAAGACCGACTTCTTTGGAGCTTCTTGCAATGTCATTGGGGCGTTGAAGCTTATTGGTGGGAGCATGGTCCTAAAAAATAGTCCAGTGGTGGCTTGAGCCACCTGCTCCACCGGCATTTTGAAAAGGGAGGCTGCTTGGGGCCCATAAGTCACTCCTCCAGCAATGACGGAGCGGGAGTTGCAGTGGTAGGCAGTGCAGTTTGAAGCCATTGATCTTCAGTTCTCTGCATGGAGCAAGACACCAAATCTTAGTACCTCGAATCCACAGGCAACCACAGCAAACCGCGATTCGTTCGCGAACACGACACACGAAGTGTGGAGTGGAAAGTGGAAAAGGTCCCACCGGGCGTGCCAGAATCTGTTCCCCTCCGAATGGCGGCCAAGACGGACTGTCTTGCCTGAAATTCGGGGCAGATGCTAATTGGTGCTATCCGTCCACCTCTCCGAAGATGCCAAGTTGATTTATGGCACCATGTATCGGAGGTTTAAACGGATGCGACCGATGTAGCAGACTTCGTCAGATTCCCCCTCGTTTGAGGGGTTTTTGATTGTGGGAACGCTCTTCCCTGCAGGCGCAAGCCCCTGCAGTTAATTCCGCTACCGCATCGCGGTAACAACTTTCTCCTTCTCCAAAATTTCACTTCGTGTCGTGGGTGTTTGTTTTGTTTGTGGTTGCTCGTGGATTGTTTACGGAGACTATTTATTTCGTCACCCGTAGGACGTGAATTAGTCCAAATCCGTATTTTCTTAGATTTGGGTTTGGGGTTTTGGTTTGAGGATGCGTTAGCCATATTTGAGGCTAAGATCAACTCAAACGTTTGTTAAGGATACGTTAGTCTAATTTGAGACCAAGATCAACTTAACGGGATCGTTTAGATCCGGCAAAAGAGCGTTTGGGCTCTATTGTTCCAGTTTAGGGACATAGTGGTCCAACATTCCTATTTTGGGGGCGTATATTGGTTTAAGGACGCATAAGTCCATGAGTTTAAGGACCCCACAGTCCGTATTAATGTGTGGTTGTCAGGACCCGTCACCTCTCTGACGACGTTGAAGGATTACAACGACAAATATCAGAGGAGTTCAGAGATGTACCCTTGAACCAAAGTTGGTTGAGAAATCTATAGTCCAATTTGGGACTAAAGTTTGTTTGAAGGTTTGATTTAAGGACACGTTAGCCATATTTGAGGCTAAGATCAACTTAATCGTTTGTTAAGAATACGTTAGTCCAATTTGAAACTAAGATCAACTTAACGGGATCGTTTAGATCCGACAAAAGAGCGTTTGGGCTCTATTGTTCCAGTTTAGGGACATGGTGGTCCATATTAGTTTAGGGACGTTTCGGTCCGATATTAGTTTAGGGACGTTTCGGTCCAATATTAGTCTTAAGGACAGTTCGGTCCAATATTAGTTTAGGGACGTTTCGGTCCGATATTAGTTTAAGGACGTTTCGGTCCATGAGTCCTTCTCCATGAATGAACATGATGCCCCCGGCGTATCCATCTTCTTCGGAGCGTGCGGTTGTGGCGGACTCACCTTCCAGTTCTCAGACAGCGCAAACTTGCCCTGTTGGTATTGGTCTTCAACCCAGTTTTTGAAGACGTAGCAGTCCTCGATCAGGTGACCTACTGTTTGGTGGTAAGGGCAGTAATTAGGATTATTAATATCGCCTGGCCGCAACGGACGTTTTGGACCCGGCAGATTGATGAGTCTGTCGCACACTGCCAACTCGAACAGTCCCCTTGTTTTATCTTGCGGAAACGAGTAAGGACGTTTCAACATTTCCTGGAGGGGTTGCCGCTTGTTGCTTTGGCAAGCAACCGGTCTAGGGTCACCTGATTGTTGTTGAGCGCTGGCGACGAAGGCCGTTTTTCCTTTTCCTTTATCCTTTTTGTTCGCTCCGTTGTTTGCGGGGCCGGGATTTTTTCCGAGTAGCGTGCGATTGCATGGCTGAACGTTCTCGCAGCTCCTCAATTCCTTCATTTTTGAAATAGATTCCCTGAGGGAAGGGTTGGGGGTAGCTTCTTCGTCAGAGTTGCTTCCAAAGGTGATAATTTGCGATACCTTAGAGTCGGCCGTATGACAATCGTCAGCGGCTCTTTTGCGCTCATCTATCGCATTTTTTCGACGTCTGCAAGCTTCATATTTTTTCCTGTCGAAGTGTTTCTTTTGAGCGACATTCCCTTGCCACCAACAGTTAAAGGATTCGCAGTCTTCGGTAGGATGTATAATCTTCTGATGATATAAGCAGAAGTTAGGGTGCATCTCTACCTCAGCGAGAGTATTTTCTTCAAAGGGCGGTAGCTCATTCTTACTGATAAAGTTTTGGCGAATCTTTTCCTCGTCTTGAATTTGTTTTTATCCGCAGTGGATGGTTTTTGATTTGATGGGAATGCCTTGGCTTTTTCCAGTATGGCCATTTCACGCTCTTGATTGGCTTTTGCTTTCAGACGAATTTCATTTAGGAAGACATCGATCAGCTCGTCTGATGGCTGTAGAATTTCCGGCTCAGGGTTCGCCATTGATTTCTCAGCGCAAGGAGCCTCCTCATCATCCATCAGTGAATGAGAAATCACATGACAAGTCGCATCGTAGTCTTTGGATTCATCTGATGAGTTTTCTCCATCGTTTTCATCCTCGACGAAAGAACAAGTTGCCCCCTGCGTGTCCGTTTTCTTTGGAGAATGTGGCTGTGGTGGGTTTACCTTCCAGTTTTTCGACAGCGCGAACTTGCCTTGTAGGTACTGATCTTCGATCCATCCCTTAAAGACAAAACAATCCTCGATCGGGTGACTTACCGTTTGGTGATAAGGGCAGTAATCGGGATTATTAAGATCGCCTGGTTGCAACGGACGTTTTGGATTCGGCAGATTGATGAGTCTGTTGCAACTGCCAGCTCGAACAGTCTTCTCGTTTTATTCTGAGGAAACGAGTAAGGACGTCCTAGCCTCTCTTCGAGGGATGGGCGTGGGCGCACGTTGTTTTGGCGAACGACCGGCTTTGAGTTGTTCGACCGTTGCTGAGCGTTGGCGACGATGATCGCTTTTCCTTTCTCATTTCGGGGATCGGGTCTTGGAGGAGACGGTCTATGGCCCATCTGGTCCATTTGGGCTAATTTGTCGATCAAGGCCTGGAAGGTGGTCGGCCTGAAGAACATCATGAATTGCGAGATGGTCGCCTGCGGATCGAGAGTGCCCACAAACATGCCTACCGCAGATGCCTCTTCTATGCGTTGTTCGCATTTCGACCATAGGTTTCGCCATCGTGTTGCGTATTGGACCCACGTTTCGCCAGGCCTTATCCTGGCATTTATCAGTGCTGTAATCGGGGTGCGTTCACTAGCACTCGCGAATCTTTGTGTAAACAGCAGTTCCATCTCTGCAAATGTTTTGACAGAGTCGTTAGGTAGCTCTGAATACCATTCAAAGGTTGTTTCTGCTAAGCTGCCGACGAATTGACGTAGCAACAATTTGTCATCGCCTCCAGTATTGCCGCATAAGGCCCTGAATTGAGTGACATGCTGATGCGGATTCCCTGTCCCTTTATATACGTGGAATTTAGGGATCGTATATTCTGGCGGGTAACTGATTTGGTCATACCAGCTCGGATACGGTCGTCCGGTTCTAACAATTTGCCCAGCCGTTTCATTCGCCTGATGAACCCGGATCTGCTGAGCTATATATTCGTCTAGGTCAACTTTGGAGATTGCCTCCTCCTTGGCTGTTGACAGAGCCGATGGAGGATTTGACGTTTCTCCCCTGTCGTCTTCAAGGACGATCGGAGGATCTTCAGCAGGAGGGTCCGGCTGTAACATCATCCCTACCATCTCTTGGAAGAGGAGCGCCATCTGCTTTATGTTAGCCGCTTGCTCTGCAGCTTCTTTGTCCCTCTTTTCGAGGACTCTGCGTAAAAAGTCAGCGTCGGTTTCTTGTTCTTGACGCTCATCCGAAGACGTTTCAGAGCTTTCTTTTGGCTCAGTGAGTGCAGCCATTGTAGTCATCAGTTCCTGAAGCTTTTGTTGTTGCTCCTGGGCTTTCGTCACAGATCGGGTGAGCGGTCGGTGGCCCGTAGAAGTGCGGCTTTCCTCCTTTCCAGAAGCCATATAAACAGTGTGCACCACCATGCCCCCAGACTTGGGGCGTTTGTGTTCGGTGTCTTTGCGATTTGCCGAAGACACAGGAGCTTTTTGCGGCCTCCTTTTTTGAGTGATTGGAGTTAAGGGAGCCGTTGTAGTGGGCACCCAAGTAGCTTTTGCTTTTTGTGGTTTGACAGAGTAATCCTTTCCCTGCCGAACCTTCATTTTTTCTGTCGTCGGAGGCAGTCTTGATCGATCACCGACTCCTGGACCTGTCGCCAGACTCTGTAAATTTTAGAGGACAGCCGTTGAGGGGGCTGCTCTAGCTTCTTCTCTGGAGTATTCTCCACAGGTGAAGGAGTTCGTTTCAACATCGCAGTAGGAGAGTTTCTGCACACCGTATTCAGCAATTCAAAGCTGTTCCTGGTTGGAACAGCAACATCGATCTCCACCGTTGGAGCTGGAGGAGTGAATCCAGAGGGAAAGTTACCCCCAACCTTCTTTACTCGGCGCCAGTGGCGACGTCGAGCATGTCGTGCTAATGGAGTTGTTTCAGCTATAGGGGTAACCTCCTCATGCCCCCTGTGTTGGTCAGAATATGCTGGTACCAGCCTTTTAAAGATCGACGTCCGTTGAACGGGGACGGCCAACCTGTCAGAAGCGGACTTCTGAACATGGGAAGCAACCTTGGTGATTTTGCCAGGAACGGGAGTTGGAATGGCTATCCGCTTCGGGATAACGCCTTCTGGTATGGCAGGCTTCTTCGTGAGCCTGTTAGAGCTCTGGCCTAGTCCGTTAAAAACTGAAGCAGTGGAGTTGGACGACCCGTTGATAGGGGTCGCGGCAGTGGTAAGTCGATCGAAGACCGACTTCTTTGGAGCTTCTTGCAATGTCATTGGGGCGTTGAAGCTTATTGGTGGGAGCATGGTCCCAAAAAATAGTCCAGTGGTGGCTTGAGCCACCTGCTCTACCGGCATTTTGAAAAGGGAGGCCGCTTGGGGCCCATAAGTCACTCCTCCAGCAATGACGGAGCGGGAGTTGCAGTGGTAGACAGTCCGTCTTGGCCGCCATTCGGAGGGGAACAGATTCTGGCACGCCCGGTGGGACCTTTTCCACTTTCCACTCCACACTTCGTGTGTCGTGTTCGCAGATGACTCTGAGACGTCCCTAAACTAATATCGGACCGAAACGTCCTTAAACTAATATCGGACCGAAACGTCCCTAAACTAATATGGACCACCATGTCCCTAAACTGGAACATGGACCACCATGTCCCTAAACTGGAACAATAGCCATTCGGAGGGGAACAGATTCTGGCACGCCCGGTGGGACCTCTTCCTCTTTCCACTCCACACTTCGTGTGTCGTGTTCGCGAACAAATCGCGGTTTGCTGTGATTGCCTGTGGATTCAAGGTACTAAGATTTGGTGTCTTGCTTTATGCAGAAAATAGAAAATCAATGGCTTCGAACTGCACCGCCCGCAGCGATAACTCCTGCTCCGTCATTGCTGGAGGAGTGACTTATGGGCCTCGAGCGGCTTCCCTTTTCAAAATGCCGGTGGAGCAGGTGGCTCAAACCACCACTGGACTATTTTTTGGGACCATGCTCCCACCAATGAGCTTCAACGTCCTAATGACATTGCAAGAAGCTCCAAAGAAGTCAGTCTTCGATCGACTTACCACTGCCGCGACCCCTCTCAACAGGTCGCCTAACTCCACTGCTTCAGTTTTTAACGGACTAGGCCAGAGCTCTAACAGGCTCACGAAGAAGCCTGCCATACCAGAAGGCGTTATCCCGAAGCGGATAGCCATCCCAGCTCCCGTTCTTGGCGAAGTCACCAAGGTTGCTTCCCATGTTCGGAAGTCCGCTTCTGACAGGTTGGCCGTCCCCGTTCAACGGACGTCGATCTTTAAAAAACCGGTACCAGTATATTCTGACCAATACAGGGGGCATGAGGAGGTCACCCCTATAGCTGAAACAACTCCATTAGCACGACATGCTCGACGTCGCCACTGGCGCCGAGTAAAGAAGGCTGGGGGCAACTTCCCCTCTGGATTTACTCCTCCAGCTCCAACGGTGGGGATCGATACTGCTGTTCCAATCGGGAACAGTTTTGAATTGCTAAATACGGTGCGCAGAAACTCTCCTACTGCGATGTTGAAACAAACTCCTTCACCTGTGGAGAATACTCCAGAGAAGAAGCTAGAGCAGCCCCCTCAACGGCTGTCCTCTAAAATTTACAGAGTCTGGCGACAGGTCCAGGAGTCAGTGATTGATGAAAACTGCCTCCGACGACAGAAAAAGATGAAGGTTCGGCAGGGGAAGGATTACTCTGTCAAACCATAAAAAGCAAAAGCTACTTGGGTGCCCACTACAATGGCTCCCTTAACTCCAATCACTCAAAAAAGGAGGCCGCAAAAAGCCCCTGTGTCTTTGGCAAATCGCAAAGACACCGAACACAAACGCCCCAAGTCTGGGGGCATGGTGGTGCACACTGTTTATATGGCTTCTGGAAAGGAGGAAAGCCACACTTCTACGGGCTACCGACCGCTCAACCGATCCGTGACGAAAGCCCAGGAGCAACAACAAAAGCTTCAGGAAATGATGACTACAATGGCTGCACTCACTGAGCCAAAAGAAAGCTCTGAAACGTCTTCGGATGAGCGTCAAGAACAAGAAACTGATGCTGACTTCTTACGTAGAATCCTCAAAAAGAAGGACACAGAAGCCACAGAACAAGCGGCTAACATAAAATAAATGGCACTCCTTTTCCAAGACATGGTAGGGATGATGTTACAGCCGGACCCTCCAGCTGAAGACCCTCCAGTCATTGTCGGAAATGACGGAGGGGAAACATCTGATCCTCTTCCGGCTCTTTCAGCAGCCAAGGAAGAAACCATTTCCAAGGCCGCGCTTGACGACTATATAGCTCAGCAAATACGAGCTCATCAGGTGAGTGAAGCGGCTGGGCAAACTGTTAGAACGGGACGACCCTATCCAAGCTGGTATGACCAAATCAGTTACCCGCCGGGATACACAATCCCTAAATTCCACATATATAAAGGGACAGGAAATCCACATCAACATGTCGCTCAATTCAGGGCCTTATGCGGCAACACTGGAGGCAATGACAAACTGTTGCTTCGCCAATTCGTCGGCAGCTTAGCAGAAACAGCTTTTGAATGGTATTCGGAGCTACCTAACGACTCTGTCAAAACATTTACGGAGATGGAGTTGCTGTTTACACAAAGATTCGCGAGTGCTAGTGAACGCACCCCGATAACAGCACTGATAAATGCCAGGATAAGGCCAAGCGAAACGTGGGTCCAATACGCAACACGATGGCGGAACCTATGGTCGAAATGCGAACAACGCATAGAAGAGGCACCTACGGTAGGCATGTTTGTGGGCACTCTCGATCCGCAGGCGACCATCTCACAATTCATGATATTCTTCAGGCCGACCACCTTCCAGGCCTTGATTGACAAATTAGCCCAAATGGACCAGATAGGCCATAAACCGTCTCCTCCAAAATCAGATTCCCGAGATGAGAAAGGAAAAGGGAAAGCGATTGTCGTCGCCAATGCTCAACAACAGTCGAGCAACTCAAAACCGGTCGTTCGCCAAAACAACGTGCGTCCACGCCCATCCCTCGAAGAGAGGCTAGGACGTCCTTACTCGTTTCCTCAGAATAAAATGAGAAGACTGTTCGAGCTGGCCGTGCGCAACAGACTCATTAATCTGCCGAGTCCAAAGCGTCTGTCGCAGCCAGGCGATCTTAATAATCCCAATTATTGCCCTTACCACCAAACGGTAAGTCACCCGATTGAGGATTGTTTCGTCTTTAAGGGATGGATCGAAGATCAGTACCTACAAGGCAAGTTCGCGCTGTCGGAAAACTGGAAGGTAAACCCACCACAGCCACACTCTCCAAAGAAAACGGACACGCCGGGGGCAACTTGTTCTTTCGTCGAGGATGAAAACGATGGAGAAAACTCATCAGATGAATCCAAAGACTACGTTGCGACTTGTCATGTGATTTCTCATTCACTCATGGATGATGAGGAGGCTCCTTGCGCTGAGAAATCAATGGCGAACCCTGAGCCGGAAATTCTACAGCCATCAGACGAGCTGATCGATGTTTTCCTAAATGAAATTCGTCTGAAAGCAAAAACCAATCAAGAGCGTGAAATGGCCATACTGGAAAAAGCCAAGGCAATCCCGTCAAATCAAAAGCCATCCACTGCGGATAAAAACAAATTCAAGACGAGGAAAAGGTTCGCCAAAGCTTTATCAGTAGGAATGAAGCTACCGCCCTTTGAAGAAAATACTCTCGCTGAGGTAGAGATGCACCCTAACTTCTGCTTATATCATCAGAAGATTATACATCCTATCGAAGACTGCGAATCCTTTAACTGTTGGTGGCAAGGGTATGTCGCTCAAAAGAAACACTTCGACAGGACAAAATGTGAAGCTTGTAGACGTCGAAAAAATGCGATAGATGAGCGCAAAAGAGCCGCCGACGATTGTCATACGGACGACTCTAAGGTATCGCAAATTATCACCTTTGGAAGTGACTCTGACGAAGAAGCTACCCCCAACCCTTCCCTCAGGGAATCTATTTCAAAAATGAAGGAATTGAGGAGCTGCGAGAACGTTCAGCCATGCAATCGCACGCTACTCGGAAAAAATCCCGGCCCCGCAAATAACGGAGCGAACAAAAAGGATAAAAGAAAAGGAAAAAAGGCCCTCGTCGCCAGCGCTCAACAACAATCAGGTGACTCTAGACCGGTTGCTTGCCAAAGCAACAAGTGGCAACCCCTCCAGGAAAAGTTGAAACGTCCTTACTCATTTCCGCAAGATAAAACAAGGGGACTGTTCGAGCTGGCAGTGTGCGACAGACACATCAATCTGCCGGGTCCAAAACGTCCGTTGCGGCCAGGCGATGTTAATAATCCTAATTATTGCCCTTTCCACCAAACAGTAGGTCACCTGATCGAGGACTGCTACGTCTTCAAAAACTGGGTTGAAGACCAATACCAACAGGGCAAGTTTGCGCTGTCTGAGAACTGGAAGGTGAGTCCGCCACAACCGCACGCTCCGAAGAAGATGGATACGCCTGGGGTATCATGTTCATTCATGGAGAAGGACTCATAGACCGAAAAGTCAATAAACCAAATATTCGCCTCAAATACGGCGACAACGGACCGAAACGTCCTTAAACTAACAACGGACCGAGATGTCCTTAAACTAATGATGGACCGCAATGTCCTAAAACTTGCAAATGACCGAAATGTTTTTAAACTACTACCGCAGCATTCTCAGGCTGACGAGAATATAAAAAAAATTAAAAAAAAAAATAAACGGTATGTCCATAAGCAAAATGGGCACGGATGAAAACCCGAAAAGGCTCCGTGAGTAAAAACAGCAGGGCTACCGGCGAGTGTTTGTGAAAACCTGAAAAAGCGCAATCTCGTTAGAAAAAATAAGAAGAATAAAAAGAATTAAAAAAAAAACAAAAAAAACGGTATGTCCATAAGCAAAATGGGCACGGATGAAAACCCGAAAGGGCTCCGTGAGTAAAAACAGCAGGGCTACCGGCGAGTGTTCGTGAAAACCCGAAAGGGTGCGACCTCGTTAATAAAAAAAAAGAGAAGAAGAAAATAAAAATAAAAATAAACGGTATGTCCATAAGCAAAACGGGCATGGATGAAAACCTGAAAGGGCTCCGTGAGTAAAAACAGCAGGACTACCGGCGAGTGTTTGTGAAAACCCGAAAGGGCGCAACCTCGTCAAAGACACTTACAGGGCCCCCTCGACCTTGTAAGGAGAAACCACCCGCGTGAGATCCTTACGACTCACAAGGGAACAACACACTTAGGGATCCCCACGATTCCTAAGGAGAAAATACACTTGCGAGATCCTCACGACTCGTAAGGAGAACGCTCTTATGGGACCCTCACAGCTCGTAAGATTTGAAAGTCTTAAGTTACAGAGGCCTAAACCTGTGCTTAAGAAACCCCCACAACTTTCGACATTGCCCTAAAAGTGGTCCTATATTGGCCCTTGTATACAATCCACGGGCGCGACTAAACATTTCCTTAACCAAGTCCCATCCGTGACTGGGGATATGTCCACACGGTAAACAACCCTTGTGAGTCCTCTCGACTCATAAGGAGATAACACTCTTGTAAGATCCTTACGACTTATAAGAGAACATACACTTAGGAATCCTCATGATTCCTAAAGAGAAAACGCACCTGCGAGATCCTCACGACTCGTAGGGAGAAACACCTTTATGAGACCCTTACGGCTCATGAAGTCAAAAGCCTTAGTCGACGGGATCCTAATCCTGTTTACTAAGCCACCTTTGTTCGACATCGACATAGGCAAATGATGATTCGCTCCTGGCAATATTCCAGTTGTAGCGATGCTGATGCCTAAATCGGTATCAAATTCCAAGTCCTTTCATGGCAGATGATGATTCGCTCCTGGCAATATCCCAGTTGTTGTGATACTGATGCCTAAATCGGTATCAAATTCCAAGTCCTTTCATGGCAGATGATGATTCGCTCCTTGCAATATTCCGGTTGTAGCGATGCTGATGCTGAGATTGGCACCAGATTCCAAGTTCTACGCTCGCGATAAAAATCAGCGAGCTGAAAATGCATATTAAATAGCCGAAATGATTGGGCAACTCGCAATAAAAAACAACGAGTAAAAAATATATATATATATATATATATAGCCGAAATGATTGGGCAACTCGCAATAAAAAACAGCGAGTAAAAATGATTGGGCAACTCGCAATAAAAAGCAGTGAGTAAAAACAAAATAAACAGCCGAAACGATTGGGCAATCGCGACCTTCGCGATATAAAAGCTGAAATGATAGAGCATCGCGGAAAGAATAAAAAAAAATGAAAGAATGAAACTTTTTGCCCTACAGGTGAGATCATATCGATCCCTGTATACAATCCAGGGGCACAGATAAGGAGGGAACCATACCTTCCCAACAGGCTCCATCAGAAAGCGAAGCCAAATCTCGACGGTTCATATACAACCTAGAGACCATCTCGACATTTGTCGCAATATTACAGACGCGATGTCAACAATAGCGTTCCTCCGCAGTCCAGCTGGAGGCAGATGCAACGTTAACAAAAGACCTTACGGTCGAAACAAGCGGAGCGATGTCAAAATCCCAGCTTCACCTCAGCATTCGTCTCGATACAGTAGACGCAATGTCAACAACAGCGTTCCTCCGCAGTCCAGCTGGAGGCAGATGCAACGTCAACAAAAGACCTCACGGTCGAAACAAAGCGGAGTAACGGCAAAATCCCAACTCCACCTTAGCATTTGTCTCGTTACAGCAGACGCAATGTCAACAACGGCGTTCCTTCACAGTCCAGCAAGATGTACATGCAAAGTTAACAAAAGACCCCATGGTCGACACCAAGCGGAGTGACGGCAAAATCCCAGCTCCACCTCAGCATTCGTTTCAATACACCAGACGCAGTGTGAGCAAATGAAGCAAAGGCCAAATTCCTAGCTTCAAGGTCTTAACGGCAAGTCATATAAAGCCTGAAAGACCACCGGAGATCATCTCACACAGAGTGGTCACCTCCTCGACGTTCGTTGCGATACAGCAGACGAGTTGTCACCCCAGCGTTCTTCCTCCAGCAGGGATTCGGACGTGACAAAGCAAACAAAGCGAAGGCCACATTCCTAGCTTCAACGTCTTTACAGTAACTCACATAAAACCGGAAAGACAATCGGAGATCATCTCGCACCAGCACAGAGTGGTCACCACCTTGACGTTCATCTCGATACAGCAGACGAAATGTTAACCCCAGTGTTCGTCCTCCAACAGGATTTGGACACACCAAAGCAAACGAAGCGAAGGCCACATTCCTAGCTTCGACGTCTTGACGGTAACTCATATAAAACCGGAAAGACAATCGGAGATCATCTCGCACCAGCACAGAATGGTCACCACCTCGACGTCCGTCTCAATACAGCAGACGAGATGTCACCCCAATGTTCGTCTCGACACAGCAGACGCAACGTCATTAAACGAATGGAGCCATGGCAAAATCCCTAGTTCCAAACCTCGACGGTTCACCAGCAACCTAGAGACAACCTCGACGTTCGTCTCGATACAGTAGACGAGATGTCACCCCAACGTTCGTCTCGACACTTCAGACGCAACGTCATCAAACGAATGGAGCCACGGCAAAATCCCTAGTTCCAAACCTCGACGGTTCACCAGCAACCTAGAGACAACCTCGACGTCCGTCTCGATACAGTAGACGAGATGTCACCCCAACGTTCGTCTCGACACTTCAGAAGCAACGTCATCAAACGAATGGAGCCACGGCAAAATCCCTAGTTCCAAACCTCGGCGGTTCACCAGCAACCTAGAGACAACCTCGATGTCCGTCTCGATACAGCAGACGAGATGTCACCCCAACGTTCGTCTCGATACAGCAGACGCAACGTCATCAAACAAATGGAGCTACGGCAAAATCCCTAGTTCCTACCGCAACATTCGTCTCGATACAGCAGACGCAATACCAGCAAATAAAGCAAAGGCCAAATTCCTAGCTTCAGGGTCTTGACGGCAACTCACATAAAGCCCGAAAGACTATCGGAGATCATCCCCACACCAGCGCGGAGTGGTTATGACTCATCGGGGCTCACCAAAATAAGCCTAACCTCAAGTAAAAAGCGACATGGCAAATTCCTAACGCTTGCTCTTCCGACGGTCAAACTGCCAAGGAGGATTGCTTGAAGACGTCTTGTCCAGCCCCCGAAGGGATCAGAGACACGGCAGTCGCAGGGCTACTCGAACAGCACGATTGCCTATCGAGGACTATATCAGCTTATGCGACGGTACGATGGCCAAAACCCTAAGTACCACCAACCTTAACGGGATTCTGTCGTAAAGAGCAGAGGTTAAATGCGACGTTAAGATGTTCTTGCGAGAAACGTTCGATTCATCTCGACTTGTGAAGAAATTGTTGAGGCGGCTCGACTCGTGAGATAAAGCCTTAGGCAGTGGGCATAAAAGAAGCTTGTTTCCTAAGCATTGGGACCCTGCAACTCAATCCAAAATGGTCTCTTGCATACTCTTCATGGGTCTCACTCTTCAAAGTCGAGTTTCGACGATGAGGGACACAACCGCTTACGAGTCCTTTCGACTCGTAAGAGGGAAAAATTCTCTTATAGGATCCTTACGACTTATAAGAGAAAACCACACTTAGGAATCCTCATGATTCCTAAAGAGAAAACCCCACTTACGAGATCCTCTCGATCCGTAGGGAGAAAAATCTCTATGAGACCCTCACGGCTCATAGAGTTGAAAAGTCTTAGGCAGCAGATCTGAACCTGCGGCCTAAGCCCTCGCTATCTCGTGAAGAAATCAAGAAGCTTACTCTATTACCTGCTAATTGTGTCGATATGCTGAGAAAGAGGAAAAGCAACAGAAAGAGCATCCGATTTATATTTGATCGAGCGTTCAAGACACATTCATTCATGTATGGGCAAAAGACTCAGAACAAAAGATAAGACAGGCTAGGAAAAACAAAAATTTTCATTAATATTGCCCGGAGTTCTTACAATCATAAAAACAATAAACGAAAGTTACAATGGAATAACCTCAGATCCAGGGCATGGATTGAGGAATTCAAAAGCGACTCTATCTATGACTTTCCAGGCCTCGCGGACCATCCTAGTATGCTTTCTTTCGCGAGCACAAGTGTCAGGGTCCCCCCCTATGTCTTCCACCCTCCGATAAGCAGCGAGTATGGCGGACTATTGAAAGACCTCGTGCAAGAGATCGATAAGACTGTCTCGCCGTCTCTTCGAGATAAAGTTCAACAGGTACACCGAGTGCACCTTGTCCTCAGCAGCATCCAACGCCCTAAGTGGCACGCCGGAACAGAAGAGGGGAAGCGCTTCCCAGATGGCTCCCATGATAAGCTTAAGGAGGGAGGAACGTCGGGGAAGCAGTGGACCATTGTACGCGTCGAAGCGACTCATTATTTCAGCACACTCCTCGTTTGTGAACTCTCGATTTTGAGAGCGGCCAAGTCGGCGGATGTCCCCGTAAGAGATGATCTCGTTAAGAGCATACATATGGGCGTCCATTGTTTCTATGAAAGAGAATCAACAAAATTATCAGAAAGACTGATTAAGAAAAGCAATATAATGCATCGAGGAATAAAATGCCCTCTTTAAACTCCAAGATCAATGAAGAAACTCCTAAGAGTTCTTTTGCATGATTTGGAAGGAGCAAAACTCCATTAATGAAATGAGAAAATACAAGAAAAATCTTTTATAGAACAAAGCTCTATTAATGGAACCCTAACAAGGGTTCTCCTGAGTTCTCTTTGGACCCCTTTAGAACAAAGCTCTGCTAAGTGGAACCCTAAAGGGGTTTTCTTTAGGTCAGGGATCTATGGAGAGCAAGGCACTGTCAGTGAAAATTAATTTAATTTAATTTGATTTGATTTTAATTTAAATTTTCACCTAAAAAGTTTTAAAGAGTTTAACTCTTGGAGTTCTTGAAAATAAAGAGCAGGGTTCTGAGTTCTGAAAGTAAAATTTTGAAGATAAAAGTCATCTAAAGGACCAAAGGTCATATTTATAGGCATCAAATGCCCTTTCAACTTCCAAGAGTTGCCGCGTTGGTTGGAATTTTGCTACCGCTGCGCTCACGTTTGGAAGGCCACGTAAGCGCAACGGTGGGGGGGCATTTGTTTATCCCAATCAGAGCAAAGCTCTGTTCAAATTCCAAGACGGGAAACGAAGCAACGCTTCTGTTTCCCCCAATCAGAGCAAAGCTCTGTATTGAAAATTAAAATTAAAATAAATGAAGTAACGCTTCAGATCCCCTGCGCTGCGCGCAGAGCGCCACGTGTCAAAATCACACACGTTAGCGCAGGGAGCGCAGCGCCCAAGAAGGCGTGCCCAATCAGAGCAAAGCTCTATTTAATGAAGCAACGCTTCAGTTGCGCTGCGCTGTGCGACACGTGTCAGCGCAGATGCACTCGCGCAGTTGCGCTGCGCTTTGCGCTGCGCGACACGTGTCAGCGCAGTTGCGCTGCGCTTTGCGCTGCGCGACAAGTGTCAGCGCAGTGGCGCTAGCACAGTTGCGCTGCGCTGTGCACTGCGCGACACGTGTCACGCGCTGGGGCATCTGCGCCAAACAAAATTAAATTTATAAAAAAAAATCTTTTCTGTTCTTGTTAAAACAAGAAGATTTTTTTCTGCAAAGCAGAAGCCCTTGGATCAAAGATCCAACGGTGGGGAAAATTTCCCAAATCACTCAGAGAAAGATCTCTTTAACAAATTTAACTAATTTATGGGCACTATAAAAAAGACCCTAGACCTCAATTCAAAGGCATCAACATTTCTTGAAAAAAAAAATCAAGAGCTTTAAACAGAGAGAACTCTGAGAAAATTTCAAGAAAAAGGTAAAGAACCTTCATGAAGTAGAAGAAATTCCTTCTAATAGATCATTGATCTAAAAACAAGATCAATGATCTTTACATAATAAACAGTGCTTTGCACTTCTTATGAACCTCTGGTTCTTTAAAACAATAAAACAATAAAAATAAAAAATAATGCTTTGCACTTTTATGAACCTCTGGTTCTTCAAACAAAAGAAAAACTTATTTTTCTTTGATCTAATTTAGATCAAGAAATCAAATAGTGCTTTGCACTTCTGTTCTTGAATCTAAAAGATTCTTAGTGCTTTGCACTTCCAAACTGCGCTGTTGCGCTCTTAAGAAAGCGCCACGTGTCAGCTATAGAACAACTTGCGCTATGCGCTCTTGAAATAGAGCTTTGCTCTCTGGAACTGGCGCAACTCACCAGAGCGCGCCACGTGTCAGCAGCGCAACAGCGCAGAGCACTAGCGCAGCGCACTGCGCTGTTGCGCTTGCGCTCATCAGAGCATGACACGTGTCATCACCATATGAGCTTGCGCTCATTACTTGGCGCAAAGCGCCAGACAAATGCACTGCATTGCTTACAAAAGGGGCCAAGCCCAATTAAAGAAGGCCTAACAGGTCTAATAAAATGCAATGCATTACTTGTAAAAAAAAGGGGGCAGAGCCCAAACCAAAATAGATGCTCTGCATCATAAATAAAGGGACAGAGCCCAAATCAAAAGTCTAGCAGGCCAGAATAGAATGCAGTGCATTATTAAATATGGGCAAAGCCCTAGCACAGACCTGATAGGCCAAAGACAAAAAAAATGTTGAAACTGGACTTAGCCCAATTTTGTCCATAAGTCCTTAAATTAAATTGACTGAGCAAGACTGCTCTCTTAAATCAATTTACTTTGGTTCGATGGTACATCTCCGAACTCCTCTGACACCTGTCGTTGTAATCCTTCAACGACGTCAGAGAGGTGACGGGTCCCGACGACCACAAACTCACCATGGACCTAATATTGGACCGAAACGTCCTTAAAACTAATATTGGACCGAAACGTCCTTAAACTAATATCAGACCGAAACGTCCTTAAACTAATATCAGACCGAAACGTCCCTAAACTAATATCGGACCGAAACGTCCCTAAACTAATATCGGACCGAAACGTCCCTAAACTAATATCGGACCGATACGTCCCTAAACTAATATGGACCACAATGTCCCTAAACTGGAACATGGACCACCATGTCCCTAAACTGGAACAATAGAGCCCAAACGCTCTTTTGTCGGATCTAAACGATCCCGTTAAGTTGATCTTAGTTTCAAATTGGACTAACGTATCCTTAACAAACGATTAAGTTGATCTTAGCCTCAAATATGGCCAACGTGTCCTTAAATCAAACCTTCAAACAAACTTTAGTTCCAAATTGGACTATAGATCTCTCAACCAACTTTGGTTCAAGGGTACATCTCTGAACTCCTCTGATATTTGTCGTTGTAATCCTTCAACGTCGTCAGAGAGGTGACGGGTCCTGACAACCACACATTAATACGGACTGTGGGGTCCTTAAATTCATGGACTTATGCGTCCTTAAACCAATATACGCCCCCAAAATGGGAATGTTGGACCACTATGTCCCTAAACTGGAACAATAGAGCCCAAACGCTCTTTTGCCGGATCTAAACGATCCCGTTAAGTTGATCTTGGTCTCAAATTAGACTAACGTATCCTTAACAAACGTTTGAGTTGATCTTAGCCTCAAATATGGCTAACGCATCCTCAAACCAAAACTCCAAACCCAAATCTAAGAAAATACGGATTTGGACTAATTCACGTCCTACGGGCGACGAAATAAATAGTCTCCGTATACAATCCACGGGCAACCACAAACAAAACAAACACCCACGACACGAAGTGAAATTCTGGAGAAGGAGAAAGTTGTTACCGCGATGCGGTAGCGTAATTAACTGCAGGGGCTTGCGCCTACAGGGAAGAGCGTCCCCACAATCAAAAACCCCTCAAACGAGGGGGAATCTGACGAAGTCTGCTACATCGGTCGCATCCGTTTAAACCTCCGATATATGGTGCCATAAATCAACTTGGCATCTTCGGAGAGGTGGACGGATAACACCAATTAGCATCTGCCCCGAATTTCAGGCAAGACAGTCCGTCTTGGCCGCCATTCGGAGGGGAACAACACCAAGCACTTTGCTACAAAGCGGGCAATCTCCCGTTTCAGGCCTTTCCACCAGAAATGCTGTCGTAGATCTCGGTACATCTTTTTGCCTCCTGGATGTACGGAATATGCGGAAACTGTGCGCCTCCATCATAACTTCTTCGCGGATGTCTCCCTTTGGTACACACAAACGACTACTATATCGCAACGAACTATCTTCATGAACCAATAAGTCCGTTCGAAGTCCGACTTCAACCTGTTCTCGAAACTTCTGCAATTTAGGGTCCTGCAATTGCGCTGCTTTAATATTGTCGATCAACGACGACTGTACTTGCAGCTGCATCAACTGTCCCGAAGAATACGGTAGCACAATCTCCAAATCGAATCTTCGAATGTCTTCAATAAGTTCCTTCTGTGCAGTCAACATCTGAATTGCTGGCCACCGACTAAGCGCATCTGGCACAACATTAACTTTCCCCGGATGGTACTTAAGATCAAGATCGTAGTCAGCCATCAGCTCCAACCATCTGTGCTGCCTCATTTAAGCTCCTTCAGTGTGAACACCTATTTCAGGCTTTCGTGATCGGTGACTACTTCGATCCTTTTGCCCAGTAAGTAGTGTCTTCCAATCTTCAAAGCAAAAAATCACAGCTGCTAACTCCAAGTCATGAGTTGGGTAATTCTTCTCATGGGTCTTCAACTAACTCGACGCGTAAGCTATAACCTTTCCGTGCTGCATCACAACACATCCCAATCCTTTCCCAGATGCGTCGCTGTGAAACACCAATCCTCCGGAATTGTTTGACATGGTCAGAATAGGAGTAGTTATCAACTTCTGCTTCAATGCCTCAAAAGCTGACGCACACTTATCTGTCCATACGCACGGTGCTTCCTTTCGCGTAAGCTTGGTCAAAGGCTCAGCCAAACGGGCAAAATTCTCCACGAACCTTCTATAATACCTGGCAAGTCCAAGAAAGCTTCTGATCTCTACTACGTTTTTCGGAATCGACCAATCTTGAACTGCTGCAATATTTCGGGAGCAACGGCGATTCCATCTCCAGCCACAACGTGCCCCAAAACTTCACTTCTTCAAGCCAAAACTCGGACTTGCTCATATTTGCATACAATCTTTTGCCTCAATGTCTGCAGTGCGATCTTCAAGTGTTCTACATGCTCTTCCTTGTTCCCTGAGTAGACCAGAATATCATCGATGAACACCACTATAAACTGGTCCAAGAACGGTGAAAGATTCGGTTCATCAAGTCCATAAATATCACCGGTGCATTCGTTACTCCGAAGGGCCTCACTAAATACTCGTAATGTCCATACCGAGGTCGGAACGCAGTCTTGCAAATAACTTCTGATTTAACTCGTGTTGGATATAGTGCCCTCAAAGTCAATTATTGGATCACAGGTACGTGATTGCAATGATTGAGGAGGACCTATACCGGTAGCACAGTCTTACTCGAGATGATAGTATGCTATATGGTTTGCCTTTATCAGTCGTGTACAGGTTCAGGTGACTGATCGCTGTTACACGTTGATAGAGCTCTTAGGATCTTTCTTGACTACTAATAGTATGATGGCGATCATATACGTGAGAGTTCGGTAGTCTATAAGCACATCCTTAATTAAGGTCCCTAGCCGTGGGAGTTTCGAAATAGGGCATCGATACTCCGGAGTATACTAGTGTATACAGTCGAGACCCCGACGAGGGGCGGTGGTCGGTCTCACAAACCACTGGTGTTAGTTGGATCACCTAAGATGTATACATGTGCTCATTGGGTTATGAGTACACCGGATAGGACTCGCCAGGAACCTGCTAGTTGGTATTATACCTAGCGTCAGATAGAAGTTCCCTGGTGACATGTGTACAGGTTAGTTCATCGACCTGAGGTCGTCATTTGTCTCGTGTGAGTTCCCACTGTGCTTTGATTTCTACCCTACCACGGCTCAAAAGAGTCGTGCAAACAAATATTTTTTGGGTACAGTCCCGAGCCACATGGAGGCAAGTGAGCGGATCGGCAGGGGATTCATCTCTCCCGGTATTGGGGGTGAGATCGTGCTGTGTCTAGGAGAGCCATTACACCAAGTCCTTGGCCAAGGCAGGCGAGAATTACTGGTAAGTATTCCAGTAGTTTCTTAGGGTGTTCAGGGCTTGTCTCCGACACGACTTATACCGCTATTGGGGGTCTGACGTTACCAGCCTCCTAGGCCCGATATGCGATACTCATAGACGAACGGACCGGACTGTATGTATATTGTCACTGTTAGGCTCAGTAGGGTTTCAGGATGAGTTCGCTCATAGGCTACCCTTGAGGTCAGTACATGGGCAGCCGTTACGCACTGCTAGTGCCGCTGACGTGCTTGTGGTTAAACCCACTGTCAGGGTACTGATGAGTCATTAGAGTTCCCCACAGATTGTCACGACCCGAAAGTACGGAACGCGTCTGGCACTTAGATTACGAGACGTCTAAAGGCGTACCGTAACCTAAGTCAGCCAAAGCCCAGAAAAATCTAAACAAAATCAAAAGAGAGTGAAGGAAAACCTTTAATGAAAACGATTTTTCAAATCAATTAAGTTGCAAAGAATCCCTTTTAAAAAACATCATAAATTTCTGAAAATTTCGGCAGAGTCTCCCCTGTATTTTCTAACCCCCAAAATGGATACAACAAGATAATAAACCTGTAATCATAAAAATGGCATCCCCAAGCGGGAGCTAGCTCTTCGCCCAAGGCGGATCACAACCACATGCAATATAATAGTAATATCAAGAAAAGAGCATAAAGAAACGCAAAATACCAGAAACCACACGTCGGCTCAAGTGAGCCCGACCCAAAAGAAACCACAAATATACAAGTCTCTCAGTCTCATCACTAGGTCGCATATACAATACAAGTGGTAGATGGAGAATACTAGATACAATGATAAAGCAAAAAGAAATAAAGTATGCTCGCAACCCACCTACGGGCGATGTCGCGAGTCTGCACAAAAGGAGCTGATGATAAGATAGCCGCCGCTACAAGAGTGACGGGTCCGACCTGCAAGACACTGTGGCACAACGGGGGTGAGTTGCCAGCTCGTGAGTAAATATAACATCTAGTAAGGCAATCGTAAGAATGCACGCAATACGGAACAACATGTATGTCCATATGTGATATAATAACTCTAGTATGCATGCACATGTATGCAATATCTTTTCTAACTCTTTAAGTGTTTTAAATGTTAAAGTTACTGCATTCTTAACTTTTAGAAAATGAATGTCTGCATAATAGCTAAATATCATCAAGAAATCCTCTGAAAACCCGTGTCAAGCATCGACACCAAATAGGAATCATATCTGTCTCAATATCGGGCTCCGTCAGTCCGGATCGGCCCATATCATAAATCTCACGACAACGGTCGGTATCCTCCGGATATCCGCCGCGCCAGACATCACCGGTAGGTAGTCTTCCCCTGCCAGGCTCATCGTCTACAACTCGATCTTCTTGCCCCAGGGTACCATACCGGGCCCACCATGTACCCGAGGCGGTTCATCCACTCCTCGAATCGGGTCTCGAAATCCAACAGAAAACATGAAAACTCATGGTGGACGACACATACATCACGAGAAAACCGCAACTTTGTTTTAAAAATGATGAATATAAGCTTTTGTTAAATTCTTGCGGTTTTCCCCAAAAATCCAGAAATCGCAGAAATACTGAAATCCTCAAGAAAATCATAATGTTCACATGTTATATATATAATAAATGTCTATGATATCAATGTATATGATGTGAATTTTTGCTAGAGTCTATGTAAATATGATGATAATGCGAGGTATGTGCATGCTATACAATTTCATATATCATGTATGAATGCAAATGGCGATATTAAGTTAAACAGGTTTTCTAGTGCACGTGGCATGGCAATTACCAAAGGCGTGTGTGTCACATGAATAGTGCGCGTGCAACAGATGCCAATGGTAATGGTGTTCGTGCCCTACGAAGTGTTATCGCATATGTGCATATGAATATCCATGCAGTCTAGCATATTATTAACTATAAGGGTATGCAATGTCAATGAAGGGGGTAAGCTAACTAACAACATGAATCTTACAAGAGATAAGGAAATCCTAACTAGGGGGCGCATCGCGCCATCCAGACGATTCCCCCATAGATGAATACATCTACTCACCTGAAATCCCCGCTAATCCGTTCCGGCCACCGCCTTGCCTTTTCGCGCCGTGTCCGAAGTTTCCCCGACCGATCCTATATTTGCACAATATCAAGCATAAGATTACAAAAACCTAACACAATGCAAGTCACAACATACAATTATCCACGCTCTCGTATTAATCATAGCATGCACTCGGTGCGCGGAAAAACGCACGAAAATCGCTAATCGTTAAACTAGAATTGTCATTTCGGGAAAATCGGCAAAACTACAACCCGACTAGACGAAACCCCGTGTTCGTACACTCTAATAGTCCTATACGAAGCTAATTACATCGCTAACATAACACAATTTGGTCGCATTCTAATTTCTACAAGAATCTAGTAAGCGATTTTCTAGCCGATTCGATACAAACATCGTAATTTGTCGATTTAGCAAGCGTATCATTACACAATTAACCATTCTAATCAATTATATAACCAAAACCCTAACTTAATTTTTACCACCATGTTTCAAACCCTAACTCATCATCAAAACCCATTCTTGAATTTTCGTAAAAATCTAGCATAAACAAACTACAAATTAGCAACTAGTTTAGGATTTTACCTTACAAGTGGAAACCTAGCATGATCAAGTCACCAAGAAAGCCTACTTTCACCATGTTTTTGAACTAATTTGGGTTGAGAGAGAGTGGATTAGGGTTTAGATTTGAATGGTTTAATGAAATTGTGGATTTTTATTGAATTTTTGCATGAAAATGAAGCAAAAAAGAAGTGAGAAGAGGGGGAAACCTGCAGGTGAGGGGTCGGCTGCAGCAAGGGAGGGAGATGAGGGAATTTTTGAAGAAGTTTCTAGGTCAATACAACATCATATGTTATCATTTAATGCATTTCAAATCAACTTTTTCCAAAAAAAACCCTTTTTTCATCATTTTTTTCATAATTTTCCCACCATAAAACCAAAAGTTTGCAAGACATGATATAATTTTATTAACACCATATTTTAGCTTATAAAGACCCCTAATTAAGAAATTTACCTAATTAAATTTGTATTTATCCCTAATTTAATATATTTAAAAAGGCTTAAAATAATAAAAAAATAATTAATTACGAATTTTTTTTTATTTAACTAGAAAATTATAAATGACATTTTAGTGAAAAAATTATAGTAATATCTTATTTAAATTTTGTATAATTAGGTCTACAATGAAAAATACCTATTTTGACTTTTTACGGAAAAAGCCGAAAAATTAGCCGATTACCGAAAAACTGCCTAAACGATTTTCGAAGGGTTACAATCTTCCCCCTTAAAGAAATTCGGTCCCCGAATTTAAAATTTAACTACGTGTACCTTCAAAAAGATGGGGATATCTCTTCCTCATCTCGACCTCGGTCTCCCAGGTGACCTCCTCGCTGTTCGGGCCACGCCAAAGAACCTTGACAGACGGTATGACCTTCGACCTCAATTTCTTCACCTGCCGATCCAAAATGACCACTAGCTGCTCGGTGAAAGAAAGATCACGCTCTAGCTGGATCGTCTGGTGCTGAATCGCCTGGGAAGGATCATGAAGGTACTTGCAGAGCATCGTGACATGGAATACGGGGTGAACATCGGGGAAGCTGGGCGGAAGAGCTAACCGATAAGCGACCGGACCAACACGCTCTAGGATCTCGAAAGGACCAACATATCTAGGACTCAGTTTCCCTTTCCGCCCAAATCTCATCACACCTTTCATCGGAGAGACCTTCAGGAAAACATGATCGCCAACAGCGAACTCGAGTCGGCGACGACGCCTGTCAGCATATGATTTCTGCCTGCTCTGTGCCGCTCTCATCCTGTCCCGAATCAGCTGTATCTTCACGGTCGTCTCCTGTACGATCTGAGGCCCCAAAATACAGCTCTCCCTGAGCTCTGTCCAACGTACAGGCGATCGACATCTCCTCCCATATAAAGCCTCAAAAGGTGCCATCTGAATCGTCTCCTGGAAGCTATTATTGTAGGAAAACTCGATCAAAGGCAAATGACGATCCCAGCTACCACCGAAATCTAAAACACAAGCTCTGAGCATGTCCTCAAGAGTCTGAATCGTACGCTCCGACTGACCGTCAGTCTGAGGATGGAAGGCTGTGCTAAAACTCAATCGGGTGCCCAAAGCTTCCTGGAGTTTCTGCCACAATCGGCTGGTAAACTGGGTGCCACGGTCGGACACGATGCAAGTCGGAACACCATGCAGTCGCACTATCTCATCAATATAAACCTGGGCGTACTGAGAAAACCCAAAAGTGGTCTTCACTGGCAGAAAGTGAGCCGCTTTTGTCAGTCGATCCACAATCACCCAAATAGAGTCGTATTCTCGACTGGTCCTGGGTAGACCCACAACGAAGTCCATGGAGACCTGTTCCCACTTCCACTCAGGGATGGGCAAAGGCTGTAACTCGCCGGCTGGCCTCAGGTGCTCGGCCTTAACTTGCTGACAAGTCAGGCATCTCGACACAAAGTCTGTAATATCCTTCTTCATCCCGTCCCACCAGTAAACCTCTCTCAAATCACGGTACATCTTGGTAGAACCTGGATGCACGCTGTACACCGATCTATGTGCCTCCTCGAGAATATCACGCCTCAGTCCCTCTGAATCTGGCACACACAGTCGAGTCCCAAATCGAAGTATCCCCTGATCATCAATCACGAACTCAGAAACTCTGCCCTGCCGAATCTGATCAATAATCTCTAATGTACGGGCATCGCCGGACTGTGCCTCGCGGATACGGTCAAGTAACTGTGGGCGTGCTCTGAAATGGGCCAGCTGTCCCCCTGTAGGAGTAAACTCGAACTGCACTCTGCTATCACATAAAACCTGCCAATCCGCCGTCGACTGCATCTGTACTGCGCTCAAACAAGATAAACTACCTCTGGGCCTCCTACTCAAAGCATCTGCCACCACATTCGCTTTGCCCGGATGGTATAAAATCTCGCAGTTATAATCCTTCACCAACTCCATCCAACGGCGCTGCCTCAGGTTCAGGTCTCGCTGCTGGAAGATATACTTCAAACTCTTGTGGTCAGTGAATATCTGGCACGACTCACCGTATAGGTAATGTCTCCAGATCTTAAGTGCAAATACCACTGCAGCCATCTCTAAATCATGGGTGGGGTAGTTCTGCTCGTGTTTCCTCAGCTGCCGAGAAGCATACGCGATAACTCTGTCGTGCTGCATCAATACACATCCCACCCCCACTCGAGAAGCATCACAATATACCACGAACCCGCCTGATCCTGAAGGCAATGCTAACACTGGTGCCGTAGTCAGACGAGTCTTCAACTGCTGGAAACTATCCTCACATGCCTGGGTCCAATCAAAAGGAACCCCCTTCCGGGTCAACCCGGTCAATGGGGCAGCAATGCGGGAGAAATCCTGGACAAAACGTCGATAATAGCCGGCCAGACCTAGGAAACTGCGAACCTCTGTAACTGATACTGGTCTAGGCCAACGCTGAACTGCCTCGATCTTCTTCGGGTCCACACAAATACCATCTCCCGTCACCACATGACCCAAGAAATCGACACTGTCTAACCAGAATGCGCACTTGGAAAATTTGGCGAACAGCTGATGCTCCCTCAAAGTCTACAATGTGATACGTAAGTGCTGCTCATGCTCCTCCCGGCTCCGAGAATAAACCAAGATGTCGTCAATGAACACAATGATGAACTGATCGAGATACGGCCTGAATACATGGTTCATCAAATCCATAAATGCTGCCGGGGCATTGGTGAGCCCGAGCGACATCACCAAGAACTCATAATGACCATATCGAGTACGGAAAGCCGTCTTCGGAATATCCTCCTTCCGAACCCGCAACTGGTGATAACCTGACCGTAAATCAACCTTCGAGAAGAACCCTGCACCCTGGAGCTGATCAAATAAGTCATCAATGCGGGGTAGGGGATACCTGTTCCACACAGTAACCCGGTTCAGCTGACGATAATCAATGCATAAACGCATACTTCCGTCCTTCTTCTTAACAAACAGGACGGGAGCACCCCAAGGTGACACACTCGGTCGGATAAGCCCTTTGTCCAGCAAGTCCTGTAACTGATCCTTTAGCTCTCTCAGCTCCGCCGGGGCCATCCGATAAGGCGGTATAGAGATAGGCCCCGTGCCAGGGATCAAGTCAATACAGAACTCAATCTCGCGCTCTGGTGGCAGACCAGGCAGCTCGTCAGGAAATACATCAGGAAACTCTCTCACAATAGGGACCTGGTCCAACGGAACCTCTGTGGAGCTAGTATCACAAACATAGGCTAAGAATCCCTGACACCCTTTCCTTAAGAGCTGACCAGTGCGAAGAGAAGAAATCAAGCTGGGAAGGGTAGCACTACGATCTCCCTGAATAATAAGAACCGGCTCACCAGGAAAACTGAATTTGACTGCTTTCTCTCGGCAGTCCACGGATGCATAACAGGTGGCTAGCCAGTCTATACCAAGAAGAACGTCAAAGTCTAGCATATCGAGGAGAATCAAATCAACTGAAGAATCCCTCTCCCCGATACGAACGGAACACGATCGGTACACAAAACGGGCAACAAAAGACTCGCCTACCGGGGTAATAACGACAAGCGGCTGATCTAACGGAGAAGTCTCTCGGCCCAACCTCGGTGCAAAATACGTGGAAACATAGGAATGTGTGGAGCCTGGATCAAATAATACCCGTGCATCAAAAGAACATACTGGCAGAGTACCTGTCACGACGGCATTGGATGCTTGTGCATCCTGAGGAGTCAACGCGAACACTCGGGCCTGTCCACCACTAATAGCTGGCTGTCCTCTGCCTCTACCTCGGCCTCTGCCTCTGCCTCTGTCGCCTCGTCCTCTCTGAACCGGACCGCCATGCCCACGGCCTCTAGAAGCATCTGGCTGGCGTGAAGCATCATCAGGAGTAGGAAGTAAAGCTCTCTGAGAAGGTGGTGAGGGTGGTAAAGTCACATGCGGGACTGTCGCCGCGCCCTGGCGTCCCATGGTACAGTCTCTGATACGGTGGCACTGACTCCCACACCGAAAACATCCTGGAGACGACTGCTGGGTCTGTGGATATGAGCCAAATAACTGACCTCGTCTCAATCCTCCGCCTCCACCATCTCCCGAAAATAATCTATCACGATGTCTGCCCATCTGCCGCTAAGCTGGCGTATCAGTACGGATCCTCTTCGGCCCAGAAACGACCAGAGTCTCAGAAATACACTCCTCCAAAAGTAAGGCTGCGTCCATCGCGGCTGCGTATGTATCAAAGTGCTGGGTGCCGATGGCAAGGAATAGCTGTGTATCAAGCCCTCGCACAAACCTCTTTATTCTCTTCTCTTCTGTGTCGACTAGGTACGGAGCATATCGGGACAACTGGGTAAACTGTATATCATACTCCGACACTGTCATCCCAAGAGTCTTGCACAAAGACTCAAAACTACGGGCTCGAGCATCTCGGACACTCTCCGGAAGAAAACGGGCAAGAAATGCAGATGTAAACTCATCCCAGGTCATAGAAGGCAGACCTGCAGCTCGGCCTCTCTCTACTGAATCGTACCATATCTGGGCAAGACCCTCCAGACGGAAACTCGCAAACTCCACCAATCTATCATCAGAACACCTCAACGAACGGCAAATCCGAGCCATCCTATCAAGAAATGCCTGTGGGTCCTCTGTCGCATCTGTACCGGTAAAAGCTGGAGGTCTCAATCTCATGAACTCCTGTAGTGAAACAGGGATAGTCTCCGTAGTAGCAGCAGGAGTGACCATCTGTGCAGCAGGTACGATCGTGGTCTGTGCGGTGGAAGGAACGTCCTCGGATCTCTGTGCCCGGCTGGACTCAACTAAAGATCCCATCATCTGCCGCAACTCTTGCATGCCGGCCTCTAATCTGGCAATACGGTCTGGATAAGGCGGATCAGTATGACCCTGAGGGGTAGGCGTATCCTCCCGCTCGATCCTCGCCTCAGACGAGCCCGCTCGAATCTCATCCCTAGCGGCAACCCGCTGAGCTCTCGTAGTCTTTGGCGGCATCGAAGCTAGAATAAGAAAAAGGACTGATAAGATCATTGCAATTGAATCAAGGAATGCAAAGAATCAAGAAAGAAAATACAAGCAATTATGTCCTAAGGTTACTTAGGCGGAGTACCGTATCGTAAGTATGCCGCGGATCATACCCACGCTACGCCACTCTGCTTAAGTCACCTACTCCATCTACCAAGGTCGTCCTACACTCAGAAAGGTAAAACCTATGCTCTGATACCAACTTTGTCACGACCCGAAAGTACGGAACGCGTCTGGCACTTAGATTACGAGACGTCTAAAGGCGTACCGTAACCTAAGTCAGCCAAAACCCAGCAAAATCTAAACCAAAATCAAAAGAGAGTGAAGGAAAACCTTTAATGAAAACGATTTTTCAAATCAATTAAGTTGCAAAGAATCCCTTTTAAAAAACATCATAAATTTCTGAAAATTTCGGCAGAGTCTCCCCTGTATTTTCTAACCCCCAAAATGGATACAACAAGATAATAAACCTGTAATCATAAAAATGGCATCCCCAAGAGGGAGCTAGCTCTTCGCCCAAGGCGGATCACAACCACATGCAATATAATAGTAATATCAAGAAAAGAGCATAAAGAAACGCAAAATACCAGAAACCACACGTCGGCTCAAGTGAGCCCGACCCAAAAGAAACCACAAATATACAAGTCTCTCAGTCTCATCACTAGGTCGCATATACAATACAAGTGGTAGATGGAGAATACTAGATACAATGATAAAGCAAAAAGAAATAAAGTATGCTCGCAACCCACCTACGGGCGATGTCGCGAGTCTGCACAAAAGGAGCTGATGATAAGATAGCCGCCGCTACAAGAGTGACGGGTCCGACCTGCAAGACACTGTGGCACAACGGGGGTGAGTTGCCAGCTCGTGAGTAAATATAACATCTAGTAAGGCAATCGTAAGAATGCACGCAATACGGAACAACATGTATGTCCATATGTGATATAATAACTCTAGTATGCATGCACATGTATGCAATATCTTTTCTAACTCTTTAAGTGTTTTAAATGTTAAAGTTACTGCATTCTTAACTTTTAGAAAATGAATGTCTGCATAATAGCTAAATATCATCAAGAAATCCTCTGAAAACACGTGTCAAGCATCGACACCAAATAGGAATCATATCTGTCTCAATATCGGGCTCCGTCAGTCCGGATCGGCCCATATCATAAATCTTACGACAACGGTCGGTATCCTCCGGATATCCGCCGCGCCAGACATCACCGGTAGGTAGTCTTCCCCTGCCAGGCTCATCGTCTACAACTCGATCTTCTTGCCCCGGGGTACCATACCGGGCCCACCATGTACCCGAGGCGGTTTATCCACTCCTCGAATCGGGTCTCGAAATCCAATAGAAAACATGAAAACTCATGGTGGACGACACATACATCACGAGAAAACCGCAACTTTGTTTTAAAAATGATGAATATAAGCTTTTGTTAAATTCTTGCGGTTTTCCCCAAAAATCCAGAAATCGCAGAAATACTGAAATCCTCAAGAAAATCATAATGTTCACATGTTATATATATAATAAATGTCTATGATATCAATGTATATGATGTGAATTTTTGCTAGAGTCTATGTAAATATGATGATAATGCGAGGTATGTGCATGCTATGCAATTTCATATATCATGTATGAATGCAAATGGCGATATTAAGTTAAACAGGTTTTCTAGTGCACGTGGCATGGCAATTACCAAAGGCGTGTGTGTCACATGAATAGTGCGCGTGCAACAGATGCCAATGGTAATGGTGTTCGTGCCCTACGAAGTGTTATCGCATATGTGCATATGAATATCCATGCAGTCTAGCATATTATTAACTATAAGGGTATGCAATGTCAATGAAGGGGGTAAGCTAACTAACAACATGAATCTTACAAGAGATAAGGAAATCCTAACTAGGGGGCGCATCGCGCCATCCAGACGATTCCCCCATAGATGAATACATCTACTCACCTGAAATCCCCGCTAATCCGTTCCGGCCACCGCCTTGCCTTTTCGCGCCGTGTCCGAAGTTTCCCCGACCGATCCTATATTTGCACAATATCAAGCATAAGATTACAAAAACCTAACACAATGCAAGTCACAACATACAATTATCCACGCTCTCGTATTAATCATAGCATGCACTCGGTGCACGGAAAAACGCACGAAAATCGCTAATCGTTAAACTAGAATTGTCATTTCGGGAAAATCGGCAAAACTACAACCCGACAAGACGAAACCCCGCGTTCGTACACTCTAATAGTCCTATACGAAGCTAATTACATCGCTAACATAACACAATTTGGTCGCATTCTAATTTCTACAAGAATCTAGTAAGCGATTTTCTAGCCGATTCGATACAAACATCGTAATTTGTCGATTTAGCAAGCGTATCATTACACAATTAACCATTCTAATCAATTATATAACCAAAACCCTAACTTAATTTTTACCACCATGTTTCAAACCCTAACTCATCATCAAAACCCATTCTTGAATTTTCGTAAAAATCTAGCATAAACAAACTACAAATTAGCAACTAGTTTAGGATTTTACCTTACAAGTGGAAACCTAGCATGATCAAGTCACCAAGAAAGCCTCCTTTCACCATGTTTTTGAACTAATTTGGGTTGAGAGAAAGTGGATTAGGGTTTAGATTTGAATGGTTTAATGAAATTGTGGATTTTTATTGAATTTTTGCATGAAAATGAAGCAAAAAAGAAGTGAGAAGAGGGGGAAACCTGCAGGTGAGGGGTCGGCTGCAGCAAGGGAGGGAGATGAGGGAATTTTTGAAGAAGTTTCTAGGTCAATACAACATCATATGTTATCATTTAATGCATTTCAAATCAACTTTTTCCAAAAAAAACCCTTTTTTCATCATTTTTTTCATAATTTTCCCACCATAAAACCAAAAGTTTGCAAGACATGATATAATTTTATTAACACCATATTTTAGCTTATAAAGACCCCTAATTAAGAAATTTACCTAATTAAATTTGTATTTATCCCTAATTTAATATATTTAAAAAGGCTTAAAATAATAAAAAAATAATTAATTACGAAATTTTTTTATTTAACTAGAAAATTATAAATGACATTTTAGTGACAAAATTATAGTAATATCTTATTTAAATTTTGTATAATTAGGTCTACAATGAAAAATACCTATTTTGACTTTTTACGGAAAAAGCCGAAAAATTAGCCGATTACCGAAAAACTGCCTAAACGATTTTCGAAGGGTTACACAGATAGTTTCCCAAGTTCGGGCGAAACGTTGTAGAGGCCGTATGGTTTTATGGCAGGGTTCGGAAAATGCACGTGCGTTTACGCACGTGTCATATTTCGGGCAGATAATACTGGTGGGCTTTGGTTTAAGCCGAATCCGAGTATTATACTGTGTAGATATAATATCTTTGTCTCAGTTGCATTTGTATTCGGTCGTAATACAAATGCGGGTATGTTTATACTGTTACGGGGTTATCCTGAAATTCGTTTCGGGATCGCTTTTCGAAGTTGCCAGTTTTCTATCACCCGTCTTAAACATTCGGTTTAATGCGGAGTTATCTTTTTCTTGAGGGTGAGTCATGAGGGTGAGTCATGAGTGGAAACTTCTAGATGGTGCCTAGATTTCATGACTCATTAGTTTGCATTAATGGTTGATGAGGTGTTTTAAATGAGTCATCATTTGCTTTAATGTGTTTTGTTCTTGCTAGGATATTTCTTCTTGATCTTTTTCCTTGTGGTCACCCCTTTGCTCCTACACTCACCCCCACCTCTTCATATAGTGGCTGACCCCTCTTTTGGAAGGATGATGGATTGATTAAAAAGATTATGGAATTTGGTTCATGGAAATTTGATAGCTCATTTCTCATTATTCCATTAAAAGGCAACTTTATTAACCGTTCATCCATGGTTTTGGATGAAGCGAGACAAAGTATTCTACTCATTCTCTACATCAATCTTGGACATGTCGGCTAGCAAACTTCATGTCCGAGTTGCCTCGGTTCAGAGGCGGGAGCCCGTATAAAGATCCGTTGACGTGGTGCCACCTGGACGAGGAGACCGGAGATCGAGTGAGATCGCAGATGCCGCAAAGGAGCGTGGGATGATGGCTAAAGACCGAAGGACTCGAATCGTTCAGTATAGCCTTTCTACCTCTTTACAGTTTGTTAGTTTAGCGTTAATGGCAAGATCCGGGTTATAGTATACGATAGCGCCGATTATAAAAGTTTTTGTTCCGCGTTTGGCGTCAGATTGATGGCCGGGACGCTACTGTAGACTTACATGGTATCAGAGCCACGCCATTAAGCTTTACTAACTTGTTCTAACGCGTTTAAAACATCGATCGAACGGAATTTCGAAAACCGCAATTTTTATGATAAAGTTTCTGTCGATTTTTAAAACAGGTCTAAAAATTATTTTGAATATCTCAGAAAATCATGCAGGCTTTTTTAAGAATACTGTAGAAATTTGGTAGAATGAAGCTTCCAAAGCGCCGCGGAACCGCCGCACAAACCCTAGTTTGGCCGCGGTTCCGCCGCCGTTTTAGAGCTACAGTAAACCATTTTTCTACAGTAGGGTCTTCATAGAAAATTGTGGTTTCTGGAATATTTCTTTTGGGCCCAGATTTTATTACTGTACTGCAGATGTACGTGAGGTCCACTTCGGGAAGTTTTGTCGATCGAAATTTAAACGTGTTAGTTTACAGTACTTACATTATATCTCCGACCGTGAATGTTATTCGAGCGGTAAATTGCGTTTAATTGCTATAGTTCTTTTAGACGGATTTGCGAACGTGACATCCGCGTTGATGTTCTGTGTTGTGCTGTGATGTTGCGGATTTGTCGTGGTGGATAGCAGTGTGCAATGGTAGTGCAGTTTGGATTTATTTGTACATTTGATATTGCGGGGCGAGCGTCCAACATGTGGACTGCCGTCTCTGCCTGTTTGTATAATATTCTTTTGGGGCACGACCAGGCTGTGGTCGATGTACCCGTTGTACATATTTTTCTTTTCTGTAGTAGGTTTACCCCGCGACGGAGTGCACGGATAGCCGGGTTCTGGTGGGAAACGGGTCCGTATCTCATGACTTTGAGAGGCAGAGGGGCCTCACTCTAGAATTGGCAGACTATTCGCCGTACTCGTAGGGGGTACATGTTGACCCAAGGAGGGGTGCTCAAGTTACCGGATTCCGTGAAGTGTAGGGTGGTCATTCACTTTGCTGTAGGGGGCTGCCTCGCTTCAGGTTTTGGCGGGTAACTTGCCGCACCCGTAGGGGTCTAGGTTTCATTGCACAAGCTATCCACACGACGAGGGGAACGTCGGGTTTCAGTAGCGGCTCTGTGAAACCCGGGGATCCAAGATTATCTGTATTGTTCTGTGATGCTTATTACCTTTCTGTAATATTGCATATTATCACGCCTGGAGCGATTATTGTATATTGGTATATATACTGGTAGATGTTGTATATGTTTTACACCCGCGCTAGTCCAGTCCCCGCTCTGTCGTTAGTTAAGTAACCTAACGGGTGATGACGGGACCCAGTGACGAATGTGGATGGCATATACGTACATTTTATTTTCGTTCTTTTCTGGTGTGATTAATTGATGGGATTGCATTGATTCTGATCAATGCAAAGGAAAACAAACCTGTTTGGATGTTGTTGGAACAGTTTTAAAAAGTGTTATTACAAAGACGTTTTCTTTTGTTTTGCACAGTGGTATTCGGTTGGAATATCATGCACCTCATTTGACGAGGCAAGGGCCGAGATCCCTTCACCGGGAGTGACCCCTTGGGCAGAAGTTTGCGTCAGGGTAATAACTTCACTATAGTCGATTACATGTTGCTTTGCATCGCGGTATTCAGTTGCAATATCCTGCACCTCATTCCACGAGGAAAGAGCCGAGATCCCTTCACCGGGAGTGACCTCTTTAGCAAAGGTTTTCGCCACTATATTTTTATAAAAAGTTATCAGGTTCCTTCAACGAGATCAAGTTCATTACGTTAAAGGTTTTTCGCCAAAAACCATCTGTAGCCCTCCGTCGTTTCAAATGGTAGCACGTAGTATTCATGCTATGTTTGTTGGCCTTCGTCAAGGCATAGTGGATAGTAGCTGCTTATTATTGTTCTGTTGCATAGATAGATGAGTTGGTTTGGGACAGTCGTATTACCTTGTTGGCCTTCGTCAAGGGTATGTACGGGTGGGTTCGAATTGACAAGATAATGACGGGTAGAACTTGACATGTGACTTATGATTTGTTGGCCTTCGTCAAGGTCATAAGAACATGGGGTAAAAATCACATCGGGAGTTTCTAAAGAAACTGAAACTTGCCAGGCATGCGCATACCTTCTGGAGTGTGATAACGTGAGTGGATTCCGTCACGTTATCATGCGATGATAGTTGGATCCCGATTCCCACTGATGAGTTGGTTTACTCTTCGGGTGATCCCGATTGATTCTTCTTTCAAGTTTGGAGGAGAATTTGACAGTACAGTGGGAGGTTTCCTGATTAGATAAAGTGATAACCATTCTGATCTAGGTTAGAGTGCATGCAGAGTGTTTCTTTTCTCTCTCTCTCTTTGGCAACAACCTTTGACCGACCCTAGACTATGACTCAGTGACCAAGTTGACCGAACCTTCTTAAAATACTGGCTTTTGGATTGTCTGAGTTGCATAAGTCATTATCGCTCCTTCTTTTACCCTTTGCATTTCTCAGAACACCTCGTATCACTATGAACATCCACTTTCATTGGATAGATCCATCGTATGGTTATATACGAACTCGAAGGGACTTCTTCGAGGATGGATCCAGGTTCAGGAGAAATTGAATTGGTTTATTCAGTTTTCTTGTATTATCACCTTCTCTCAGGTTGCGAGAGCTCCTTGGTTTAGGAGAGTACACCTATTATGCTTATTGGATAGTCTTCTTCCAAACCATAGGCAGGTGCCGAAAGGTAGGGAATGAAGAAAACCAATTAGCCTAAGTAGGGTGTACAGAAGGTAATATGTAAAGACAAAATAAATGGATTAGAAAGAGGGCAAAGTAAATTGCGATTGCTATCATTCACAATAAAAAACCGTGTACTTCATCGCCACTCCTATTTCACCTTTGCTTTTTTCCCCAGTTCGGGAGAATAGAATAAGGTATTATTCAGTTGTCTTTTATCATCACATTCTCTCAGATTGCGAGTACTCCTTGGTTTAGGAGGGTACACCTATTACGCTTATTGGACAGTCTTCTTCCAAACCATAGGCTGGTGCCGAACGGTAGGGAAGGAAGAAAAGCATTTAGCCTAACGATGGTGTACAGAAGGTAACGACTAAAGACAAATAAAGGGATTTGGAGAGATGGCAAAGAAATATACGGTTACAGTCATGAATTGGATTATGGAAGAGGCATTACTAGGAATACCAGGATACCCCTACGAAACATTTTCATGTTTCAGTGCATTGTTAAAGGAAAACTGATTTCCCGATTAGATACTTACTCCAGGGTATGTATTTACCAGGTATGATTCTCACATCTGTATGGTTTTACAGATGATGAGTGGGAGTGAGTTATTGGGAATTATGTGATCATCCTCATTATATCGGAACTCGTTGTAATTGGTGATATTTGAGGAAGTCGCCTGAGTTTTTGCCAGACGGCATGTATTTGGTTTTGAGTATCCGTTGTTGTGCACCAATTTCAAAATGATATATCTGTACGTTTATTTTTATAAAGTGAGATATAACTTTTTGAAACTATGTCCGTGACATTTACCTATATCGGTTGGCGATTTGGTAAGGAGCATTGAACAACGGAGAAGTTCTTAACCATAAGTACAGTTTTCAACCTACGATGCACAGGTTTTGAGTTATTCGACTCAGGGGACTCATACAGAGTATTGTATGCTGTCCAGTGTCCATCAGGAAAAAGGGGTTGGTCCTCATACTATGTTCTGGTTACTTGTGACTTCTCTAGTTTTTAGACAAGTGTTTCGTAGAAATACAAGATCTAAGTTTTGAGAAGTTGTGGGTATAGGAATAAAGTAGAGAACCAGGTATCGCAAGTATCGGGATTTTTCAAAGAGATCGAAGATGTAGATACTTGTGATTGGTATTCAGTTGATAGTAATGGTTTTGAGAAACTTATTTCTCTTTCAGGTTACTCATAATTGGATGTATTCCTAAGTTGAGTAATGCTGATTAGTCTCTCTCCATTAAGTTGATATGCACTGGAAACAGCTGCATGATTAGAATCTGGTTCCAATTAAATAAGTGCCAAAGTTTCTATATTGGATATAGAATGGTTCATATCTTAACGATGTTAAGGTAAGGGGAGTTGTTCGGCTTATGCTTAAAACCAGACTTTGGATAACTCAAGACACGTTTCTGTAATGGCAGTTTGTGGGTTGACCTGGGCTATGTCGAGGGTTGACTTTCTACCATCTGGAAGATCAATAGTGATATTGTTCTTGACTCGCCACAGTTTTAGTAAAATGGATTTTTTCAGAAAACAGTACTGGGAGTATGGTAGAACTGGAAGTGATTCCAGAACCGCAAACGATTACGGAAAATTTAATAGGATCTAAAGATTCAATCAGGTTTGACATTCCATTAGCCACTCCGCAGATATGGTGGGTAACCTCAGGCACCCGAGAGGTACTCCGGTAGCCTCAACGACGGTGACAGGGAGGTTCTTGTTTACCCAGACTTAACACTACTGTTGTTCCGGGCTATGAGACCCGGCAGGAGGTTAAGTATAGCGTCGTTCTAAACTAGCTTTAGAAGTGCACGTATATATTATTCTGCCAGAGGGTTGTTGTGGTCAGTGGGAGCAGCGGAAGTATGGTGGGCAAGTAGCTTATGTCTATTTATAGACTTGAGCAGATATGGCGGAGATAGATCATCTATTTTTGATGTGACACTCATGGCTTTGACTTCATCAGAATAGTGGATGGATCTGTTAAGAAGGTAGTAGGGTGTGATGTCCTGGTATTTGGATGACATACACAGAGTAGGAAGTAAAATTCCTATACTACGATCGGTTATACTTTGGTCGTCACACAGTTGTTTCTCCACATAGGATATGGATATAATATCAGACATTCTGGTTATTAGATCTATGGTTTTAGATCTAGATTTGGGTAGTTTCCTAATATGGGTACTTTGACAGTATTCTAATAGTATTTTAGAATAGATGACTCCTGACATGGTGGTGTACCTGCAGATAATGGAGTCACCCTCTGTAAAGGTGTCTTACAGACTAAAGGGGAGAGGTATGTGCATGATTGGCAGATCACTTGCTTAGGCAATTGAGCCAATCATGAGATGTCAAGTACCACACCAGATGTTGTTTTTGCACTAGATGCGATAAGTTTATATTAATCCAATCCTGAAGAAACATAAGGAAGCAGTTTTAGAACATAAGTGAATGTTCTACGGATTTGATGACGGCAGCCTCCTTCGGGAGACGGTTATCATTCTAGGCTTCAAAGGTGACATGGATGACAGAGTGATTGTCAGAGTTATAGTTTTCCCTCTGACAAAGGGGGCAGTATTATGGACAGGTGGTCCAAGAGAATACTGTGGGAGGCAAGGTGCAGGATACTGATTAGGTTCAGTTATCGATACAGTCTAAGAAGTTTGGATTTGGAGTTCATTTATGAACTAGGTCCCATAAGATATCCAGACATATTCTAAGACAGGTATTACTCAATTCGGGAGATGGTTTTCTCCGCGAACTTGAGATTAAGAGAGACATAGAAAGAAACATCGGGGCGGATCCACTCATTGAGGCTATTTCTCGAACACGAAAGTTTTACAAACGGGCTTTGTGAAACTGATTAGTAGAGGAGTTGGATGTTCGGTATCACACGGGCTGTGGGTATGCGACATCACAATAATTAGCCTTAAGTGCAAGTGGGAGATTGTTGGATATAGTGCTCTCAAAGTCAATTATTGGATCGCAGGTATGTGATTGCAATGATTGAGGAGGACCTATACCAGTAGCACAGTCTTACTCGAGATGATAGTATGCTATCTGGTTTGCCTTTATCAGTCGTGTACAGATTCGGGTGACTGATCGCTGTTACACGTTGATAGAGCCCTTAGGATCTTGCTTGACCACCAACAGTATGATGGCGATCATATACGTGAGAGTTGGGTAGTCTATAAGCACATCCTTAATTGAGGTCCCTAGTCGTGGGAGTTTCGAGACAGGGCATCGATACTCCGGAGTAGACTGGTGTATACAGTCGAGACCCCGACGAGGGGCGGTGGCCGGTCTCACAAACCACTGGTGTCAGTTGGATCACCTAAGATGTATACAGGTGCTCATTGGGTTATGAGTATACCGGACAAGACTCGCCGGGAACCTGCTAGTTGGTATTATACCTAGCGTCAGATAGAAGTTCCCTGGTGACATGTGTACAGGTTAGTTCATCGACCTGGGGTCATCATTTGTCTCGTGTGAGTTCCCACTGTGCTTTGATTTCTACCCTACCACGGCTCAAAGGAGTCGTGCAAACAGGTATTTTTTGGGTACAGTCCCGAGCCACATGGAGGCAAGTGAGCGGATCGGCAGGGGATTCGTCTCTCCCGGTATTGGGGGTGAGATCGTGCTGCGTCTAGGAGAGCCATTACACCAAGTCCTTGGCCAAGGCAGGCGAGAATTACTGGTAAGTATTCCAGTAGTTTCTCAGGGTGTTCAGGGCTTGTCTTCGACACGACTTATACCGCTATTGGGGGTCTGACGTTACCAGCCCCCTAGGCCCGATATGCGATACTCATAGACGAACGGACCGGACTGTATGTATATTGTCACTGTTAGGCTCAGTAGGGTTTCAGGATGAGTTCGCTCATAGGCTACCCTTGAGGTCAGTACATGGGCAGCCGTTACGCACTGCTAGTGCCGCTGACGTGCTTATGGTTAAACCCACTGCCAGGGTACTGATGAGTCATTAGAGTCCCCCACAGATAGTTTCCCAAGTTCGGGCGAAACGTTGTAGAGGCCGTATGGTTTTATGGCAGGGTTCGGAAAATACACGTGCGTTTACGCACGTGTCATATTTCGGGCAGATAATACTGGTGAGCTTTGGTTTAAGCCGGATCCGAGTATTATACTGTGTAGATATAATATCTTTGTCTCAGTTGCATTTGTATTCGGTCGTAATACAAATGCGGGTTTGTTTATACTGTTACGGGGTTATCCTGAAATTCGTTTCAGGATCGCTTTTCGAAGTTGCCAGTTTTCTATCACCCGTCTTAAACATTCGGTTTAATGCGGAGTTATCTTTTTCTTGAGGGTGAGTCATGAGTGGAAGCTTCTAGATGGTGACTAGGTTTCATGACTCATTAGTTTGCATTAATAGTTGATGAGGTGTTTTAAATGAGTCACCATTTGCTTTAATGTGTTTTGTTCTTGCTAGGATATTTCTTCTTGATCTTTTTCCTTGTGGTCACCCCTTTTGCTCCTACACTCACCCCCACCTCTTCATATAGTGGTCGGCCCCTCTTTTGGAAGGATGATGGATTGATTAAAAAGATTATGGAATTTGGTTCATGGAAAATTGATAGCTCATTTCTCATTACTCCATTAAAAGGCAACTTCATTAACCGTTCATCCATGGTTTTGGATGAAGCGAGACAAAGTATTCTACTCATTCTCTACATCAATCTTGGACATGTCGGCTAGCAAACTTCATGTCCGAGTTGCATCGGTTCAGAGGCGGGAGCCCGTATAAAGATCCGTTGACGTGGTGCCACCTGGATGAAGAGACCGGAGATCGAGCGAGATCGCAGATGCCGCAAAGGAGCGTGGGATGATGGCCAAAGATCGAAGGACTCGGATCATTCGGTATAGCCTTTCTACCTCTTTACAGTTTGTTAGTTTAGCGTTAATGGCAAGATCCGGGTTATAGTATGCGATAGCGTCAGTTATAAAAGTTTTTGTTCCGCGTTTGGCGTCAGATTGACGGCCGGGGCGCTACCGTAGACTTACAACTCGGACCTGATGATATTCGGATCGCAAATCCAGCTTCGAGAATACCCTCGCGCCACTAAGCTGCTCAAATAATTCGCCAATGCGAGGGATCGGGTACTTATTCTTAATAGTCACCCGGTTTAATTCTCGATAATCGATGCACATCCTCCTTGTGACATCATCTTCTTTACTAGAAGAACTGGAGCTCCCTAAGGTAAGTTATTGTTGCGAATCCAACCCTTCTCAAGTAATTCAGTAACCTGCTTCTTGACTTCTTCCAACTCTACTGGTGCCATTGGATAATACGCCTTTGAGATTGGCGCTGCACCAGGAACAAGATCAATCACGAACTCCACATCTCGTTTTGCGGTAAATCCGAGGTGTCTTCGAAAACGTCCATGAATTCTCGAACTATAGCCGGTGCTTCGTTCTTATCAACTTCCATCGACGAAAGAACATTGTTTGTCGGCCTAGCCCTTGTTGGGGTAAAAATTTACACCCCGGTTGACCAAGTCAAAATCAAAGTCAACCCCCAAGCCAAGTGGGCCCAAGCCCAGATTCAGTGAGCCCATGCCCGGGTCGAGCCCGACCATGAAGCGGCCGGCCTCCCCCACACCAAGATAAAAATCTTGTAATAAGCAATTTTGTTGTATTTCTTTTATTTTATTTTCGGATAAATGTAAGAAAAATAGGCATAAAGCCAAATTTTTGTAAAGCCCATGGCTTATGTGCAAAAAGAAATGGCACATGAGCCATGGGATAGGCAAAATGCCATTTTGTGAAGCCCAAGGGGCTATGTGTAAAGTGTATAGCCTATAAAGGCAAGGATAATGAAATATCCCAATAACTTTTTCTCTCTCCAAAAAAGTTTCAGAGCTGAGCTCTTTCCTCCTTCTTCAAGGTTCCAAAACCTTCTTCTTTCTTTTGAATTAAATCAAGAGTTTTACTCTTCCTTTTTCAAAACTAAATAGTTTTCCACCACAAAACCCATCAAGGGGAACTCAGATCTTCCATCAGATCTCAAAAAGAAAAGATTTTGAAATCCCACATCTCTTGATCTTCAAGATCCAGCTAACAGAGGAGGAGGAAGAAGAACATCTTTCACTAAACCCTCAAAAAAAAAGAAAGAAGAAAAACACATTCAGGAGTCCAACTCCTCTCTGATTTCTCTTCTGAGAAATTTTTTTAGGCTAAAAGCCTGTTGTGCCTCACCTGCGCGCTTGCGCAAGTGCGCAAGTCGCCCGCGTGCCGACACGTGGCGCGCGCTTGCGCAACTGCGCAAGTGCGCAAGTCGCCCGCGTGCCGACACGTGGCGCGCGCGCTTGCGCACCTGCGCAAGGCGCCGGCGTGCCGACACGTGGCGCGCGCTCTTGCGCAAGTGCGCAAGTCGCCCGCGTGCCGACACGTGGCGCGCGCGCTTGCGCAACTGCGCAAGTGCGCAAGTCGCCCGCCTGCCGACACGTGGCGTGCGCGCTTGCGCACCTGCGCATCCCTTGGATGTCTTTTCCCCCTCTTTTTGTGTACATATATACATATATACATATGTATACAAATTTATACATACACGTACTCCACGACACTGTCCCTGTTAGAAAAAAATTTCTAACGGGGCGCTGCCCCGCACCCCGCAAGGGGGCTGCTAGCCCCCTTGACCCCCAGCCCGCTATCCGGGTAGCGGGACCCCCGTAAAAACTCTGCGTGGCTCCCGATATATCCAAAACCCCCTTTCAAAACACACGCACACTGCACATTGAGTTCGCATGACCAGTTTAACCCGTTAATCGGAGGTTCCCTCGCCCCAAAGGCGATGGGTAATTAACGGCAGCTTAGTCCGCGGCTGCCGGAGATTCGGATCCCCACAATCATTAAACCCCGGCCTACCCTAGGCAGGGGGAATCTGTAGTACGCCTGACAAGCGCTCGCGTATTCCCATCTCACTGGGGTGACGAAAAACACCCTACAGATTTTGGCACGCCCGGTGGGACTCATCTCTCCTCCCATATTTCGGGTTAAACGTTCATGCGAACTCAATCAATATACATACCTGTATTTATACTAAAAATAATGCTTTTTCATGCAGATTTTCAAGCAATCAACCTTCGACGACAATGTCTCCCCAGACGAATTCAGCTTCCAACGGCACCCCGATTCTGTACGTGGTCAAGATCAACGCTCGTGTGGTTCTCCCCGCAAGCCTCAGTCGACAGTGGGAGGAACCGCCCCGCCAGTTCGGCTCCGTCATCATCTACCCTGCCGGAAGCGCTCATCTGGCGGAGATCCCGGCGGAACAGGTGGCCAAGCCGGTCTCAAGGGGAAAGAGGCCGAATGTCGTGATCGCCAAGGCACCACAACCGAAACTCAAGACGCTATCTGAACGACTCCCTGGCACTCTAGCTGGGGGCAAGACTTCCGATGCGAAGGGCAACATCAAATGTCGCGGACGAGCTCAGGCGATGACTCTAACAAATGCACAATCGGGCGTATCTCCAAGGCCCTCCATCAACCGGTCTGCGGCATCTTCCCAAAAAGTCGAAGTCTGCCAGGTGCTTGGAATAGAAAAGTTAAGGCAGAAGCGGCTCAGGTATCGAGCCAACAAGAGGGCCAAGGCTTCGGCCAAATGGAATCGTGTGAAGTTCCAAGTGCAGGGTTGCCCGGCGACGACGGCCGAGTCGGACGTAAGAATCAGCAATTCCTTCGAGCCTCTGAAGTGGGTTCAGAAAAACGCCATGACCGCCAGAATCAAGAAGACAGCGGTCCGAACAGTGCCACAAAGAGACGTGTCCCGGCCCCAACAGAAAAAGTATGACACTGTCTCTTCAAGAGTCTATCAAGCACTCTGTGCCGCGCAAAAGCAGCGGGGCAAACCCAGAAAAGAAGCGCCAGCACCATTCAAGAACCTGGTTAGGCCGGCCGCCTTCAATCGACTACCATCTACAGAAACAAGGGGGTCAAGACAGCGAGCCGTGAAATCAGCTGCCAATGATAGAGAGACGGCCGGATATATCATCCATACGGTCTATATGGCGGGCGGGCGCCCCAGCGACAACCTTCGCAGCAAAAGCAAGGACGGGGCCACCACATCCCAAGCCCAATCTAGCCTGAATGTGGTTGCCGCCGCCCAAGAACAGCCGCCCCTGCTGGATGAAGAAAACCCTCTCGATGAGGATGATAGGCAGATAGACCCCTCGGTCCATGTAGAGTCAAGCTCGGACAGCGAGGAAGAGCCGACTTTCCGCCCTAGGACTGCGGAGCAAGAGCTGCTTCAAGAACTTCGAAAACAGCTCAGGAGCAAAGATAAAGAGATGGCCAAGCTCTATTCGAAGATTGACGACTTAACGAACGTGGTGATGCAGCTTACGGCTCAAATTGCTCGAGCGCCTCCTAATCAAGCACAAGCCGCTACTAATCAGCCGGGTGATGACAATCCGAGGCAGCCAATGCCTGTTCCTTTGGGACCAAGACTGGTCGAGCCGAATGAAAGCCGGCTACATTCCGCTTCTGGGGACGCCTTGGCCCCAGATAGCACCATCCCGCTAACACAGGATCGGATAATGGATTTGGTCACCAGCAAGGTTAAAACATTGGTGGCCGAAGCTGAAGCTCAGAAAGAAATCGGCAGTAGTGGGCGGCCATATCCCGCGCAGTACGATCTGATTGAGTTCCCAAGCGGCTACGTCATTCCTAAGTTCGGAAGATTTGATGGAACGGGGAATGCAAACCAGCACGTCGCCCACTTCAAAGCATCGTGCGGAAATACAGGGGGCAATGACGCGCTCCTTCTTCGTCAGTTTGTCAACAGCCTGACCGGCGTCGCCTTCGACTGGTATGCGAGTATACCGGATGGGTCCGTCATTACCTTTGCCCAAATGGAGTCCTTGTTTCGGCAAAGGTTCATGAGTGTCAGTGATAAAATCTCCATTGCCGACCTTGTGAGGACCAAGCCGGGGAAGAATGAAAGCAACACTGAATTTATCGCTCGATGGCGTAATCTCACAGTCAAGTGCGAACCGCCGCTGGAGCAGGACCAGTCCGTCAGCCTTCTTATTGGGAACCTCAGCAATTGGATGGTCCCATTCTTGTGTACAGCGGGCCTCAAGACGTTTCAGGAGCTAACCAAGAAAGTCCAAATGCTGGAACGCTCGAAGCAAGAGTCCCCGCCAGACTCTCAGAGAGACAAAACCTGGAAAAGCAAGCGGGACGACAATCGTAGAAACGGGAGTTCCAGCAGTACCAATGTCTTCAATGCCTCCGACAATGAAGAAAAGCGAAGGGCGGGCGAATCCAAAACCAACCGGTCTCGAAAGCCATTGCTGGGAGGAGATGGGCCTTCCCTAGAGGAGAAAAAGAACAAGGTTTACTCTTTCAGAAGAGACAAGGTCCGCAAGATATTTAAAGATGCCTTGAACAATGGCCTACAACTGCCGGAGTCGAAAAGACCCCAAGAAGCAAAAATGACCGACAATCCCTTGTATTGCCCGTACCACCGAGTAGTGAGCCATGCGATCGAGGATTGCTATATCTTCAAAGACTGGGTCGAGAAGCAGTACAAGGCTGGAGAGATCGAGCTGTCCAAAAGCGTGTTGGTGAACAATCAAGTTGCAACCGCCAACTTTATACAGACGGAAGCTGAAGCCTTCTGGGAGCAGACAGCCGAACCCGCTGCCCTGACAAACGAAACTGACTCATCGCGGCCTCCGTGGAGTACGCACATATCTAATAAGACAAAGAAGATGATAAAGCTACTTCGGAAAGAACCCAGGATGGAATGGGAAGGACAGAAGAAGCCTACCAGTCCAGCTGCCAATGCGGCTCCATCAGGCTCAAAATCCGAGAAGCTCAAGAAGAAGAAAAGTGCAGCTCGGCGCGAAAAAGAGTCTGCAGGGAGATCGACCATTCAAAAGTATATCGATTCCCTCGAAGAATATGAGCAAAAGGAAAGAACATTGATTCAATTGAAGGAGTTCTTCCCTGTACAAGCGGCTGAAATTCTGGAGGAGTTAGAAGAAGACTCCAATGAAGAAATTCCAGTAGTGACCTGCTACGCCATCCATCTTGGCAGCGACTCTGAGGATGATCTCTGTTTTCCGGAAGAGGACGAGGAGCTCACCACAAAGGCCAATCAAATCCAGCTCAGAAGCGGCAGGGCTTTACCGCAAAATCAGGGCAACGCCCCAAAAGGGAAGGAAAGACAAGTCGCTAATGAAGAAGATGGCAGAGAACCGGCTGATGAAAACATAAGTCCTTCCTCGGTGGACTATAATGTCTTGGCGCATCTCCGGAAGCTTCCGTCTCTCCTGAGCATCTACGACGCCTTGGTCCTATCTAAGGAGCTTAGAGATGTTCTCATCCACGCTCTACAAAACCCCGAGCGGTATCAGGCCCACTTTGCGGAAATTAATATGAAAGAAGCCCAGCACGCTTTGCATGCCGCCGCAGTCACATTTAAGGATGAAGACTTGCTACTGGGAACGGCAGAGCATAATCGGCCGCTTTACGTGACCGGGTACAGCGACGGAGATCGAATTAATCGTATATTGATTGATCCGGGATCCTCAGTGAACATCATGAACTTGCGAACTCTGAAGAGTTTGTCAATGGACGTCCGACACCTGTCAAGGGAAAGGATTGTCATTCAAGGCTTCAACCAAAATTGTCAGCAAGTTCTGGGGTCTATAGCTCTGCCAATCAAATTCGGGGATCTGCAAACTGAAGCTAAGATATACGTGATCGACGCCGACACGTCTTATAAGATTCTCTTGGGGCGGCCGTGGCTCCACGATTACGGCATCATTCCGTCAACTCTCCATCAATGCATGAAGTACACTAAAAATGGCGAAGAAAGACGCATTGACGGAGACATCCAGCCGTTCGGTGTGCATGAAGTCCGATATGAAGATTCTCGGTACTTTACGAACCACCAAAATGCTAAGCCACAACTAACTGAAGATAGAACGACCCCAAGACTCAAAAGCAAATCTGCGCCGGCTATCACTTTCAAAAGCAAAAATACCCAAGTGCGCCCGCATTTCGGCAGCGACTCTGATGAGTCCGACGCTGGAAGCCCGTCCTTCCGCAAAACTCGCCCTCATTTCGGCAGCGATACGGACGAATCTGTTACTGAAGGCCCATCTAGCAGCAAAGTCCGCCCTCATCTTGGCAGTGACACTGAAGAGTCAGAGGAGGAGGACCTGTCGTGCAACAGCGGTGCAGATTGGACCCCTACGCAACAAGCGAAACTACGAGAGACCTTCGAAGTTGCAGAAGGGTCCCTAGCCGTTACAAGGGTACCAGAGCAAATGTGCAAAGAGCTCGATGCATTATCAATCTCCACCGTGGACCAGCTGAAAACTTTCTACGTTCCCGGGAGGAAAAGTGGACAGAAGGGCATCTTGTTTTATGGGTCAAACCCCGTTGTGCACCCGGACGACCTTTCTGTCGCGTGCCTTCCCTATGAGAGAGGCATAAGAGCCGTCCTCAATCCCAGATACTATGCGCCCGAGATGCGGGAATACTTTAAGAAGTGCGGATGCCGGTTATATCAAACGGAGTCCGAAGCAAAGTTTTACGAAGGGCTATGGTATCCGCCCCAGGTCCGAGCACTCATCGATGGACGGATTCCAGATAGACGGGGCATAGGCTACATTCAACCTGATTCCAAAGCGTGTTACATGATCCATGTTGGTGAGACCAGCGAAAGATCAAATGATGATGACGAGATAGCCGAGCCAGAAGAAGCTCCTCAAGAGCTCGAAGATGGCGGACAAGCAACCTTTGATGAGCTAACCGAGATTGACTTAGGAACGCCCGATAATCCAAGGCCGACCTACATCAGCTCACTCTTGTCGGAGGAAATGAAAGAGCAGATAATTGCCCTGCTGCGTGAGTTCGTCGACTGCTTCGCGTGGACGTACAAAGAAATGCCTGGCCTTTCCCCTGAGGTAGCCGTGCATAAGCTGGCTATATCTCCTGATGCTAAACCAGTCAAACAAGCTCCTCGAAGAATGAGAAGGGAGTTGGAAGAAAAGGTCATCGAGGAAACCAAGAAGCTCATCGATGCCGGCTTCATCAGGGAAGAGAAATATGCAGACTGGATCGCATGCATAGTCCCAGTGAAGAAGAAAAATGGGCAGATCCGAATCTGTGTCGATTTCAGGGACCTCAATAAGGCATGTCCTAAAGACGACTTCCCGCTACCGGTCATGGAAATGATGGTCGATGACACCTCAAATTACGAACTGTTCACCTTTATGGATGGCTCGTCTGGGTATAATCAGATCAAGATGTCTCCTGAGGATGAGAAGCACACAGCATTTCGAACCCCGATCGGAATATATTGCTACAAGGTAATGCCATTCGGACTGAAGAACGCAGGTGCTACATATCAAAGGGCGATGACTAATATCTTTGATGACCTAATCCATAAAGTCGTCGAATGCTATGTTGATGATCTGGTCGTCAAGACTAAAGCCAAGGCCGATCATATCCAAGATCTCAGGACCGTTCTCACCAGACTGAGGGAATACGATCTGAAGATGAATCCTCTGAATTGCGCTTTTGGCGTGTCATCGGGAAAATTCCTGGGCTTCATAGTCCGACATCGAGGGATCGAAGTTGATCCATCAAAGATAAAGGCCATCATGGAGATGCCCCCTCCGAAGAGTCTGACGCAGCTAAGATCTTTTCAAGGCAAGCTTGCTTATATACGGAGGTTTATCTCAAATTTATCAGGGAGATGTAGGCCCTTCTCAAAGCTCATGAAGAAAGGAGCTCCTTTTATCTGGGATGCCGAATGTCAAGCAGCGTTTGAAAGCATTAAACAATACTTGTTGCACCCTCCAGTGCTGGCCGCTCCCATTCCAAATAAATCGCTGATTCTCTACACTGCCGCGCTGGACGAGTCGCTCGGTGCGCTCCTTGCCCAGAATAACGAGGAAGGAAAAGAAAATGCCCTCTACTACCTCAGTCGAACTCTAGTCGGGGCGGAACACAACTACTCCCCAATCGAAAAGCAATGCCTGGCTCTGATATTTGCTGTGAAGAAGCTGAGGCACTATCTGCTCGCTCATCGGGTTATGCTGATCTCCAAGGTCGACCCGCTCAAACACTTGATGACCAAAGCAAGCCTAGCCGGCAGAATGGCAAGATGGGCTGTCATGCTACTTGAGTTTGACATAGTTTACACTCCTCAGAAAGCAGTAAAAGGGCAAGCTCTTGCAGACTTTCTCGCTGCTCATCCCATACCAGAAGGGTCGCCACTAAATTGTGAGTTACCCGACGAACAAGTGCTGCATCTCGAGAATGACGAGCCATGTTGGGAGCTCTACTTCGATGGGGCCTCATCGATAAGGACCTCCAGTAAATCAAGCGTCCTGGAGATAAAAGCAGGGATAGGATTGGTGTTCATCACACCATCAATGGGAACCCTACGGCGTTCTTTTGCTCTCACCGAGCCTCGGACAAACAATGAAGCTGAGTATGAAGCTCTGATAGCTGGTTTGGAGCTCGCCATAGAAATGGAAATCCGTCGGCTACGAGTTTACGGTGACTCCCAGCTCGTCGTCAACCAAGTAAGCGGCGACTATAAGATATATAAACCCGAGTTAGCTCGGTACAGAGGTCGAGTGGTGGAACTCATGAAACGGTTCACTCATATTGAACTAACGAGAGTCCCTAGAGCGTTGAACGGAAAGGCTGATGTACTCGCTCGCTTGGCCAAGGAGCTGGCTGATCCTGACATGGACGAAATTCTGATCACAGTCAGGAGCCGGCAAATCCTACCCCCTGTCTCTCTACGAGAAGAGGAAAGCGCGGAACAGAAGAGCAATCCCGCCGAAGAAGCTTCGATCGTCCAAGACAAGCCCGATTGGAGAGAACCCTTCATAGAGTACCTTCGATATGACAAGCTGCCCGAAGAAAAATCTGCGAGGATTCAGCTGAAGAAAAGAGCTCTCCGATACGTGTTTGTAAATGACACGTTATACCGCAGGTCATATGACCAACTCTGGCTCAGGTGTCTGTCATTGGCCGAAGCCCAAAAGGTCATGAAAGATGTCCACTCAGGCGTTTGCGGTGCTCACCAATCTGGCCCCAAGATGCGACTTCAAATCAAACGGCTTGGGTATTACTGGCCCACCATGATACGGGATTGCGGAGAGCATGCAAAGAAATGTTATATCTGCCAAATTCACGGTGATTTTATTCACAAGCATCCCAACCCATTGCATCCTACGGTGGCGTCGTGGCCCTTCGAAGTCTGGGGCACCGACATTGTTGGCCCAATCGATCCTCCGTCATCTAAAGGCCACCGGTTCATACTGGCCGCGACAGACTACTTCTCCAGATGGGCTGAAGCTGTCCCGCTAAAAGAAGTTAAGACAAAGGATATTCTGACATTCTTCCAGCATAATATTCTATACCGCTTCGGTACACCAAGAAGAATCATCTCTGACAACGGGCCTTCTTTCAAGAGCTTCAATGTCTCAAGGTTCGCTACTCAGCACAAGATAGACTGGAGATATTCCTCCATCTATAATCCAAGAGCCAATGGGCTAGCCGAAGCCTTCAATAAGACTCTATGCAAGCTCCTGAGGAAAAATGCTTCAGCCAACAAGAGAGACTGGAATCTCAAGCTTCACGAGGCATTATGGGCATATCGTACCACGCACCGTACTCCAACTCAGTCCACTCCATACTCATTGCTCTTCGGAGTGGAGGCGGTCCTCCCCCTCGAAGTCGAAGTTCCAAGCTTAAGAATGGCCGTTCAGCATGAGTTGACAGAAGAGGAAAACGTGCTCCTTCGACTTGAAGAACTCGATGCCCTCGAAGAAAAGAGGCTCGCGGTGCAGCAAAATCTGGAGTTATACCGAGCCCAGATGTCACGGGCCTATGACAAGATAACTCGTCTCCGCGCTTTCAAGAAAGGTGAATTGGTGTTGGTCCTCAAAAGACCGATCATCCTCAATCGACATGCCAAGGGAAAATTCGAGCCAAACTGGGAAGGGCCATACGTCATTGAGAAAGTGTTCGACGGAGGATCCTACCAACTAATAAGTGCAGAGGGAGAAAGGCCCATGCCACCCATCAATGGACGATATCTCAAGAAATACTACACATGAATGCTCCAAGTCGCAGGCGAATTGAGCACATCAGCCCTACGGTCTGGATCAGACATCCTGCAAAACCGTATACAATCCACGGGCGTAAAATGACCCCTATTTCTCCCAAATCCTGCCGGTGAGACCACTTTTAAAGTCCCACCAGCGGAGAGGAAAAAAAAAAAAAGGGTATGTCCACAAGCAAAACGGGCACGGATGAAAACCCGAAAGGGCTCCGTGAGTAAAAACAGCAGGACTACCGGCGAGTCTGTGAAAACCCGAAAGGGCGCAAACTCGTAAAAAGGAAAGGAGGTGAAATACACTCACAAAGTCCTCTCGACCTTATGAGGAGAAAACCCCCTGCGTGAGATCCTTACGACTCACAAAGGAGCAACACACTTAGGAATCCTCACGATTCCTAAGGAGAAAATACACCTACGAGATCCTTTCGACTCGTAGGGAGAAAATGCTTTTATGGGACCCTCACGGCCCATAAAATTGAAAAGCCTTAGGTGGTAGGGACCCAAACCTAACTCCTAAGCCATCGTTCCCCAACGGGCAAATGATGAGTCGCTCCTGGCATTTCGCTTCAGTGTTAGCGGTGCTGATGCCGACCAAAAACCCAAATCCCAAGTCCTCCCGAGGCAAATGATGAGTTGCTCCTGGCATTATTCCAGTGCAGCAATGCTGATGCCAAACAAGATCCAAATTCCAAGTCCCCAAACGGCGAATGATGAGTCGCTCCTGGTACCACATTCCAGTGCAGCGATGCAGACGCCAACCAAAATCCAATTTCTCAAAATTCTCCCAGCCCTACGGTGGGTCCCCAAATTGACCATCGTATACAATCCACGGGCTCAAATAATTCTCATCATACCCATGCCCCATCGTAATCACCAGTTACGCGGCCGGTCTCCGCTTTGGGAATGATGCTTCATTGATAAGACCCACTCATGTGTCCTCACGATATATGAGGAGAACAAACCTTTGTGGGATCCTTACGACTCATAAAGGAAAAACATACTTAGGAGTCCTCACGACTCCTAAGGAGAAAATACACCTGCGGGATCCTTACGACTCGTAGGGAGAAAATGCTTTTATGGGACCCTCACGGCCCATAAAATTGAAAAGTCTTAGGCGATAGGGATCTAAACCTGTCTCCTAAGCTATCGCTCCCCAATCCCTAAATGGCGAATGATGAGTCGCTCCTGGTACCATATTCCAGTGCAGCGATGCAGACGCTAACCAAATTCCAAATCCCATACCCCAACGGCGAATGATGAGTCGCTCCTGGTACCATATTCCAATGCAGCGATGCAGACGCCGACAAAATCCCGAAATTTTTCCAGCCCTACGGTCTGGATCATACATCCTGCAAAACCGTATACAATCCACGGGCGTAAAACAATCCCAATTTCTCCCAAATCCTCTCGGGGCAAATGATGAGTTGCTCCTGGCATTATTCCAGTGCAGCAATGCAGATGCCAAACAAAAACCAAAATCCTAAAATCCTCTCCATGACAGATGATGATTCGCTCCTGGTACCATATTCCAGTATAGCGATGCTGATGTCAACCCAAATCAAAATCAACAGGTCAACTTCCACTCCGACACCGCAGAAAGCGGAGCGAGTCAGAATCCAATCTCGACACCGCAAGAAGCGGAGCAAGTCAAGTCTACCCCTGACACTGCAAGAAGCAGAGCAAGTCAAATCAAGCATCGACCGTCCAAGTCGCAAAAAGGGCAGTATCGACCGTCCACGTCGCTAAAAGGGCAGCATCGACCGTCCAAGTCGCAAAAAGGGCAACACCGACCGTCCAAGTCGCAAAAAGGGCAGCATCGACCGTCCACGTCGCTAAAAGGGCAGCATCGACCGTCCAAGTCGCAAAAAGGGCAGCATCGACCGTCCACGTCGCTAAAAGGGCAGCATCGACCGTCCAAGTCGCTAAAAGGGCAGCATCGACCGTCCAAGTCGCAAAAAGGGCAGTACCGACCGTCCACGTCGCTAAAAGGGCAGCATCGACCGTCCAAGTCGCTAAAAGGGCAGCATCGACCGTCCAAGTCGCTAAAAGGGCAGCATCGACCGTCCAAGTCGCAAAAAGGGCAGATCGACCGTCCACGTCTCTAAAATGGCAGTACCGACCGTCCATGTCGCTAAAATGGCAGCACCGACCGTCCACGTCGTAAAAAGGGCAGAACCGACCATCCAAGTCGCAAAAAGGGCAGCACCGACCGTCCACGTCGTAAAAAGGGCAGCACAGGATTCCTACAAAGCGGGAACCAGATCGCTCCGGGCCAGGGAAACGTCTATCACGGACACTCCGTCTCGAAGACGTGTCAAGCATCGACCGTCCATGTCGTAAAAAGGGCAGTGCCAGCTTTCCAAAAGGTGGGAACCGAATCAAGTCGCCTCCACGTGAAAGAAGATCCATCAACTTCATGCACACGACCCACATATGTGGTGTGCATTTATTGATGGGGGGCAATTTGTTGGGGTAAAAATTTACACCCCGGTTGACCAAGTCAAAATCAAAGTCAACCCCCAAGCCAAGTGGGCCCAAGCCCAGATTCAGTGAGCCCATGCCCGGGTCGAGCCCGACCATGAAGCGGCCGGCCTCCCCCACACCAAGATAAAAATCTTGTAATAAGCAATTTTGTTGTATTTCTTTTATTTTATTTTCGGATAAATGTAAGAAAAATAGGCATAAAGCCAAATTTTTGTAAAGCCCATGGCTTATGTGCAAAAAGAAATGGCACATGAGCCATGGGATAGGCAAAATGCCATTTTGTGAAGCCCAAGGGGCTATGTGTAAAGTGTATAGCCTATAAAGGCAAGGATAATGAAATATCCCAATAACTTTTTCTCTCTCCAAAAAAGTTTCAGAGCTGAGCTCTTTCCTCCTTCTTCAAGGTTCCAAAACCTTCTTCTTTCTTTTGAATTAAATCAAGAGTTTTACTCTTCCTTTTTCAAAACTAAATAGTTTTCCACCACAAAACCCATCAAGGGGAACTCAGATCTTCCATCAGATCTCAAAAAGAAAAGATTTTGAAATCCCACATCTCTTGATCTTCAAGATCCAGCTAACAGAGGAGGAGGAAGAAGAACATCTTTCACTAAACCCTCAAAAAAAAAGAAAGAAGAAAAACACATTCAGGAGTCCAACTCCTCTCTGATTTCTCTTCTGAGAAATTTTTTTAGGCTAAAAGCCTGTTGTGCCTCACCTGCGCGCTTGCGCAAGTGCGCAAGTCGCCCGCGTGCCGACACGTGGCGCGCGCTTGCGCAACTGCGCAAGTGCGCAAGTCGCCCGCGTGCCGACACGTGGCGCGCGCGCTTGCGCACCTGCGCAAGGCGCCGGCGTGCCGACACGTGGCGCGCGCTCTTGCGCAAGTGCGCAAGTCGCCCGCGTGCCGACACGTGGCGCGCGCGCTTGCGCAACTGCGCAAGTGCGCAAGTCGCCCGCCTGCCGACACGTGGCCGTGCGCGCTTGCGCACCTGCGCATCCCTTGGATGTCTTTTCCCCCTCTTTTTGTGTACATATATACATATATACATATGTATACAAATTTATACATACACGTACTCCACGACACTGTCCCTGTTAGAAAAAAATTTCTAACGGGGCGCTGCCCCGCACCCCGCAAGGGGGCTGCTAGCCCCCTTGACCCCCAGCCCGCTATCCGGGTAGCGGGACCCCCGTAAAAACTCTGCGTGGCTCCCGATATATCCAAAACCCCCTTTCAAAACACACGCACACTGCACATTGAGTTCGCATGACCAGTTTAACCCGTTAATCGGAGGTTCCCTCGCCCCAAAGGCGATGGGTAATTAACGGCAGCTTAGTCCGCGGCTGCCGGAGATTCGGATCCCCACAATCATTAAACCCCGGCCTACCCTAGGCAGGGGGAATCTGTAGTACGCCTGACAAGCGCTCGCGTATTCCCATCTTACTGGGGTGACGAAAAACACCCTACAGCCCTAAACTCGACTGGCCCGACAGAACCGCTTCCTCCAGCAAAACAAGCTCCGGATGTCCAGGAATCTGGAGAATCACTTTCCTTTCCTTACAATCAATATGAGCGTAGAAAGTGCCGCGAAAATCCATTCCCAAGACAACAACAAACAAAGGGATGCACCAGAATTGAATAATTCTAATGCGGGAAACATGAACAAGTAAGATACCGAGATGACTTCATCCGAAGTCAAGATACCAAAGAGGATTAAGCACGGGAAACATGATTCAAGTTGGCGATAAAACAATAACTGGTAAGCAATGAAACCGAGAAAAACAAGGTAATATAACGATCATGGAATAAGGGAGTGAATCAAGACCAGGACTCCAAGTTACTTAAATAGAGTAGCGCATTGTAACCATGCTGCTGTTCATGGGTACAATTACATAACTCTACTCAAATCGCCCAAATCCTAGTATCAGAATCAAAGAACAGGGAGAAACAATAGAGAACCAAAAAGGTTTCAAGCCGAGATGCAAAGTTGTTTGCATAACGTCAAGACGAAGGATAAAAGAAAGATATGATTCAAGAATCACAATAACAAGGTGGCAGGACATGTTCCTAATCACGAGTATTCTGATTCGTGTATTGGGTCCAATACCCAACTACAAAAGAATCAAACCCGATTAACCTATATCCTATGGCTCTGATACCAAAAGAACCATGTCACGCCCCGCTTCCTAGAATACGCTAAAATAGTCACGTGACATAGCCAACCATGCTACCTGTGGATAGGAAAAATCCTTCCACAGTCACATTACGGCTGTAGAGATATCAAGAACAGAAAAGTAAACTAAACTATCTAGTACATGTCCATGAGCCAGAATAAAAGAGTCAAGAAATGATAATATGCGGAAGCAAAGGATACAATAAATGAAATACCTGGAAAGTAAAACTGCATACCAACAGGATCTTCACCGCTCGGTCTAACAGCGACAATACTCCTGATCAGTCTGCAACAAAGGTAGAAGGATCTGGACCATGCAAAACCCAGACGTCAGCGCGTCATAATATCAAGCAATAATATATAAACAGGATAGCAAACATGCAAGTATGATCATAAAAGGTAAAGCAAGTGTAACAACAATATAAATCAGGGTAGTGAAAGGTAGTGTGCCGTGAGTAATCTAAACTGGTCTATTGGGTTAACTACTCTCAAGTCTTTGAAATCAATTTGATGAATCATCGATGTAACTCAATAGTATCCCGTGCGTGCCCGGGATCACGGTCTATGACTCTCGGGCTGAACCCGAGACGTGCCGCAAGGCAGTAAAGGATGGTAGGTAATGACGAGTGATGTCCGTAGCATCACTCCGGGGCTGGCCTAGCCCGTAAGACTGATCAGAACAGGTATAGAACTATCGAGTTACAAGTCGGGTTTCATCTTTGATTTCCCTATACCCCCAGGTTATAAGTATTCAAGTCAGGTATAAAATAATCTAGAGCTAATTCCAACACAGGATCAGGCAGATACATGTTTGTCTTGATAGACAACAGGAACGGTCCGCAAGGACAACAGGTCAGGTTTGTTGGCATTAGGCACAAGATCAGGTAACAGGTAAAGCCATGGTACATCAGGTCAGGTCAAGTAGTGTATTTAGGTGTCATGTCATGTCAAGAGTGTACGGTACCATGTCATGTCAAGTAGGAAGTGTAACAGGTCATGTCAGGGGTGCACAGAGTGTCCTGTGGGTGCTCATAATCAACTAACGTACGCATGAGTATATATATAAACAAGCATGGGTACTAATGAAGCAATAAAATGGATCATGGTGATGATATATGCAAGATACAGATTAAAGCATGGGGATGCACCGTTAAAGATTAGAGTTAGGGTTGTGGTTCCAACATTAACTAAAATACACTTAAATCAATATAAAATTGTTAAATCTCGTTATTATGGGTTAAATGGTCTAAGGATGCAATGATATATAAAATATGTTCAATGGATGCAACCGGGTATTCGGGGTAAAAACTATTTAAAGTGCTTTGGGTTATGCAGTTAATTAGTAAGTAATCTAACCACGGATGTGGGTACACTATATTGTACTTTAAGGTGCAACAAGTTATAATTTAAGATCCGAGTCTAAATGATATGATCCGAGTCTAAATGATATAATCCGACATCGAAATGCAAGCATGGAAACTAATAGCCTTAGGTTCAATTTACAGATTTAATCATGAAATAAATAGGTATAGATAATATAGTAGCATGTAGCAAGTTTCACTTGCCTGGTCGGATCTTAAAGCGGTACGTGCGACACATCGGATGTTGGGAAAACATCACGATGTGTCCACGCGAGCACAGAACAAGACCAGGTAAGGCAAGAAAGTAACCACGCTGGCTGGGGACGTCTTCTGGGTCGCCCGGATCGTCGACGACATGCACGACTCCGACGATCACCGGAAAGTAGAGAACTCAAGGAAAGAAAAGAAAGAAGAGAAGAAAAGAAGAGGGTGTGGTCTAGGGTTGTGGTGTTCGGTGCTCTGGCTTGGAGTCAGAGACTAGGAGGCGAGGGGGTGACGACGAGGTCGAGGGTTTTCCGGCGATGGGTGCTGGCGATGGGCGCTAGCTGCGGTTGGGTGCAGGGTTAATGAGGATCTCGGGGATGGGTTCTCATATGTGTGAGGGAGAGAGGAAGAAGAGAGGGAGGTGAGGGGATGATCAGGGTGACGAGATTGGGTGAGATCGACGGCGACGCAAAGGTGAGGCGCAGGCGTGGGTTAGGGCTTGGCATGAGTTTGCTGCGGTGAGGTTGCAGGCGCCGTCGGGGGAGAAGAGAAAGGTGATGAAGGAGATGAGGGGATGAAGACGAGGAGGTGGTGATGCAGGGACGGTCGCCGGCGACGACGAGGCGTGGAGACGACGAGGAGGTGGCGGTGGAAGTGGGTGCAGGGGAGGAGAAAAGAGGAGAGGGGAGGAAGGTGAGAACGAGGAGAGGCCGCTGAGGCGTCGTCGGAAGCTTGGGCGACGGCGAGCGCGAGGCAGGTGATGGGCTAGGGTTAGGGTTAGGGTTTAGGTGAGGCGGCGACGAAAGAAATAAAAGGAAGAAGAGAAGAAAATGCATGGGAAAGTTCTTATCAAAATAAAATAATATATTAATATATATTAATACAGATGCAAAGGGAGAGAGAGAGAAAGAGTTAGAAAGAGAGGAGAGTGAGAGAGATCAAGATGAGAGAGGAAGAGAGAGATAGAGAGAAAGAGAGAGATCGAGAGGTGAGAGATAGAGAGGTGTGAATAGTGCGGAGAGAGAAACTTGTTTGGATGCGGGGGAGAGAGAAAGGAAGAGGAGGAGAGGGAGAGAGAAAAAGAAAAGAGAAAGAAAGGAAGGGAGAGAGAGAGAGACGTTAAGATTCGATTTATTAGTTAAAAATAAATAATATATATAGATATATAAAATCTACATATAAGGTTAAAATAATATATATTAGTTAAATTTATATTAATAGTTTAAAATATATAAAGAATATAATATTAGTCCGGTTAGAGATTTTGGCAAATACAAACTTACTCCAAAACATACCCGGGTCGGGTCTAAAAATTCAGATTAAAAATATGAAAAATATATGCAACGTCCAAATTTTAAAACAAGTACTCAGGTAACGAAAATGCGTACCCCCAAGAACGGATGCACGTGCGTGCGCGTAGCCATCCAAACACGTCCGTTTCACTGAACGGGACGAGAACAAGATGCGCGGATACTACCACAGGGTTTGGGGTATCAAGCAGGCTATGAAATGCAATTTTAAATTATTTTCTGTGACCTAGAATGTTATATGATAAAAGATGCGATACCAGGTAAAAATGCCAGCATGTACTAAACATGAGATGCACGTGTCCATGCAACAAGTCACTGTAATCTATAAATAAGAATCAAATAGGTTCAAGCAAGCGGGTCGGGTCGAATGCAATGTAAAATATAAAATACCATTCGCACCCAAAATACGTTAAATCAAGAAATATCACGAATAAAGAAATACGAGAACTGGAATTGGTATAAATGAACTAGGGTGTTACACAGGCGGTTTCGTATATTTAGATGCCCAGCTTATGTTCAGCAGATGAGCGATAAGCTAGAGCTGAGAGTTAGGAAGTGTGTCATACTCGGTTACGGAAGTGAATCCAAAGGGTATAAATTGTGGTGTCCTAAGACCCTGAAGATAGTAATCAACCGGTTTGTTATATTCGATGAGTCTGCGATGGTTCGCAGAAAACAGACTCAATCAGATGGTGAAGAGAGAACAGTTGCACCACCAAGCGAGGTGGAAATTGACGTTACGGTTCAGGATAGTAGGAGAGATGAGCTGATTGATACTCAGATTCAGGCGGAGGGTCTGACAGAGCCATATGGTCCAGTACAGATAGAGGAGCAGAGATCTACGTGAGTTAGGCGTCCGCTGGTCAGACTTGGTTCTGAGTACATCACCGCAGTTGGTTTCGACGACGTGGCATCATATGCATTGACTATTGAGCACAAGAAACCGTTCAGTTGCAGAAAAGTTGTGTGGTCTACCGATTTTCCTATGTAGAGAGTTGCGATAGAGGAGAATATTTATATGCATGTTGGGAACTCACCCATGCGCGCAAACGTGTATATTTTGGAAATGGAAACGTTTTAAGGAAATGGATGCGCACGCGAGCTCGTTTTCTTTTTAAAATTTATAAACCGCAAGTGCACGGCGCGTTGTAGCAAGCCGATAAGTACGGGCCGATCCCCAGGGAATTGTGTATTAGGTTTTGTTGTTTAAGTTTCAACAAATAACGAATTGGTTTGGTTTGTCACTAAAAATAGAAAGAATACGAAAACAAGATAACAAAGAAAAGAAAGAAGTGGTTGTGGCTTTGGCTCGGAAGGTCGAATCGCGACGATTCCTTCGACACTCCCTTGATCATGAGTTGTCCGTCTTTACGTCAATCCCGGCATGAAGCATGACTTTTCGAGACGGTTGCGAAGCACAAATCATCAAATTCCGATATTCGTCGCAAAACACGAATCGAGTCCGTTTTGTTCACTTACCGTTTGTATGTTCAAACTTGGGGTATCAACACTAAGCACGAGGGTTAGCAAACATACCACAACATCAAAAACACAAGTCAGTGAGTGAGAGCAAATGATTTTAGTGTTGAGTTTGGTAAGTATTTGTGATAGTATATAATATATGAAACCAAGAGATTTGTCAAGTCATTTAATCACAAAATACCATATCTAAATCTAGCAACCTTAACACTAAATTGATTTTAACTTAAACATTGAAATGGGAAAGGGAATGAATATGATATATGAGGAGGTTACAAAGTAACCATGTTTCAAAATACCATACCACATCAATACATAAATAATTTTTAAGTTAGAATCACATTAAACATTAAGAGGAGGAGGAGGAGGTAAAGCCTTTCATCTCATTTCCTCACCATTACCACAGCCAAAGATATTAGTTAAGCATAATAAAAAGAAAAGCAAATAAGAAAAAGAAACAGGTAATCAAAGAAATAACAATATTATTAATACTTGAAGAAGCTTATGTACAAGATATTGGTAACTTGTTCAACCTCTATAATGAAGCTCTAAAAAAATGCTTCAAGAGAGAAGAAAAAGAAGAAACCAAGTTGAAGCCCACTCAACTCTCAAGCTAAACCAAAAACAAAAGAAACTATAAAAATGGAGTATATGTTACATGGTACCCCTTGCTCAATATCTGTTCTGGTATTTATAGGCATCAAAATAGAATAAACAAATAATATAAAATGGGTGATGTGATGCCTATAAAGTGCCAGAAGAAAAATGGGGGGAAAAGGGGCTAAGGGGACCGGTGTCGCCGGATATTCTTGGGGTCTCGCCGGCCAAAATCCGAGCATATGGGCTCGTCTTGGCATGGTGCATTGAGTACACAAGGAATATTAAGGATCAGTGCGTTTATGTAAGACTACTAGACAATGGGTTATGGATTTATCTTTTATTGTACGTGGAAGATATATTGGTTGCATCACGCAACATATTAGAGATCAACATGTTGAAACAGCAGTTGAGCCAGGAGTTTAAGATGAAGGATTTAGGGGCTGCGAAGATGATACTTGGCATGGAGATTGTCGAGGAGAGAAAGAATGGTGAGTTGCGACATAAACAATATATCGAGAATGTTCTCGCTCGATATGGGATAGAGAAGGCAAAGCCCATGTCTACTTCTTTAGGGGTGCACTTCATACTTTCGGCGAAATTATCACCAGGGTCAGATACAAACAGGGAGTACATGTCTAGCATGCCATATGCAAGTGCAGTGGCAGTTCAATGTATGTGAGCGTCCAGACATTGCACATGCAGTAGGGATGGTCAACCGATACATTGCTAATCCGGGTAAGGAGCATTGGCAGGCTGTAAAGTGTATTCTGAGGTACTTGAAAGATACAAGGGGTTCAGTTTGTTATTCAGCAGAGACAGTACGGATGGTTGTATTGTGACAAGATATTGTGATTCAGATTTTACTGGTGATAGGGACAGGCGAAGATTTACGACGGGTTACGTATTCACGTTGGGCACTGGCGCAGTGTCATGGAGATCGACGTTACAATCCATTATCACATTATCGACGACAGAGGCAGAGTTGATAGCTTCTACGAAGGCTGTCAAGGAAGTCATATATTTGCGTGGATTGATGAGTGGTATGGGTGTTTCGAAGGATTTCACGGAGGTGTTTTGCGACAGTGTCACGCCCCACTTCCCAGAGTACGCTAAGATAGGCACGTGACATAGCCAACCATGCTACCTGTGGATAGGAAAAATCCTTCCACAGTCGCATTACGGCTGTAGAGATATCAAGAACCGGAAAGTAACTAAACTATATAGTACATGTCCATAAGCCAGAATAACAGAGTCAAGAAATAATATAATATGCGGAAGCAAAAGATCCAATAAATAAAACACCTGGAAAGTAAAACTGGATACCAACAGGATCCTCACCGCTCGGTCTAACAGCGGCAGTACTCCTGATCAGTCTGCAACAAAGGTAGAGGATCTGGGCCATGCAAAACCCAGACGTCAGCGCGTCATAACATCAAACAATAATATATAAACAGGGTAGGAAGACATGCAAGTATGATCATAAAAGGTAAAGCAGATGTAACAGCAATATAAATCAGGGCAGTGAAAGGTAGTGTGAAGTAAGTAATCTAAACTGGTCTATTGGGTTAACTACTCTCAAGTCTTTGAAATCAATTTGATGAATCATCGATGTAACTCAATAGTATCTCGTACGTGCCCGGGATCACGGTGAAGATTCTCGGGCTGAAACCGAGACATGCCGCTAGGCACTAAAAGGAAAAGGGTAACGATGAATGATGTCCACAGCATCACCCCAAGGCTGGCCTAGCCTCTAAAAGGGTAGTGGATAACGATGGATGATGTCAGCAGCAGCATCCCAAGGCTGGCATAGCCTCTAAAACTGATCAGTAAAGGTAGCGAACTGTCGAGTTACAAGTCAGGTTTCATCATTGATTTCCCATACCCCCAAGTTATATGTGTTCAAGTTAGGTATTAAAATAATCTGGAGCTAATGCCAACACAGGATCAGGCGGGTACAGGTTTGTCTGGAGAGACAACAGGAAATGTCCGTAGGGACAACAGGTCAAGTTTTGTTGGCATTAGTCACAAGATCAGGTAACAGGTAAAGCCATGGTATATTAGGTCAAATCAGGTAGTATATAGATATCATGTCATGTCAAGAGTTGCACGGTACCATGTCGTGTCAAGTAGTAGGTGTAACAAGTCATATCAGGGTGCACAAAATGTCATGTGGGTGCTCATAATCAAACTAACATAAGCATGGGTATACAAAGCAAGCATGTGTACTAATAGAACAATAAACTGGAACATTGCAACGTGAAATGCAATCAGGTACAGATTAAGGTATATCGATGCACAGTTATGATTAGGGTTAAGATTAAAGTTCTAATACTAATTAAACTACAATTTATCAAATGTGGAATGTTAATATTTCAATGTTATACATTCAGGTGATCTATGGATGTAATAATATGTATACTAGACGAGATGGATGCAAACGGGTGTTTGAACGGTTATAAACTATTTAAAAGGTACTAAGGGCTATGTAAATAATTATTAAGATAAAATGTCAGGGAATAGCATAAGGCAAATAATAGCATGCGCCCCAGAATCCAGCCACGCCAAGTAAATGGATGGCTCATCATTTCGTGATTAAATTCATATTTCTACATATATTAACGTTATAGTTTGATATTCGAAAATTTCTTTTCTTAAGATAAAATGTCATTTGCATGATTGTCGGTGATATTTGTATGAATAATGCGTTGAGCTGCAAGTTACATAAGGCAATATTTTTGGTTTGTAGGTAATAAGATAAATATGAAATAAAATTATAGATTCTTTATTTTAGATTTAAATAAAGTCTTTTATAAAATAAATCCATATATAAAATGATCATAAAATATGCATAAATGTTAATGATATGGGGGAGGAAACTAAAAGATTCAATTTATAATGACAAGACCTTCGAAATTTATTTAAGTTGAAAACTAATTAATACATAACTTCTTTTTCTACATTTAATATAATTTCATATATGTTGTATTTTGAGAGCACAAGTTTTATTTTGTCAGATTTTTCATTGGGGATGTCCGCCTACTGCATATATATGTCAACATGCCTTTAAATTTTTCATTCCATAAAAAAATTTAAAATGTTATCCCTCATTGGCGATTTCAAGCTCCTCCTTCAACAACGAGTAGTGTTGTAGGCCCGTATCTCAATAACATAGCAATGACTGCAGAACAATAGGTCACTGGTTCGAAATAAGCCTATGTGATATGCTAAAGAAATTAGCTAATTTTAGAAAGTAATTGTCTGCTTCAATGCTTTAAATTTGGATATTTATCGAGCCTAATGTTTTCTTTTCCTTGAATGCACTTGCCTGTGACATAATATACTCACATCCATCATACTTAATTAATACTTAATTAATCCGTAATTGTTTATCTATGTCATGCCTTTTGTGGCCTTGGACCTTCAACAATTCCTACAATTCTTACTCATAAAACTGATGGAATGCTCTCGAGACCAATTCACTGTGCGCTTGGAGCTAGGCTTACAGGCCAGCTCAAAAATAAATTAGAAAATCACTATTTCTTCCTCAAACTTAATAAAGAGTGGTGATAATACAATATATAGATGAAATTAACTCATAGCAAAACCATGCATAAATTCAATTTCGATATAGATCATGCCAAGAAAAGATTCATCTCAAGAAGTTAAAACTAGTACACTACTGCAAGAACAAACAATCCTTAAATTAAAGAAGGTGATAAATATAAGAAACAATAACTTGGATTAAAATTAGCAACCATCTTGCTGCATTGTGTATAAGTATCTCTTTCAACAAAATACCCTAAGGCTATTACAACATCAAATTGAAATCATATTTTGCAATGCCCTTTTACAATTTTTCGATTTCCTCCAATACACCAAGAAGTTAAAGTAAAATAGACACAACATATGAATTGCCTTACAGAAAAATAGCTTGTCGAAACGAAACATACTGGCTAAGAATACATGAGCCGTTTCAAAAATCGAAGTTAGAATAGGCACGGCGAAGGCGAATCATTACTTAAGGAATCAACCGAATCGACCAAAGTGGACATCAACTCATGGTTTTCTTGTCATCGTCCTCCTCAGTGAATTCAGAGACTACCTGAAGAAGATCCGAAGGAATTGCTGCTGGATCAAGCTTGATACATCCTTTTGGAGCATTGTGTGCTTCTTCGCCCGTAAGCAAGTACAAGGGTACTCGATGCGAGAATCAAAACATTTCCTCTCTCGAAATCCTCTTCATTTCATTTGGATCCAAGTGTCGGCGAAAAACAGCTCTGAAACCCGCGACTTTAACTAATGGTGTAACAAGCACCCCTTGCTCTTCATTATAATCATCGATAACCTCGACAATTTCATATTTATGAATAACATTATCGAGAGTAAGCTCACTCCAATCTCTTGACCAGTTCTTGTAAAGCGCCCATGTTTCGCCTTTTCTTGGAAAAATTCGTATAATCCCACATGTGCCTTTTTCATATTGAACCCTGTGAGAGAAAATATTTATGGTAGCGTTGATATGGTACCGGCTTACTCTAAAATCTCCACATGTTTTGGCAAAACCGGATCCAACCCAATTCATCGTCCCAATTCAGCATTGGACTTTGTACTAAGAAAGCTCATTCGAAGTTTGAAGGGCCTCAAAGAGACAACTTTTTGAACAAGAACGTAGAAGCGAGGCATGCGATCGTCGTTATCATATGTAGCCCATACTTGCTCCCCTTCGAAAGATTTCTCAGTTCGATCTTTGTCGAAATCATGAAATTATGGGTCCAGAACATCAATTTTTATTGGTACCTTCACATTACTACCATTACCTTTTTGTTTTAGTTTTTGCTCTGTGTTTGCCTGTTCTTTCGATTTTGCTGCTCTAGCTGCATTCCATTATTCTAGCTTCTTACTTGGCTCTCTCTTCGCCTTCTCCATTAGCAAACTTTTCTTATCAATGTGTAGCATCTCTCTGTTTAACTTGTTTATTCTACTAGACATTCTCATCTTATTTGCATCAGCCTTTTCAATTTGATCATCAACCTTAGGCGCATTGTAATATTTCGAAGAATATCTCATCTTATTTGCATCGGCCTTCTCAATTTCAGCACCAACCTTAGGCACATTATAATATTTCGAAGAAGAATTCTTTCTTCGAAGTGCTTCTTCTCTTTTAGCCGCCGCTTGTGCTTCTTCTCGCTCTCGTTTCACTTTCTCGTATGTTTGTTGAACCATATTAGCAGCCTGACCAGCCGTTTTGGAGAAGGGGCCCCACCGAAAGTTTGGATTGTTATATGAATCAAGATTGGAACCATGCCCATGATGAGAGTTAGAATTCTTATGATGGTTTTGAGAAACGGACCACGAAAAATTCGAACTTGTTCCGTTGCAAGGAAAACCTGTTTCTGCCGCTAAAAAGGCATCATGGCAATTAGGACACAAAAGGTTGTGGTTTAAATAAACCCTAAGGTACTCAAATTGCATCTTGCATTGATTGCACAAGGTCCAAAACGTATTAGGTTGAGCTGAAGCACTTGTAGAGCTCTTTCGAGAATTTTTGTTTGAGGTCGCATTTTTTGCGAAATTGGAAAAGCCATTGTTGCTGTTTGATTGCGAGATTTTCCTCTTCTGGTCGTAAATCGATTTCTTGCTTTTATCGGATAACACGCTCCAAGCCTCCGATACTAGTTGAAAAGCACCCTCGCTTCCTATCGACTTGTTTTTATCGGGGTGAAGCTGAAGAGCTAATTTCCGATATTGTTTCTTCAGGGTATCTTCATCTGCAGAAGGATTTAGAGAAAGGATCGAGTACCAATCCTTTTCTCCATTGATTTTTGTTTCAGAAGCAAGGTAAATGTCGAGAGTTGATATCAATTGGTTGATGCCGTCGAGAGGTGGGAAGAGGTTTTGGGCTTTTAAGGCGAACTTCTTCGCGCCCCCGATGTCTTTAGTGGTGAATTTCAATTCCGCGATTTCAAAGGCTCGAAGGGCCTCATCTCTATTACATTCCATTATCTAGTGATCCACCACTAAAGACCGATGAACAACTCAGCCTTCGATTCCGATACTTGCACTATAATAGTCTTCACTTTGAATTGTTTCCAAAAGAATCTCAAAACCCCTAATTCACAAACAAAAAAGGTCAAACTAATCACTAATCTCTAGAACATAATAACCAAGGACATGCACAAAACAAAAAAGAAATATATCAATCTATAGTTACAACAACAACCGCCGCTGCCGCAAGCCTTTATCCAAACATTTGGGGTCGGCTATATGAATCCTTTAACTACAACTACATGCGAAGCATATCATCGAATTAACTTAACAATGTAAAGTTCAGTATGCTCATCATAGGTACCGCGTTCAATTTCACTATTTCACTATTTGTGTCATGGAGTTCAACATAATTGTCAATAATGTATCAATTTCTCTCGCTAGTCAATTATTTCCCTGGAGTTTAACATAAATTGAATTCACGTCAGTCTTGGAAAAAGCTTAAGATGATGATAATGTGATCATAACTATCAAAGATGAAAACTTGTAGACAATTCTTTTAAGTGCCAAGCAAAAATTTAAAACTATTGATCAATAGAACACTATTCAAACAAAAAATAGCTTAAAATGGTAAATTTACAGTTCACACAGAAAAAATAAGGCTGCAAAAAGAATATCCCAATTCAAACTTTTAAGAAACCAAACCCTAAAACTTGAAGTTCAATCAAGGCTAATTAAGCATCAGAAGCATCTGATCTACATCAATTGCAGCCAATTTCAAATACTTGGGAAAATTTGGGTATGAGCTTAGAGAAACCCAAACTCTAGATTTTGCTCAATCTCTAGCTTTAGATCATGGCATGGAATGAAATTAGATTCAAAACGAAAAGTAAAGGTGAATAGAGATTACCCATCTGGAGAAAATCCAAGAATTTGAAACTATTTGAATTGAGAAGCTTCCATCAGAAACCATAATCTCCATAATTTTGAAAACCCTAGCTCACCTATTGTCAAACCCAAAAAAGATAAAATCCCTAAATACCAAAATACCAATGAGAAAAAAGAGTTTTGGTTACAGTCTTGTATTTTTTATATTAATTTTCTTAACCCTAACCTACTTTTATTCATGCTTTTGAAACCCTAACTAGGTTTAATTTCTAACCTATGGTATGGTTCCCATTTTTTGATAATATTAGCAAAAATATAATTTAGTGGGAAATTTTTAGCAATAAATAGAACTGTAATAATGATGCTTGCATAGCTTATTTAATAAATATTTCTTTTTTATTTATTTAAAAACATCATTTTAGTGAAAGTAAAAATGATAGGGCAGCACAAGTGAAGTTTTTTTTTTCCTTTGGTTAATAAATGTTCATGTGGGTCCCACATAACTAAGGTTGTGAAAACTTTATGAGTATCTTAACTCACATATGAGGTCAAGTTAAAGCAAAAATAACTAAAAGGGTTAGATTAACTAGAGAGTTGAGTTAGTGGAAATTACAAGGACCACTCATAAATAACAAAATGAAATAAATATAAAGATTCCTCAGCCCTAAAATGAACTGTGGCTCCCATCTTTTTCTTGCTTTTACAAAAATGCTTGCTTTTCTAAGTAAAATAAAATGAACCTTGTTTTGTTATAACAGTGTATCACTAAATTATTTTGAATTTTCATTTGACTTAATAATGGAGGTTAAAGCTTAATTTGATCAAATAGTAGCAAATTAAGCTTAACATATTAGCAATTAGTTTACTCTCAAGCTGTAATGCCAGTGCTAAACTTAAATAATAGCAAAATTTAACACATTAACAATCAGTTTACTCTCAAGCCAGAAATATTTGTTCTATTTATAATCAAAATGAAGTAATAATACATGAAGCAATTGTTTCCACGCTATACAAACTAAACCTGAATATAACAACATATACAACTTGATTTGAACTTTTCATACCCTCACAAAACAAAAACAAAAAAAAAATACATCTCTCTCTCTCAACAAACAATAAAAAAATTCACAGCAGCTGTCGACTAGAGCCTCCATAGAGATGAGCATAAACAACTTTGGTTCTTTTTACAAGTATCGAGCTCAAGATCACCGCGATCACACAAAGTCCGGACATTATCAGAGAACTAAGGTAAAAGCATATAGCTCCCTCACATTTCAATGCATTCTCTTTGTTTAAATGCAAGCCGGCTTGTTTTTCTGCTTCGTAATCATATATTCCACTAGCGATGAGACCGGAGAAGACCAAAGAGCCTGCAGGATTTGCTACGGTTAAGAAATTGTACAACACGCCGAAGTTTCTCAAGCCGAAGAGCTCGGATGCGGCAGCGGGCACGATGGCCCAGTGGGCCCCGTACCCGAGCCCGATAAGCAAAGTTCCGGTGTACATTGTCCCGGGCCAAGCCATTGCGAATAAGAAGTGGCCGATTGCCATTAGGACTTGAGCAAAGGCTAATGCTACAGGTCTTGGGTATGCATGGTCCCTGATCAAATGATAAAATTGGAATGTGAGAAGTTATTTCAATGCTGGATACGGTAAAATAAGCATTAGTTGTGGTTAGTGAAAGTGATGCATGGTTGCAGCGTGGTTAAGTGAAGTTGAAGGAAACGTTAGATGTGAACTGTAATGAATAGCTTGTTAGCATCATATATATATATATATATATATATATATATATATATATATATATATGTTTCAAAACTTCATTCATGTATAAAATCTAGTCGATCCGCATATATACATCTAGTCGATAGCTTAATGTTGTTATATTAGATCTTTATTTATGATATTATCAACTTAAATCAGTTTCATGATATATTTGTCACTCTTAATGGATATTAGCCTTTTATTTATAAACATTCTATTGATGTTTTGCAGTTAGGTGTATGCATTTTTATGTTATATCATAGCTATCCGATGTTAGATGTTCTACATTTTTAATTTTTAGGTTTTGCTTGCAAATTATTACAGACAAATATGATTACGGTTATAGTTTTTAGTTGAATTTTTTTCTTAACATACATGTATATGCACATATATATTAGAACTTTTCATAGATTTTAGTTTATTACCATGTCGCACTATCTATGTCGTGCCGTGTCTTGTCATGGATATCCGCTGAACTTTTTCACAGCTCAAGAAGTTTTAGATCCAACCTGAATTTTTTCTTCTCTTTTTGGAAATTATTTGCACCTAACAAGATTCAATCACCATTTAAATGCATATTTCTTACTTGAAATTTTTCGATTTCATATTGTCCTTTTCGATCTTAATCATCATGAGGATCTTATGTAGTATATAATCAAGGTTTCGCTTGAAAATCCTTACATTCTTTTGCTAGTAATGTGCTTTTAACTGACTTACAAAAACTCGATTAACCACTAGTATCATTGGTGAAATTTTGTATTTTATAGCTTTTTCTCCTTTTATTATAACAGTGCTAAGTGCAGCATCAAAACCTCTTGGCATCTTAAATTACCTTTCCATTTCCAAGTCCATGTCCATCTAAATCACACTTATATCCTATAATAAGATTAATTATGTAATCATTTTGGGGGAAAAAAAACTTAAGATTTATATGGTTAGTTTATAACGGACTCTCAATAAAAAGAACACAAGCATTCATATGTTCATCATGTCTCTGTTCCTCGTATACAATTTTGTACCTTTACTACTTTAGCATGACATCCTAGTTCACATCTTATAGCCGATAATTGTTTTCATACAATGATACGCAATATTTTTTTGAAATATTTATTTAGGTTCGTCCTGTATAGGGTATAAAAATCTAAAGACATAAAAGTTTCATACCTCACAATAATCTCTGAAAAGTAGCCTCCCGCGATACGCCCAAGGAAATTCCAAATACTAATCATCGACACGAAAATGTGTGTCCCCTTATAACCCAAAGACTGGCTCATCTGACCCAAATTATCAATCACGGTCAACCCCGACCCCGATCCCAACAAAAGCGATACAAAAATAAGCCAAAAATCTGCTTTAATCAAAGCTTGCGTCAATGTGAAGTCCTCTCCCCTACGGGGCCCTCTCCTTCTCTTAACCCTAACTGCTCCTCTAGCCGCTGCTTGAACCAACCTAGCTTGCAGCTGCGCGATTCTCCTTTGCCTCTCCGATTCCGGAAGTAAGTCCATTTCCTTGGGTTTCTCGTCTTCCACCTCACTCATAATGTACTCGCTTGGTTGCCTTGTGAGCTCTTCGTTCTGAGGCTCTGGTAAGAGACGCTCTTGATCCGAAGAATTATTAACATCGAAGTAAAAGGTTTGTAGTAGAGGCATAGTAACGGGAACTAATAGGATAATAAGTAGCACGACTGTGAAAAAAGTGATCACGGTTTGGTTTAAATCGATTAGATCTCCAAGAAGCATGACGCTCATTAAATATGCTGCAAGGAGCAAGCACACGCTATACACAAACATGAAGCTCGAGTCGTCTGAGGATCGGACTTGCTTGTGGCCCTTGACGGGTCTCACGATGAACATGAGGGCGATGACTACCATCGTGGGCCCCACCGCGACCATGAAGATGAGAGCAGCGTGATCGGGCGTGTGTATCATCGCGTATATTTGGGTCAAGATTGCACCGCTCAAACCTGCGAAGCCTTTTAAGATCCCGACAATGGGGCCTCTGCTCTTGGGAAAATTTTGCACGCAAGAGACAAGGGATGCTGTGTTGAAGTAGGTCTCTCCATTGGTGGCGATAAATATTAGGACACACATCTGCAAATAGATTAATTGTTCACAAAAGTACATGGGAAGAAAACTAATTCTGTAAGAGAAAATGAGGTTCAAAGTGTCACTGTACGATGCAACATACCGTTACACCGACGTGACAACATTCTATTGAGTGGTATCTCTCAAATCAATATTTTAATTCACTTTACATAATATGTTACATCCAATACGATATTGTCATGTCAGCCGATGCATCCTACAGTGGCACTTTAGGCCCCGATTCCTTAGGTAATATCAATGATATAATTATAATAGGATTATTTGGAAAGAATCTCACTTTGAAAGCTAAAAGTAACTAGCGGTTTCACCAATTTACTTTGAGAGAAGCAGAGTTATTACTAATCCGAGGAGTAAGTTGTGTGTTGTTATATTCGATTCATCTCTGGAGTTGATTACCTCATTTATAAAGTGTTTGATGGAAGTCTAAGATGGGAAAATGTTATTGAATGCACAAGATAAAACTAAAAATAGAAACAACAATTCATGTCGAAACATTATGTAGTTCATCACCTGAGACACAATGTAGCCAATCTTAATATATGATCGATATATTGCTATCAAAATGGTTATTATCAAACAAAATTATTAACAAAATCCAAAAGTAGAGAACCTATTCAGAATGAAAATGCAAGATACATGCCAAATTTTAAAAATAAAAAGGTTTCTCACACAACTAGATACATAGTAAAACTGGAGTTATCCTAGAATTTAGACGAGGACTAGGAATAGCACAATTTTCCAATAGTGCAAGTCGATCATGTGTATTGTGTCCGAAGTATCTTGTCCGGCTATAACTACACACGATTTCATTTTGTGGCTCAGCACTTAAATTCATATTAAGAAGGCTAATTACATACTCCCTCTGTTTCATTTTACAAGTCCTTTTTTCCCTCTTGCACAATCATAAAATAGAGCATAACTGCTATAAAATTTAAGATGTCATAAATGAGAAAATCCTAATTTAACTCATCGATAGTCTTCATTTAGTCTCCTAATTATGGATAAATTTGATATTCTAAGGTTATGACGAGGGTTGACGGATATATATTCTAACATGCCCACATTAGGCAGAGCGCCCAAAACCTAGGCTTTTATGCTCTATAACCATATGAAAGTCTCTGCCGGTGCACCAAAGTTCTGAAGCTATGGTGAGTGTCGAGGGATATATTTTTTTGTTTTAACACGAACAATTAAGAATTTATATAAACATGAACAACATTAAACATTCTAATTCATCATACAAAGTGAACCCACAAAACAATTCTACACAAATTAGTAAAAACAGCAAGATACACAAACAATCATCAAGCAAGGATTCATTTCGACTCACCGCCCACAAAGGCAAAGCAGGGGCTCTCCCGGTGACAATGAGCCAGACCCAGCCAAACCCGACGAAATTCTTAAGGGCACCAATGAGGAGAGCAGCCCAAAGAGGCAATGTCTCACAAAGGGACCCAGCAAGAAACCCAACACTGTCTCCGAGATCCTTCGCAACACCGAGGCTAGCGATTTGCCTCTGGTTGTAGTTCAGAGAAGCCTTCAACACCGGCGAAATGCTACCAAAGAGATAGCCAATGCCTGCACAAGATTGGACCCACATTGATGCTACAAAGACCAGCCATCTATTGTTCAACAAGGATCCAAGCTTGCCTTGACCCATTTGATCTTATCTAGGGAAATCAAAGGTTATATCAATGATCCCTTCAATATTTTGAATAAAATGGAAAATTTGAAGGATTAAGAGAATACCCAAATGAAATCTAGAGGGAAAATGTGAGACCCGGATGGAATTTAGATGGAAATCAATGTAAAGATTGTGTCTTTGATGGAGAAATTGTGAGACCCGGATGGAATTTTGAAGGCAAAACACCTGCTATGAAGAATTTGAGAGAAAAAGGTAGGAATTTTGCACCATCGGCACAATGCCCAGATCTCTTTTACTTTGAAATGCGAAAGGGGTTTCTGATTTTATTTAAACAACACAAAGATTGAAGACTCTCTTTTTCTATCTCTATCTCTATCCTTGTCTATCTATGAAATTAGAGCAACACATCAATGAGAAAGCTAAGAATAGTAATCAAAGTTGGCAAAATTAATAATACAAGAATGAGAGAGGAAACAATTTTTGAAATGAAGTGCAACAAATTAGCTGATTGATGTGTGAGATTTACCGGATTGCCACTTCAATAGGACAAAGACCAGATGGTTTTGTGTTGGGTTGGGGGAGGGTGGCACGTGTGTGAATGGACAAAATACTTTTTCTTTTTTCTTTTCCTTTCTTTTTTTTCAAGGAAGAAAAAGAGAAATTTGTGTGTATGAAATGGACAAAATCATTGTGTTGTAATAACTCATTGGAACTTGAAAAAACAAATGAAGTTTATGGCTTCATGTTGAGATAAGTTTGGCCAATTTCGAAGTTTGTGTTGAGAGGATGGGAAGGATATATGCGGATAAGAATGGGGACGTAGTTCATGCATCATACATGGAGACAAAGTTGGAAATGGTTGTATTTTTAGTTTTTTTCTTTTTCTAAAAAGATTGATAAAGTTGAATTTAATTAAATAAAATGATGGAATTTTAGCTAAAATGAAAAAAAATTATTTATTCAGTACAAGCCTGAAATATGAATATAAAAAGACTGATTAATTAAATATAGATGCTTGCTTGCTAAAATACATCAATCATTTATGAACCGATTGATAGAGATAATGATTATATTTATGAACATTGGCGAAATCTTGTATCGTTAGTCTATAAAACCAATATTCTTAAATGAAAACTGCATAAAGAACCAGCGTCAAATTCTTGCTGATAAAACTGGTTGAAAATTTTCAAATTTGGCTACTCATAGGGGAAATTTTTAAAAAGAAGTAGACAATACATATCAATTTATGTTCTACCTTAAGCCTAAAAGTTAAATTTAGTGAAACAAAATCATAATTATGGTTAGTTAGGTATGATTCAATATTTATTAGGCAAAAAACCTTTTATTAGGAAATGTGGATAAGGACGGGGAGTTGGCTTGGTGTTTAATAGATTTTGATTTGTTATATGGATATAATTTATGCATGAGAAAGGTTAGGTAACATATTTGAAGGGTCTTTTTCGTTCAAAATAGGATGGTTATGGATTAAAATTAGTAAAATAGGGCAATTTAAAATTTAATTATGAGAATAGAATGGTTTGGGGTCAAATAGACGTGCCCCAAGTGCTCTCAGAGAAGGACGGGCTCCTAGAACCCGCCCTCACAACTAAAAAGTGGAGGGCGAGTTCTAGGAACCCGCCCTGGCCCCCACCCCACCCCACGCACCCCCTCGCCCATGCCACCCCATATAGCCCCTTCCCACCACCCAATGGAGGGCCGGTTCTGGGAACCGGCTTTTAAAAATAAAAATAAAATTAAAAAAACACTATTCTTGAAAAAATATACGTGGACCCGGAATACCTAATTTGCAGGAGTAAAAACGAGTTCCAAGAACCCGCACTTCCGTGTATGCCAGAGAGGGTAGGTTCCTGCCCTCGGGAAAAAAATTCTGACATATCAATTCTCATCAATACACGCAAATATTGAATAAGATTGTCAGATAAGAGTTGTTATTGTTTACTGATGTGGAGATAAAATCGACCGATAAGTGTTGTTACTATTTCTATAGAAGGAATCCAATACTTAGATCATACTATAAATATGAATGAGGAACACTTCAGTAACAATATACAAGAAAGCAAAGCAAACAAGTTTGAGTTTCAAGTTCTGTCTCCTCATAGAAGAATTAGAGAAGATACGAAGAATACAACTGCAGTTGCAATGAAGTTTCTAACTGATTACTTGTAATGACCACAAAATCTATTTACCTTTTTCCTTTTGTATTTCATTTGCTTCAATAAAAAATAATTACTTTTCTTTAAACGTTTATATGTATATTTTCTTTTCAAAATCTATACATGATCATTGTTTGTATCTTATTGGTTGAGATGCTGCATTGACATTCCACTGGTCTTGAGTTCAATCCCACACTCTTCAATTTATTTATTTATTTATTTTAATTATAAAATCTTGTTTTTGAAAGAGAAGAAAAAAAGTGATTTGTTTTAGATTTTATTAGATTTTTTTTCAAAAAAGAATAAAATATTGAGATCTCAATACAGATTTGATAACGATTTAAATATCATATATAAACAGCCACTTAATATATATCTAGATACTATTAATATTCATTACATATTTTCTTATTATCTATAACTTTATGTTAAGAATATTCAACTACTTGTATAAAGTTTTAACAATATTTTATAATATAATTATTATCTATTATTTTTGAGTATTTTATTTGTCTGTTTCATTTTTTTGGCCACATTACTACATACACTGTTTATTATATATAGTGACATCGGTTTGATATATTATAACTATTTTCTAAGTATTATACTATATTAAAATCTGTATGTAAAAAAGCACTATTAGCGCTTGCAAACAGTTTGTGCAGTTACAACCGTCAAATCATATCTTACATACATATATATGTTTTTATTTATTTTTTTGTATATTTTTTTTAAGTAGTTAAGCTTATTTAATTTTGATATGAAAACTGAACAAATCATCACAATAAATATAATAAATCTTCTTTTCTTTTCACCACCGTATATTTATTTTTCTTAAGTTTGAGAAGACCAAAGCCCTTTCTGCTTCTTCCTTGTCATCTTATACTCATTTCTTAAAAAATTAAGGAGACGATCGCCAAGAGAAAAAGAAGGGTAGCTGGTTCACCGACGAGAGCCCTGAAATCGAATTTCGAGCCTAACTCTACACGTTTTTAGTAATTTGATATTGAGATCAAGTTGCTATTTGTAAGTCCCATCTTCTTTTTTTCCATTGATCTTCATCGTCAAAATTTTATTTTTAATTTTCTTTCCAAATATAAATATATATAAAAAAAAATATCGTTCGGTACATAAAGACGTCATGCACGACAAGCCTATCACCCCAAGTTTTACATGCCTAGAATTTATTTCACTAATAAAATCGTGATTAATTATATACTGCTTATAAATGTGTGCTAACAAAACTGAACAAATTTATAACTGTACTGTAATATAATGAAACGCTCTTCATGTATACTTACATAAATATATAAATATCATACTTGCTATTTTATACCATATTAAATGTATGTATTGTTTAATGACAAAATAGTATATAACAAAATTACCTATGCATAGTTATGTGTTCACTTTTTCTGAATAATCATATGTTTGTATAAATTTTAATATATATTTATATGCTAATATATCTTACTGCTCATATTAAACGCAATTTTATGCATTAATATATGTTAATCGTACTGACCATATACTGTAATTAGATATTCTTATACTTAGATTTAACAACTACAAATTCATCTAAATTGTTTAACCGTTAATGCCATACTAATAAAATTAGAAGATTAGATGCACAAAGATTACTGTCAAATACTAACTCTTGAGCCACTACTAAAAACCTATAATAAGCTATATGAATAATAATAACTAAAATAACTATTTATTTCATTTTATATATGATAATATTGTTTTCATATTTTGTAACAACCTACTAATTTTTACGTTCAACTGCATCAATTATTTAATATATAATATTTATTGTAACTCTTATATACAAAATTATCATACAGTACAATGAATCATTGACATATTATTATTCTCATATTTTTAATATGCTACTTTCATATTTATAATATGATACATAAGCAACTTGCATATAAACTATCATGTAATAATTTATTGTTTTAAATATAATAGTACCACACCAGAAATGTAATCCATTAGCTTATTCTGCAATCACATTATATAATATGATAAATATTTGAAGATTTTATAACATAAAAGAACTGTTATTTGTTATATTTTAATTCAAAACTGTATTCATTAGTATGTTGAAACTGATTTCGCTTGACTTAGAATAGACATATCTGCTAATTCCGGATTCCAATTTGAGCAAACTCAAGTTAAAGGAATATGTACAGAGAGTTGGTTATATTTTATTTTTAGGTTAATGAAAATAGGATTTTAACAAAATATGACGAATCTGGACTGTAGCAGAAACTATCGGCACGGTTGTAATAAAACAGGCATAACTCCCTCCTCGCTGATTGTAATCGAGATTTTCTTGTTGTGGATCGTTCATAACTCGCAGACGCTCAGTTTTCTATCTAATAGGGAAAACCATAATTTGAACCCAAACCTACAAAAAATGCCAAATACTATCAGTGTATATATTTTAAAATCTGCACTAGCCTAATCTGCGCACTGTTACGAAAACGTTCGTAACTCTTTTAATAAAAACCCGATCAAGGCAAACTCAGTCTCGTTGTTTACACGACACTCTGAACTACAATTTATTTCTTGTGTAAGATTCTTAAATTCTAAACCAAAACCATAGATTTCTGCATGCAAATTTATACTTATTTCTGATCTTAAACTGAACTATTATTACATACTTAGTGTATATATAGATACTTAGAATTATATCTAGGACCCGACCTGTATTCTCAGAAGTCTCATGACCGACTCATGAATGGGCCCGTGTTTTCTGGCTCGTGGATGATAGCCTTGGGTTTGTGAATACTTCAGCGGTGTTTGGAGTCCCATTACTCATGAGTGGGCCCATGTTTCCTTGCCTCTGGATGACAGCCTTTGGTTTGTGAATACGCCTATGTTAGATTATACTACCTTGACCTGAACCTGACCTGAATCACTTGAATATCTTAAATATCGTGAATCTCGTGAATATCATGAATCTAATGAATATCTTGAATTTCATGAACATGACATGTACACTATTTATTGGATATATATACACTATATAAATATATATATCATGGAAATGTGGTAGCTCGAAAATGGGGTATTTATGTGTAACGGAGGATCATATCTTATTTCTTATGGTGTCGAAAGAAAAACGGTACATTACATTACATTATATATATATATATATATATATATATTGTTCCCGCCAAAATTTTCAGCCAAGAGCTACTTGTTCCCTTACAAAAAAGAGGAAAATCCTAAAAAAACAGGCATCACGTGTAAAACACGTGGGCGCACATATGCAAAGCATATGAGCGCTGAACATAAATAACCAAGGGACAAACATGCATCACGTGTAAAACACGTGGGCGCTCATATGCAAAGCATATGAGCGCTGAACATAAATAACCAAGGGCCAAACATGCCTCACGTGTTACACACGTAAGTGCTCTGAACATACACAGGCTAAAACCCATACTATGGGTCACGTGTTAAACACGTGAGTGCTTTTGCCAATCACATGCAAAGTAGTGAGCACCCTAATTTAAAATGCTCCTATCAAATTCTAGAATTAAATTCTATTTTGGGAAATATTTTCTTAATCTTCCTTAAACTAGAAAGATCTTCTCTGTTAAACAGAGGACCCTTGGATCAAAGATCCAGTGGTGATCATTTGATAGAATAAAAATCTATCATAGAAAAATATTTTCCTAATCTTATAACAAGAATAAAATTCTATGTTAACAAGATATCCATATTAAGAAAATATATTTCTGATCTTGTTAAACTAAAAAGATATGATAGAATAAAATTCTAATCTTGTTAAAACTAACAAGATATTCATAATCTTGTTAAACAAACAAGAAATCTTCTCTGTTAAACAGAGGGCCTTTGGATTAAAAATCCAACAGTGAATAAAATTCATCGAGTGATTTAAAAGATCATGTTGGTTATAAAATCAATCAAAATCTCTCAATGAGAGATTTGCTGAACAAACTGATACTTTTCTCTCTCCTATAAATAGGAGCCAAGAAGGAGAAAAAATGAGACACAGAGGGAGAGGGGAAGAAAAATAGAGAGAGAATTTAATTCTCTAAAGAAGGGGAACCCCTCCCAAAAGCTCCCACAAAAAAAGAATTTAATTCTCAAACCAAGAATTTAACTCTTCTCAAAGAACTTAGTTTTTCCTCTGGTTAAGATCTGCAGAAGCAGATCTCCCCACAAGTTGAGAATTTAATTCTCATCAGGAAGATTCTGTTATACAGATTCAAAACCTAGGGGAAAGAACTTAATCCAAAAAATTTAACTCTTACAAAACATATAGGAATTTAATTCCTCTGAAACTAGGGTTTAACCCTTTAAAAAGAATTTAATCTCTACAAAGAACAAAAGGAGAACTTGATCCCTCGGAACCATAGAAGAACGTCCTGATGATTCATTAGTATTCAAACGCTACATAAAAGCTCACGTGATCCCATGTGAGCACCTTTGAGAAATAAAAAGGGAAAGAATGAGATCTAGTCAGCACATATAAAAGAGAAAAGGGAATAAACCTTATTTTTGGAGCGCCTCACGTGACCCCACGTGATCCTTGAGAAGTGCTCAGCACTTATAAAAGAGAAAAGGGAATAAACCCTATTTTTGGAGCGCCTCACGTGACCCCACGTGACCTTTGAGAAGTGCTCAGCACTTATAAAAGAGAAAAGGGAATAAACCTTATTTTTGGAGCGCCTCACGTGACCCCACGTGACCCTTGAGAAGTACTCAGCACTTATAAAAGAGAAAAGAGAATAAACCCTATTTTTGGAGCGCCTCACGTGACCCCTGAGAAGTGCTCAGCACTTATAAAAGAGAAAAGGTAATAAACCCTATTTTTTGAGCGCCTCACGTGATCCCACGTGAGCGCCTCAAATTCTTAGTGTTTAACACTATTTCAAGCGCCTCACGTGGGAGCACTTGAGCGCCGATCATACACTAGTGTTTAACACTATTTTAAGGCCTCACGTGGGAGCACGTGAGTATCAATCATATATTAGTGTTTAACACTATGAGAGGCCAATATTAGCCAAATTTAGATCAAATCTCCCGAGGGCAATCAATCGAGCCCCCATGCTCAGGGTCCCCCAAACTGATCTTAGTCCCGGAGATAGCTAATAAATTCCTGGCATCTAAGATGATGTTCATCCCACCATGATCTCTCCCCTCGATCTGGAATTTGGTTCAAGGGTACATCTCTCCACACCTCCGATACATATCGTTGTAATTCTTCAACGTCTTTAGAGAGGTGGAGGGTCCCAATAACCAATAACTCTTGGCGCACCACCGAACAAGCTTTTCAAAAAGGGGAGTAAATCTAAAATACATCTCAATTTGGGGGCACCTCACATGGCCTCACGTGATCCCTTGATAGTGCTTAGCACTCAGAAAAATAAAAGGAGAATAAAATAAAGGCAAGTTTCATTCTTCAGAGTGCCTCACGTGCTCTCACGTGACTCAATAGTGCTCAACACTTACAAAAGAGAAAAGGAAATAACCCTATTTTTGGGGGCACCTCACGTGTTCCCACGTGACCCCCAAACAGTGGTGTATAACAGAGGGAGAAAATTCCAAAGACAGCGCTCGCATTTTGAAGGCACCTCACGTGTCTGCACGTGACTGTTTGATGAACCAAGTGCTTAACACTTATAAATGAAATAGGAATAAAATCCATAGAACAGTTCTCACCTCGGGCGCCTCACATGCTCACACGTGAGCCAAGTGCTCAGCACTTTTATATATATATGAGTGAATAAATTCAATGAACAATGCCCACTTCGGCGACCCTCCCGTGTTCACACGTGAGCTCCTCCAAAGTCCAGTGTTTAACACTGATTCAATGCTTAGCACTATGGGGTGACTAAGGGAAATCAACCTTAGCTCAAATTAGCCAAGTCTTCCGAAGCCAAGACCCTTTTTGTCACCAATCAACTGAGCCCCCATGTTCAGGTCTTCCCAAACTAACTATAGTCCCAAAGATGACTAGTGTTCTCCTAACATATGACATCTAAACTGATGTTCATCTCATTTCCCAAATCGGGATATTGGTTCAAGGGTACATCTCTTTATACCTCTGATACATGTTGTAATCCTTCAACGTCTTCAGAGAGATGGAGGGTCCCAATAACCAATAACTTTTGGTGCATCCCCAAACGGTTGAACCAAAACCACACAGACTATGACATTTTTAAATTGGACTATGATGTCCTTAAACTTTACAGACTGTGGGGTGTTCCCGTCAAAAATTTCTGCGCAAAGAGCCTAAGATATCAAATGGCAGCGATACGCTTAAAAGAAAATGCGAACCGGTATTTTCCGATCTGTATTTTGACAAACTCTCGAATGTGAAATAGCTAAATTCTGATGATATTGGAAGTATCTCGAAAAACCCTTCGATTTGATATATTATGGGCTTCATAATTCATCCGGGATCAAAAGTTATGAGCAAATATGCTATGCACTGTTCCCTGATTAAAAATCAGGAATTACCTCAATGAGGTATCACGTGCTCACACGTGATCAATGGTCACGTGTTGACACGTGATAGTTAAAACAGAAATAAAAACAAACGGCTGAAGAAGGACCCAATTGGGGGTCACGTGCTCACACGTGACCAATGGTCACGTGTTGACACGTGATAGTTAAAACAGAAATAAAAACAAATGGCTGAAGGAAATATCTCAATGAGGTATCACGTGCTCACACGTGACCAATGGTCACGTGTTGACACGTGATGGTTAAAACCGAAGCATAAATAAATGCTGAGAAAAGGACTCAATTGGGGGTCACGTGCTCACACGTGACCAAGGGTCACATGTCAGCACGTGACTGGCTTCGAAAACCTTACAGTTTAATAGAATTAAATTCTAAAAGCTTCTAAATCTTTCCAAATGGAAAAGGATTATGGGGACCGTTGGATTAAAGATCTAAGGGTGATTAAAAATCACCAATTTATGGAAAAAATCTTAGACAAGGGAAGATTTCCCCTAAATCTCACCGGAAATAATAAACAGAATATCTTTGGATTTAAAATCCAACGGTGAATAAAATTCACTGAATGATCTAAAGGATCATATTAATTATGAAAACAAATCAAATCTTTCAATGAAAGATTTACAAAACAAATTGATTCTTTTCTTTCTCCTATAAATAGGAGCCAAGAAGAAAAGAGAGGGATAGACTTTTTTTGAGAGAAGAACAGAGAGAGGAGAATTTAATTCTCAAGAGAGAAAAAAAGAGAGGATAATTTAATTCTCAAGAGAGAAAAGAAAAGAAAGGAGAATTTAATTCTCAACAAAGAAAACCCTAGGTGAGAAAAGAAAGGGAATCAAAACTTCAAACAGAGAATTTAATTCTCAAAATCTAAGAGTTTAACTCTTCTGCAAAAGAACATAGTTTTTCCTCTAGTTGAAGATCTGTAAAAGCACATTTCCGCATAGGTTGAGAATTTAATTCTCATCGGGTTGAGATCCTGCCATGCAGATCCAAAACTTAGAGGAGGAATTGAGTTTAGAGAATTTAATTCTCCCAAAACAAAATTAGGGTTTAACCCTCTATGAGAATTTAATTCTCCCAAACTCACAGGAATTTAATTCCTTCAAGATGGACAGAAATTAGGGTTTAACCCTACTCAAGAATTTAATTCTTTTACATATATAGGAATTTAATTCCTCCAAAATCATGATTAGGGTTTAGCCCTACAGAGAATTTAATTCTCAAAATAAAATAAAGCGACTTGAAAGATCTCCATGCATGCAAAGAACTAACGTCACGTGTCCCCATGTGACCCCCGAAAAGATCCCCAGAAATGAGAAGGGAAGGGCTCAGAGGCAACGCCTCACGTGCTCCACATGACCCCCGAAACACAGAAACGAAAAGCAAAGGAAATGGAAGTTTTGGGCGCTCTCACGTACTCCCACGTGACCCCTTGGCAAACGCTTTAACAGTCAGCGCATAAATCCTTATCACGTGTCAACACGTGATGCTCAAAATAAAAATAAAAGTGTTTAACACTTAATTGCAGAACAAAGAAAAGAAACCTGGTCCTACCTTTGGGGCGCCCTCACGTGTCCACACGTGACCCCTTTTCCTTTAGTGTTTAACACTAATTCGAGAACTTATACCCAGTGTTTAACATTGGTGTTTTCTAGTGTGTAGCACTAATTTGGGGACTATATTTCCAGTGCTTAACACTGTTACCTTCTAGTGTTTAACACTAACTTGAGAGCTTTAACACTGTTGCTATCTAGTGTTTAACACTAGTTTTAACCAAATTGGTTAATCTTCCAGAGGCAAAGCATCCCATTCAAAATTGAGTAAAAATCAGAGCTTTAATGTCTACTGCTCAATCACAGATAAAAATATTATCAGAACCCTCAAACTCTTGTTTAGCATTGCTAAATAATGTGGGTTTGAACCCGACAAATGTCTAATGGGCCAACAAAGGGCTAACATTTTGAATTTAATTAGAGTTAGCCCAAGTTGGCCATAAGTCCTCAATTCAGACTTAACTGAGCCAATGTGCTCACAACATAATTAATTGATCTTAGTTCAAAATTGGACTACAGATCACTTAATCCATATTGGTTCAAGGGTACATCTCTTCACTCCTCTGATATATGTCGTTGTAATCCTTCAACGTCTTCAGAGAGGTGACGGGTCCCGACAACCAGCAAATCTTACGGACTATGATGTCTCTAAACTTGGACTGTGGGGTCCTTAAACTCATGGACTATGATGTCCTTAACCTCGGACTGTGGGGTCCCTTTAAACCCACGGACTATGATGTCCTTAACCTCGGACTCTGTGGTCCTTTTAAACCCATGGACCACTATGTCCTTAAACTGGTATTGGACCACTATGTCCTTAAAATTGTAATGGACCACCATGTCCTTAAACTGGTCATCGACCGCAATGTCCCTAAACTAAACAATTGAGTCTAAATGCTCTCTTGTTGGATCTAAACGATCCTGTTAAGTTGATCTTAGTCTAAAATTAGACTAACGTGTCCTTAAGAAACGTTGAGTTGATCTTAATCTAAAATTAGACTAATGTATCCTTAACGAACGTTTAAGTTGATCTTAGTCTCAAATGAGACTAACGTATCCTTAAACCCAAACCCCCAAATCCAAATCTAAGAAAATACGGATTTGGACTAATCCACGTCCTACGGGCGACAACGTAAATTAGTCTCCGTATACAATCCATGGGCAACCAAACACAAAACAAACACCCACGACATGAAGTGACCATTTGGAGAAGGAGAAAGTTGTTACCGCAACGCGGTAGCGTAATTAACTGCAGGGGCTTGTGCCTGCAGGGAAGAGCGTCCCCACAATCAAAAAACCCCTCAGACGAGGGGGAATCTGACGAAGTCTGCTACATCGGCCGCATCCGTTTAAACCTTCAATATATTGTGCCATAAATCAATTTGGCATCTTCGGAGAGGTGGACGGATAGCACCAATTAGCATATGCCCCGAATTTCAGGAAAGATGTCCAGTCTTGCACCGTCTTTCGGAGGGGAACAGATTCTGGCACGCCCGGTGGGACCTTTTCCTCTTTCCACTCCACACTTCGTGTGTCGTGTTCGCGAGCGAATCGCGGTTTTCTATGGTTGCCTGTAGATTCGAGATACTAAGATTTGGTGTCTTGCTCCGTGCAAAAAATAGAAGATCAATGGCTTCAAACTGCACTAACTGCAACTGCGACTCTCGCTCCGTCCCGTCCGGAGGAGTGACTTAAGGGCCCTAATCGGCCTCCATTTTCGCTATGCCGGTGGAACAGGTGACTCAGGCCACCACTGGGCTATTCTTCGGGACTATGCTCCCGCCTATGAGCTTCAATGCCCCGACGCCATCACAGGAAGCTCCCAAAAAGTCGGTCTTTGATCGGCTTGCAACTACTGCGGCCCCTCTCAACGGTTCGGCCGATGTCAAGCCAACAGCATCAGTCTTCGATAGGCTGAGCCTAAACTCCAATGGGCCCGCCAAGAAGCCCACGATAACTGAAGCGGCCATCCTAAAGCGGGTACCCATTCCTGCTCTCGAGGTCACTAAAGAAGCTTTTCCCTTCAAGGGATCAGTCTTTACGAGGTTGGACACCCCGGCTCCCGTTCCTGCTCGAAGGTCTGTCTTTGACAGATTAGATACCGCTACTCAAAAGACGTCAGTCTTCAAGAGGCTGACGCCAGCAGCAACCCCTCACCTAGAAAGGGGGCATGACAAAGCCATCCCCATCACCGAACCAACTCCATCAACTCGACACACTCGACGTCGTCACTGACGCCGAGTAAGGAAGGCCGGGGGCAACTCCCCCTCTAGGTTAACTTCACCAGCCCCAATGGTGGAAGTCGACGATGCTGTTCCAACTGGGAACAGCTTTGAACTACTTAACAGGGTGCGCAGGAATTCGCCGACTGCTGTGCTGAAAAGATCTCCTCCACCTATGGAGAATGTTACAAAGGTGAAGCTAGAGCAGCCCCTTCAGCGGCTGTCCTCTAAAATTTACCAGGTCTGGCGTCAAGTCCAAGACTCGGTGATTGATCAAGACTACTCTCGCCGACAGAAGAAGATAAATGTTCGGCAAGAGAAGGGCCACTCTGTCGTACCACAGAAGGGGTCGTCTACCTGGGTGCCCGCTGCAACGGCCCCCTCAACTTCACCAGTCCATAAAAAGAGAAGGCCAGAGAAGATCCTTGCGTCTGCGACGAATCGCAAGACCACTGAACCCAAATGCCCCAAGGCTGGGGGCATGGTGGTGCACACCATCTATATGGCATCCGGAAAAGCGGATAGCCGTATCTCCACAGGTCATCGACCACTTACGCGATTAATGACTAAAGCTCAGGAGCAGCAGCAACAAAAGCTCTAAGAGATGTTAACAGCTATGGCCACACTCACTGGAACGAAAGCAAGCCTGGAGACATCCTCGGAGCAGCGCCGTGAGCAAGAAACTGATGCCGAATTCCTTCGGAGAATGCTTGAGAAGAAGGACAAAGAGGCCGCGGAACAAGCGGCCAATATAAAAACAAATGGCCCTTCTATTCCAAGATATGGTGGGTATGATGATCCAGCCGGACCCTCCAGCTGAAGATCTTCTGATAATCATCGAAGATGACAGAGGGGAGACATCGAACCCCCTTCCGGCTCTTTCAGCAGCCAAGGAGGAAACTATCTCTAAAGCCACGCTCGATGATTACATCGCTCAGCAAATACTAGCTCATCATGCAAGCGAAACGGCCGAGCAGATCGTTAAGACTGGGCGGCCATATCTAGGCTGGTATGACCAAATAAGTTACCCGCCGGGATATACAGTCCCCAAATTTCATGTATACTAGGGGACAGGCAATCCCCATCAACATGTCGCTCGGTTCAGGGCTCTGTGCGGCAACACCGGGGGCGATGATAAATTGCTACTTCGCCAATTCGTTGGCAGCTTGTCGGAAACAGCATTCGAGTGGTACTCCGAACTTCCCAACGACTCCGTCAAAACTTTCACGGAGATGGAGCTGTTATTCACTCAGCGTTTTGCAAGTGCTAGCGAACGCACCCCAATAACGGCATTGATCAACGCCAGGGTAAAGCCGAGCGAGACATGGGTTCAATATGCAATACGATGGCGTAATCTATGGTCGAAGTGCGAGCAGCGCATCGAAGAAGTGCCAGCGGTAGGCATGTTCGTGGGCACTCTTGACCCCCAGGCGACCATCTCCCAATTTATGATGTTCTTCAAGCCGACCACCTTTCAGGCATTGATTGACAAGCTGGACCAAATAGACCAGATGGACCATAGGCCTTCCTCTTTAAAGACGGAGCCTTGGAATGAAAAGGGCAAAGGGAAAGCAACCTTCGTTGCCAATACTCGACAACAGCCGAGCAACTTAAAGCCAGTTGTTCGCCAAAACAACGTGCGTCCACGCCCATCGCTCGAGGAGAGACTGGGATGTCCTTACTCGTTTCCCCGAGATAAAACAAGAAGACTGTTTGAGCTAGCGGTGCGCAACAGGCTCATCAATCTCCCGAATCCAAAACGACCATTGCAACCCGGCGAGGCTAATAGTCCTAATTATTGCCCTTACCATTAAACGGTAAGCCATTCAATTGAACATTGCTTTGTCTTTAAAGGTTGGATAGAAGATCAATACCAACAGGACAAGTTCGTATTATCCGAAAACTGGAAAGTGAACCCGCCTCAGCCGCACGCTCTCAAAAAGACGGACACACCGGGGGCATCGTGCTCTTTTGTAGAGGAAGCTCCATGGGTGATCGCTCTTTCAGCCAAGACAAAAAGAATGCTGAAGGATCTCCAAACATGCCTGGCGATCAGATGGAAAAATCCACTGGAACCCGAAATCATCGGAGGAATGCTAAGGCCGCGCCCAATCCCAAAGATTGGCGGTGATAGTCAAAATGCCCACGCCCAGCCATCAAAGTCTTCGAAGATAAAGAAGAAGAAATCCAAGAAACCCGTGAAGAATGGTGACGAACGCACGGACCTGCAAAGGCAGATTGACGCGTTGGAAGAATACAATCAAAAAGCGCGGACTCCAATCATACTCCAAGAATTTCTTAGCCACGTCCTTGAGGACGGAGATGATGACAATGGAGAAGACTCGTCGGATGAATCTGAAGATTATGTGGCAAGCTGCCATGTGATCTCTCACTCGTCAATAAATGACGAAGAAGCTCCTTACACAGAGAAGCTGGGGGCAGATCCTGAGCCAGAACTTTTAGGACCATCAGACGAAATGATTGATGCATTTCTGAACGAAGCCCGCCTTAAAAGCAAAGCTGATCGAGAGCGCGAGATGGCCATATTCGAGAAAGCCAAACGCCGGCGACTAGATGAAAGGGTCGAGACACTCCCACTGGATCAAAGTACATCCGCTGCAAATAAAAGCAGGTTCAAGATGAGGAAAAGATTCGCCAAAGCCATATCGATGGGAATGAAGCCGCCACCCTCTGAAGGAAACACTCCTGATGAAGCAGATGTACATCATAACTACTGCTTATATCATCGAATGATTGCGCATCCAACCGAAGAGTGTGATGCCTTTAAAAACTGGTGGTAGGGATACGTTGCTCACCGGCAGCGCGGTCAGCGATTGAAGCGCAAAGCTCGTCAGAAACAGAGAAGCACGACAAATGAGCATATGAAAACTGCCGGCAACGGTCACATGGTTGACGGCAGTAGATCGCAAGCTCTCACCTTCGGGAGCAATTCTGAAGAAGAAATGACTCTCGGCCCTCTCTTCAAAGAATCCACCTCAGGAAAAGAGAAAGAAAAGAAGAGCTGTGAGAACGTCCAGCTGCGCAATCACACGCTACCCGAAAAGAATCTCGGACCCGCAAACAAGGGATCGAACAAAAGGGATAAGGGGAATGGAAAAGCGACCTTCGTCGCCAACGCTCAACAACAGCCGAGTAACCCGAGACCGTTTGGTCGTCAAAACAACAAGCCGCGATACCTCAATGAGAAGTTGAAACGTCCTTACTCATTTTCCAAAGATAAAACAAAGAGATTGTTCGAGCTAGCGGTGCGCAGCGGGCTCATCACTCTGCCAGATCCAAAACGTCCGTTGCAGCCAGGTGACGTTAACAATCCTAACTGTTGTCCCTACCACAGAGTAATGGGTCACCCACTCGAAAATTGCTATGTCTTCAAAGGCTGGATTGAGGATGAATACCAACAGGGCAAATTCGCGTTGTCTAACAACTGGAAGGTGAGCCCGCCACGACTTAGCAAACTTGATGATCGAGTTGCCTCGGTTCAGAGACGGGAGCCCGTTTAAAGATCCGTCGACGTGGTGCCACCTGGACGAGAAGATTGGAGATTCAGGAGATCGGAGCAGCCGCAACAAAGCGTGGGATGATGGTTGAAGACCGAAGAACTCGGATCGTTCGGTATAACATTTCTACCCACTTTGTAGTTTGTTAGTTTAGCTTTAATGGTAGATCCGGGTTATAGTACACGATAGCGCCAGTTGCAAAAAGTTTTTGTTCCGCATTTGGCGTCTGTTAGACGGCCGGGGCGCTACCGTGGACTTACAGTGGTATCAGAGCCTCACCATTAGGCTATACTAACTTGTGCTAACGCGTTTAAAATATCGATCGAACGGATTTTCGAAAATCGCAAAATTCCATGTTAAAGTTTCTGTCGATTTTTAAAAGGGTCCAAAAATTATTTTACATATCACAGAAAACTAAGCAGGCTTTTCTAAGCATTATGGAAAAATTTGGGCACGTGATCCCACAAGACCACCGCGGATCCGCGGTCAAACCTAGGGTTTGACCGCGGAACCGCGGCGAGTTTGTGGGAATAGTGCTCCAACTTTTTCCAGAGAGCTTCATTTTGGAAATTGTGGTTTTTGGTATATATCTTTTGGGCTCAGGTTTTGTTACTGTACAGCAGATGTTTATGGGGCCCACTTCGGGAAATTTTGTCGATCGAAATTTTAAATTTGTTAGTATGCAGTATTTACATTATATCTCCGACCGGGAATATCATTTGAGCGGTAAACCGCGTCTAATTGCTATAGTTCTTTTAGACGGGTTTGCGAACGTGACATTCGCGTTGATGTTCTGTTTTGTGCAGTGATGTTGCGGATTTGTCGTGGTGGATAGCAAGGTGAAATGATAGTGTAGTTTGGATTTATTTGTATATTTGATATTGCGGGGCGAGCGTCCAACATGTGGACTGCCGTCACTGCCTGTTTGTATAATATTCTTTTGGGACACGACCGGACAGAGGTCGATGTACTCGTTGTACATATTTTTATTTCTGTACTAGGTTTATCCCGCGAAAGAGTGCACGGATAGCCGGGTTGTGGAAGGCAACGGGTCCGTATCTTATGGCTTTGAGAGACAAAGGGACCTCACTCTAGAATTGGCAGACTATTCGCCGTACTCGTAGGGGGTACAGGTTGACCTAAGGAGGGGTGCTCAAGTTACCGGATTCCGTGAAGTACCGGGTTGACCATTCATTTTGCTGTAGGGGCTGTCTCGCTTTAAGTTTTGGCGGGTAACTTGCCGCACCCGTAGGGGTCTAGGTTTTCATTGCACATGTTTCGCCCAATCAGAGCAAAGCTCTGTTGAAATTCAAAATTCAAAAATTCTGAAGCAACGCTTCAAGTCTCGGGCGCAACGCGCCACATATCAAGCGCTGATACGTCAGCGCAACGCCCAAGAAGGCGCACCCAATCAGAGCAAAGCTCTATTAAAGGAAGCAACGCTTCAGTTGCGCAGGCACTGCGCTGCGCGACACGTGTCAGCACAGTTGCGCTGCGCTGTGCGCTGCGCGACACGTGTCAGCACAGATGCGCTAGCGCAAGTTGCGCTGCGCTGTGCGCTGCGCGACACGTGTCACGCGCTGGGGCATCTGCGCCAAACAGAATTAAAATTTTAAGAAATCTTTTCTGTTCTTGTTAAAACAAGAAGATTTTCTTCTGCAAAGCAGAAGCCCTTGGATCAAAGGTCCAACGGTGGGGGAAAATTCCCCAAATCACTCAGAGAAAAATCTCTTTAACAAATTTAACTAATTTATGGGCACTATAAAAAGGACCCTAGGCCTCAATTAAAAGGGATCAACATCTTTCTAAAAAAAAAAGAAGGAGAGAAGAGAACTCTGAGAAACTCCTCAAGAATAAAAAAGGTAAAAACCTTTAGAAAAAAGAGAAAGTTCTCTTAGGAACAGATCATAGATCTAAAAACAAGATCAGTGATCTTTAATAAAAATAAAATAAAAATAGTGCTTTGCACTTTTCATGAACCTTTGGTTCTCTGAGATAAGAAAAACAAGAAAAAAACTTAATTTTCTTTGATCTAAATTAGATCAAGAAATCAAATAGTGCTTTGCACTTCTGTTCTTGAATCTAAAATATTCTTGGTGCTTTGCACTTGCAAACTGTGCTGTTGCGCTCTTGGGAGAGCGCCACGTGTCAGCATCTAAACCACTTGCGCTATGCGCTCTTGAAATAAGAGCTTTGCTCTCTGGAGTTGGCGCAACTTACCAGAGCGCGCCACGTGTCAGCAGCGCACTAGCGCAGCGCACTGCACTGTTGCGCTTGCGCTCACCAGAGCGCGCCACGTGTCAGCAGCGCAACAGCACAGCGCACTGCACTGTTGCGCTTGCGCTCACCAGAGCATGACATGTGTCTTCACCACAAGCGCTTGCGCTCAGTGAGTGACGGAAAGCGCCTAACAAATGCACTGCAGGGCCAAGCCCAATTAAAAGACCAAACAGGCCTAATTAAATTGATGCTCTGCATCATTTATAAATGGGCAAAGCCCAAACAAAAATAATAAAATGCTATGCAGAGCCCAAAATAAATTGGTGCTCTGCATCTTTTATGGGCAGAGCCCAAACAAGAAAATAGAAGTAATGCAATGCATTATTTAAGTGTGGGCAAAGCCCTAGCACAGGTCTGATGGACTAAAAATAAATAAAATGTTGAACATTTTCAACTGGACTTAGCCCAATTCTGGCCGTAAGTCCTTAAATTAAATTGAACCGAGCACAAATGCTCTCTCAAATCAATTTATATCCGGTTCGAGGGTACATCTCCGAACTCCTTTGATATCCATCGTTGTAATTCCTCAACGACGTCAAAGAGGAGACGGGTCCCAACGACCACATATCAATACGGACTGCGGGGTTCTTAAACTCGTGGACCGAAACGTCCCTAAACTAATGTTGGACCGAAACGTCCTTAAACTAATGTTGGACCGAAACGTCCCTAAACTAATGGTGGACCACCACGTCCCTAAACTGGAACATGGACCACCACGTCTCTAAACTGGAACAATAGAGCTCCCAAATGCTCTTTTGCCGGATCTAAACGGTCCCGTTTAAGTTGATCTTAGCCCCAAATACGGCTAACGTATCCTTAAACATTTAAATGGACTATAAAACTCCAAATCGACTTTGGTTCAAGGGTACATCTCTGAACTCCTCTGACATCTGCCGTTGTAATCCTTCAACGGCGTTAGAGAGGTGACGAGTCCCGATGGCCAGATATTAAATGGATTATCATGTTAAGTTGATCTTAGTCTCAAACAGGACTATTGTATCCTTAACGAACGTTTAAGTTGATTTTAGCCGCAACGCGACTAATGCATCCTTAAACTAAAAACACCAAACCCAAATCTAAGTAAATACGGATTTGGACTAGTCCACGTCTTACGGGCGACGGCATTATTCAGTCTCCGTATACAATCCACGGGCAACCACAAACAAAACAAACACACACGACACGAAGTGAAATTCCGGAGAAGGAGAAAGTTATTACCGCGATGCAGTAGCATAATTAACTGCAGGGGCTTGCGCCTGCAGGGAAGAGCGTCCCCACAATCAAAAACCCCTCAAGCGAGGGAGAATCTGACAAAGTCTGCTACATCGGCCGCATCCGTCTAAACCTCCGATACATGGTGCCATAAATCAACTTGGCATCTTCGGAGAGGTGGACGGATAAAACCAAATAGCATCTGCCCCGAATCTCAGCGTCAGGACATCGCGGTCATGTGCGCCGTCCTTCGGAGGGGAACAGATTCTGGCACGCCCGGTGGGACCTTTTCCTCTTTCCACTCCACACTTCGTGTGTCGTCTTCGCGGGTCATTCGCTGTTTGTTAACGGTTGCCTCTGGATTTTAAATTACTAAGATTTGGTCTTTTGCTTGGCGCAGAACTCAAGATTCAATGGCCTCTAATTGCACCAACTGCTCGAAGTGCCACTGCAACGGACGCTCCACCTCCCCCGGAGGTGTGGCATATGGACCCCAAGCGGCTTCCTTCCTCGCTTTGCCGGTAGACCAGGTGACCCAAGCCACCACTGGTCTGTTCTTCGGGACCATGATCCCACCTACAAGCTTCTCTGTGCCCATGCCTGCACCGGAAGTGAACAAGAAGTCGGTCTTTGACCGGCTCACTGCTACGACGACCCCTGTCAACGGGTCGCCCACTACCAAACCGACAGCCTCTATTTTTACCAGGCTAAATCAGAACTCTAAATTGGCTGTCCCAAGGAAAGCAATAACTGCTGCTCCAGAAGTCGTCAAGGCGGCTTCCCCTGTCAAAGAGTCAGTCTTTTCAAGACTGACGATTCCTGCTCCTGCCCCTGCTCAAGGATCCGTCTTCGGCAGGTTGAATATCACCCCTCAGAAGACAACCTCAGTCTTTAAGAGGTTAACACCGGCAGCGCCTCATTCAGACAGGGGGCAAAAAGAAACTATCTCAATCTCTGAGCCAATCCCAACGGTTCGCCATGCTCGACGTCGCCATTGGCAACGAGTGAGGAAGGCAGGGGGCAACTCTCCCTCAGGGCTAACTCCACCGGCTCTAGTGGTGGAAGTCAGTGCTACTGTTCCAACTGGGAACAGCTTTCAACTGCTGAGGAGGGTACGGAAGAATTCTCCAACCGCTACACTGAAAAGGTCTCCTCCGCCTGCAGAGAAAGCCCCAGAAACAAAGCAAGAATAGCCCCCTCAACGGCTATCCTCAAGAATTTATAAAGTTTGGCGGAGGGTTCAAGACTCCGTTATCGACACAGATCACTCCCGTCAACAAAAAAAGGCGAAGGTGGAAAAAGATGAGGACTGTCCCATTAAACAGCGGGGGACAACAGCTGCTAGGATGCCCCCTTCAACGGTTCCTTTAACCTCAACGGCCCACAAAAGAAGGAGGCCAGAGAAAACTCCCGCGTTAGCGGCAAAAGTTAAAAATGGTGAACCTAAACGTCCCAAGTCAGGGGGCATAACAGTTCATACGGTTTACATGGCATCGGGAAAAGAAGATAGCCGCATATCAACAGGTCATAGACCGCACACGAGGTCAGTGACCAAGGCTCAGGAGCAGCAGCAGAAGCTCCAAGAAATGATGAACGCTATGGCCACACTTACAGGGCCAAAAGAAACCCCTGAAACGTCCTCGGACGAGCATCAAGAATAAGAAACTGACGCTGAATTCCTTCGTCGCGTACTGGAGAAAAAGGATAAAGAAGCTGCGGAACAGGCAGCCAACATAAAGAAAATGGCCCTCCTGTTCCAGGATATGGTGGGTATGATGATTCAACAAGATCCACCTGCTGAAGATTCCCCGATCATCCTTGAAGACGATAGGGGAGAGACGTCGAATCCTCCACCAGTTCTGTCCACAGCCAAAGAGGATACAATCTCCAAAGCTGATTTGGATGAATACATCGCCCAGCAAATACGGGTTCATCATGCAACCGAAACAGCCGGCCAGGTCGTGAAAACGGGGAGACCATATCCGAGTTGGTACGATCAAATCAAATACCCGCCAGGTTATACGATTCCCAAGTTCCATGTCTACAAGGGGACGGGCAATCCTCACCAGCATGTCGCCCAGTTCAGGGCACTCTGCGGCAATACCGGTGGAGATGACAAGCTTTTACTTCGCCAGTTTGTTGGAAGTTTATCAGATACGGCGTTCGAATGGTACTCTGAGCTCCCGAACGACTCTATTAAAACCTTCGCAGAGATGGAGCTGCTGTTTACTCAACGTTTTGCAAGCGCCAGTGAACGTACCCCGATGACGGCACTGATTAACGCTAGGGTAAAACCCGGTGAGACGTGGGTTCAGTACGCTATACGGTGGCGGAACTTGTGGTCAAAGTGTGAGCAGCGCATTGAAGAAGCTCCCGCAATGGGTATGTTTGTGGGAACCCTCAATCCACAAGCAACCATCTCGCAGTTTATGATGTTTTTCAAGCCGACTACCTTCCAAGCCTTGATCGACAAACTAGCACAGATGGATCAGATGGGCCATAAACCTCCTTTTCCAAGGCCGGACTCACGAAATGATAAAGGGAAGGGAAAAGCGATCGTCGTCGCTAATGCTCAACAACAACCGAGCGACCCGAAGCCAGTGGCTCGTCAAAATAATATGCGCCCGTACGTACCCCTTGAGGATAGGATGGAACGTCCTTATTCCTTTCCCCGCGATAAAACGAGGAGGTTATTCGAGCTGGCGTTGCGCAACAGACTCATAAATTTGCCGGATCCAAAACGTCCGTTGCAACCAAGTGACGTCAACGAGCCCAACTACTGTCCTTATCATCGAGTACTAGGCCATCCGATCGAAGATTACTACGTTTTCAAAAATTGGCTTGAAAACCAGTACCGACAGGGCAAGTTCGCGTTATCTGACAAATGGAAGGTGAATCCCCCGCAGCCCCACACCTCTAAGGGAACGAATGCGCCAGGGGCAACATGCTCCGTCATTGAAGAAGCTCCTTGGGAGGTTGTATTATCAGCCAAGACAAAGAGGATGCTAAACGATCTTCAGACATGTCCAGCGATCAAGTGGAAGAACCCGTTGGAACCGCAGGTCATTGAAGGGATGTTGAAGCCACGTCCAACTCCAAAGACCGATGGTGGTGGCTCAAACACTTGCAGCCAACCGTCAAAATCTTCAAAAAAGAAGAAGAAGAAATCTAAGAAGCCCGTGAAGCCTGACGATAAGCGCACGGACTTACAAAGGCAAATTGACGCATTGGAGGAATATAATCAAAAGGCACGGACTCCCATTACGCTCCAAGAATTGCTCAATCACGTTTTTCAAGAAGAAGATGAGGAAGGAAGTTCATCGGATGAATCCGAGGGATATGTGGCGAGTTGTCATATGATTTCCCATTCGGTCACAAATAAGGAGGAGACTCCTTGCACTGAAAAGCCGGGGGCAGATCCTGAACCAAAAGTCCTGGGGCATCAGATGAGGAAATTGACGCATTCCTCAACGAAGCTCGATTGAAAAGTAAAGCTGATCGAGAACGCGAGACGGCTATATTGGAAAGGGCCAAGCGCCAGCAACTTGATGAAAGAGCTGAGACGATCCCGCTGGAGCTAAACACTTTCGCTACCGACAAAAGTCAATTCAAGATAAAGAAAAGGTTTGCTAAGGCCATATCAATGGGCATGAAGCTACCATCCTCCGAAGAAGAAACTACTGGTGAGGCGAAAATGCACCCCTCCTATTGCTTATATCATCAAAAGATTTCGCATCCCACTCAAGAGTGCAAAGCTTTCGATAGATGGTGGCAAGGATATGTTGCTCATCGACAACGCTTTAAGCGGGAAAAGCGTAAAACTCGTCGGGAGCAAAGAAATACAACCGAAGGGCTTAAAAGAACTACTGGCGATTGTTGCATGATTAACACCGGTAAACCACAAGTACCTACATTTGGGAGTGATTCTGATGAAGAGCTAGAACTTGCCCCCTCTTTAAAGAGTCCGATTCGAGAAAAGAAGAAGAACCGAAGGTTTGCGAAAATATCCAGCTACGTAATCGCACGCTACCCGAAAAGAACCTCGGACCCTCGAACAGAAAAGATAAAGGGAAAGAAAAGGCCTCTGAAGATATCGTCTTAGATGACCAAGTGGTGGAAGAGCTAGCTGCCAAAGACCCACCAAAGAAGAATAAGGTGGATTACAACGTCTTAGCACATCTGAGGAAGCTGCCCTCACAGCTCAGCATTCTTGACGCCCTTTTGCTATAAAAAGAAGCGAGAGATTCGTTGATTAAGGCGCTCCAAGACCCAGAACAATTCCAACCATGCCTGGCCGAGGAAAAGATGAAGGATGAATTGGAGGAAGTGCACACGGCCGATATCACTTTTGGCGATGAAGACCTTCTACTTGGGACGTGCGAACACAATCGCCCTCTCTATGTCTCGAGATACTGCCATGATATAAAGATAGGCAAAATCCTGATCGATAACGGGTCGTCTGTTAACCTACTCAACGTGCGGGTGTTGAAGGAAATCTGCATGAGCGTCCAGCACCTTGCTCGGGACAAGATCACCATCTCCGGGTTCGACTCCCAATCGTCAAAAACTCTTGGATCTGTGATACTGACACTACGCTTCGGGCTGCTCGTCACAGACATTAAATTCCATGTCATAGATGCCAAGACATGCAATAACGCTCTGCTCGGCCGACCATGGTTACACGAGTACAACATCATCCCTTCTACACAGCATCAGTGTATGAAATATTTTAGGGATGGTCTCGAGTATACCGTAACGGGAGAACTGAATCCGTTTTCCGTAAATGAAGTTCGCAAATATGAAGATGCCAAATACTTCTTGCCGAATTTTGAAGACACGGAGAAGTGTCACAAGACGGAGAATAAAACTAACGCTACCATCCCTGTCTTCGGCAGTGATACCGAGGAAGAAGAGGAGATGGTTTATTCAGATCCGCCCCAACACAACAAGCCGGGACCATCGGCTCCTACATTGATCTTTGGCAGCGAATCGGAAGATGAATTCCATGCCGTATTCTCTGCTCGACCTTTAATACAAATGTCCGCTGACGAAGAGCAAAGTCTACAAGTCGCCATGGTGCCGCCTGAACATCATAAAGAACTGGATGCACTTAATATCTACAGTGTAGAAGAGCTGCGGACATTCTATATCCCTCCCAAACGAGAAAGCGAAAAAGCAATTCTATTTTACCGCTCTGAAGAAACCAAGGTGAAAAAAGAAATCTGGCATGGCGCGGATCCTGCGCTCGACAGGCTTCAGCCTATCCGTCTTCCCAGATATTATACAGAGAGTTTGAAGAAGTTGCTGAAACGCCAGGGGATATCCTTCAAACAGACTGTTAGAGAGGCCAAATTCCATGACAGGGTCTGGAACGTTCCCAGGACTCAACGCAAACTGCCTAATGGGAGAATGGAAACAAAAGGGCTTGGATACATCCGGTCAAAGAAACGAGAGTTACTGCCCAGCTGCTACGTCGTGTATGACCTTGACGAAGAAGCGGATGCTCAATGGGAGGACGCTAATCCCAAGCCAGTGAAAGTTCCAGATGCAAAGGAACCCAGTCCGTCGTTCGAGGAACAAATGGACAAACTTATAAAGAAAGCTGGTCAAAAAGTCCAAGATGATCACAACCGTGAAACGGCCATTTATGAGAAAGCCAAGACGCAACGCCTTCTCCAACAGACCGTAAAGGATGAAAATACCGCTCCTTGTCAACCTGTTATAAAGAAAACTTGGCGCAAAAACAGAAATAAGTCGAAAGGCCAAAAAGACGCTCAACAACAACAAGACGGGGCTAAGAAACCACGCAAACGGAAGGCGAGCATTATTGATCTATCCCTCATGAAGAAAATGGGTCGAGCATACTCTTTTCCTCGGGACAAGACGAAGAAGATACTTGATCTTTCTCTAAAACATCAAATACTTACACTGCCGGAGTCCAAAAACCCCGAACAGGCCGGCGAAGTCTCTCATCCGGACTATTGCCCTTATCACCGAGTTATAGGGCATCCTCTTGAAGATTGCTTCACCTTCAAGAATTGGGTCGAAGATCAGTATCAGCTCGGCCAATTCGCTCTGTCCGACAACTGGAGAATAGAGCCGCCACGGAAGCACGAGCCCAAGGTCACGAAAGAAGAACCGGTTCCACATTGGGATTGGAAGCGAATTCGCACCTGTCACATGATTACAATATTAAAAGAAGAGCCTGAGGACATAGATGAGCTCCCTTGGTGCTTCGAAAACAGCAGCGACGAGATAATCTCAGATTTCCCACCAGCGCCAAAAGAGCTGGAAGATGGAATCCATACCACTGCAGATAACCTTAAGAAAATTGAGTTGGGATCGGCAGACGATCCACGACCGACATTCATCAGCGAGCTGCTATCTGAAGAAAGGGTGGTTGCGTTAAAAGACGTGCTTCTGCAGCATAGAGATTGCTTCGCGTGGAACTATTCCGAAATGCCGGGACTAAACCCAGAAATTGCTGTGCACAAATTGGCAATATCCCCGGACGTCAAGCCAGTCAAACAGGCGCCGAGAAGAATGCGACTCGAGCTTGAGATGAGCATCAATGCCGAGGTCAAGAAGCTGATCGACTCTGGCTTCATCCAGGAGGTTCAATACCCTGAATGGATCGCCAACATCATCCCGGTGATGAAGAAAAACGGGACAGTGCGTATATGCGTAGACTTCCAGGATCTTAATAAAGCTTGTCCGAAGGACGATTTCCCAGTGCCAGTCACCGATCTGATGATAGACAACAAGTCCACTCATGAAGTTTTCTCCTTTATGGACGGCTCATCAGGGTATAATCAAATAAAGATGCATCCCGAAGACCAGAAGCACACCGCCTTCAGGACTCCTTTGGGTATATTCTGCTACAAAGTGATGCCCTTCGGTCTAAAGAACGCCGGTGCCACCTATCAGAGGGCCATGACGAAGATCTTCGATGACCTTATACACGAAATCGTTGAATGCTATATCGACGACCTCGTTATTAAAAGCAAATCATATGAGGAACATCTCGAGCATCTGAAGACCGTATTTCAACGCCTTCGGCAATACAACTTGAAGATGAACCCGCTTAAGTGTGCATTCGGAGTTTCCTCAGGCAAATTCCTGGGATTCATTGTTCGACATCGAGGTATTGAAATAGATCCGTCCAAGATCAAGGCGATCATGGAAATGCCTCCGCCGATGACTCTTAAACAGTTGCGGTCTCTCCAAGGGAAACTCGCATACATACGGCGATTTATAGCCAATTTTTCAGGCAAGTGCTGTCCTTACAGCCACCTGATGAAGAAGGGAACCCCGTTCGTCTGGGATCAAAAGTGCCAAAGCGCACTAGACGAGATCAAACAGTACCTGCAAAACCCTCCAGTGTTGGCTGCTCCGGTTAAGGGAAAGCCTCTCATTCTTTATACAGCCGCCCTCGAAGGTTCTTTAGGCGCATTATGGGCACAAGAGAACGATCAAGGGAAAGAAAGAGCACTCTACTACTTAAGTCGAGTTCTACTGGGGGCAGAAAGCAACAACTCCCCCATCGAAAAACACTGCCTGGCGTTGATCTTCGCGATAACAAAGCTCAGGCACTACGCGTTGGCGCATGAGGTCCGTCTCATTTCAAAGGTGGACCCCCTTAAATACTTGATGTCAAAGGCCATATTGACGGGACGACTCGCTAAATGGGCCCTACTCTTGATGGAGTTCTCGATCACGTACCAACCTCTCAAGGCAGTGAAAGGCCAGGCCATCGCCGACTTCCTCGCTGAGCATCCCATAACCGCCGATTCTCCTCTAAATTGCGATCTTCTAGACGAACATGCGTTTGACGCGATCGACGGTGGTGATACCCGATGGGAGCTCTATTTCGATGGAGCATCTTCCGTAAAGAAGTGCAAACAAAGTACCCCTATAATCAAATCGGGGGTAGGACTCATCTTTGTGACTCCACAAGGAGGGATAATGCGCTTTGCTTTCTCCCTAACAGAACCGAGAACAAATAATGAAGCCGAATACGAAGCTCTGATAACAGGCCTCTAGATCGCCATTGACATGGGAATTGAAAACCTCCTCATATACGGGGATTCTCAACTGGTCGTTAATCAAATAAACGGCGACTACCAAACATGCAAACCAGAATTGGTAAAATACGGCGAAAAAGTGCAACAACCGTTGACTCAAATTTCCTCCTATACTTTGGAAAACATACCGCACGCGGAAAACAGCAAAGCAGACGCATTGGCCAAACTTGCTAAAGAACTGGCTGACGAGAACCTCGATGACGTTAGAATCGTGGTGCAAAGCCGTCGGGTGCTTTCCCTAATAGAAATATCTCCGGAATCATCCTAAGAAAAAGGAGCGAGCGAGCAGATGGCTCTACAAATAAAAGACCGGGAAAAGGCCGAGGATTGGAAAGTCTTCATAGACTACTTTAAGTCCCACCGAATGCCCGAAGAAGCGTCCACGAGACATCAGCTCATGAAACGAGCTCTGTCTTTCGCCTTCGTCAATGATACTCTGTACAAGAGGTCATTTGATTCTTTATGGCTGAGATGCTTAGGACCTGACGAAGCGAAAAGGGTCGTCCAGGAAATTCACGACGGACTCTGCGGTTCTCACCAAGCAGGCCCGAAGATGAAGATGAAGATAAAACGGATGGGCTACTACTGGCCCACGATGATTCAGGATTGCCTCGAATATGCGAAGCAGTGCCACTCATGCCAAATTCATGGGGACTTCATCCATCAGCATCCAAACCCATTACATCCAACGGTGACTAGCTGGCCGTTCGAAATGTGGGGAACTGACATAGTCGGCCCCATCGAACCAGCATCGTCTAGAGGACATCGTTTCATCCTGGCGACGACTGACTACTTCTCCAAATGGGCAGAAGCAGTACCGTTAAGAGAAGTGAAGACGGAAAATATCCTCCACTTCTTCAAGACGCACATCATATACCGGTTTGGAACGCCAAGACGGATCATCTCCGATAACGGGCCAGCCTACAGAAGCCACAAGATCAGTCGCTTCGCGCAACAACACAATATAGATTGGAGATATTCCTCGGTTTATAATCCGCGAGCTAACGGTCTAGCTGAGGCCTTCAACAAGACCTTGACGAAGATCATGAAGAAAACAGTGTCGCGAAATAAGAAAGACTGACACGAAAGACTGCAAGAGGCTCTCTGGGCATATCAAATTACGTTTAAAACGGCCACGAACGCAACACCATATGCGTTAGTATTCGGGACAGAAGCAGTACTCCCCCTCGAGATAGAGTTACCCTCTCTACGAGTGGCAGTCCATTACGAGCTGACGGACGAAGAAAATGCTCACATTCGGCTTGAGGAGCTTGACGCCCTTGAAGAAACACGACTCATGGCGCAACAAAATCTGGAGGCCTATAAAGCAAAGATGACGCGCTCATATGAAAGACTGACCCGACCGAGGGCATTTCGCCAAGGCGAGCTTGTGCTAGTGGTCAAAAGGCCTATGATCCCCAATCGCGCTAAGCGGGGAAAATTCGAGCCAAACTATGAAGGCCCATACGTCATAGATAAGGTCTACCAGGACGGGGTCTATCTACTCATAGATATGCACGGTGAAAGGCCTTTCAGGCCAATAAACGGTCGCTTCCTAAAGAGATACTACGCTTAATGAGCCACAGCCTAGGTAAATGATAGATGACGACGACTATGTCCGCTCTCTGTCTTCCCAAGCCCAAAACTCTATAAGTAGTAGCTGGCCAACGGACCGAAACGTCCTTAAACTAATAGCGGACCGAAATGTCCTTAAACTAATAGCAGACCGAAACGTCTTTAAACTAATACCGCAGCATCCTTAGGCTGACGAGATGAATAAAAAAAAATAATAAAATAAAAAAAATATAATAAATAAAGACGGTATGTCCATAAGCAAAAAGGGCACGGATGAAAACCTGAAAGGGCTCCGTGAGTAAAAACAGCTGGGCTACCGGCGAGTGTTCGTGAAAACGCGAAAGGGCGCGACCTCGTATAAAAAAAAAGGAGAAAAAAAATATATAAAAATAAAAAGAATAAAAAAAACGGTATGTCCATAAGCAAAAGGGGCGTGGATGAAAAACCCGAAAGGGCTCCGTGAGTAAAAACAGCAGGACTACCGGCGAGTGTTTGTGAAAACCTGAAAGGGCGTAACCTCGTTAGAGACCACTTATAGGGTCCTCTCGACCTTGTAAAGGAACAGCCACCCGCGTGAGATCCTTACGACTCACAAGGGAGCAACACACTTGAGGATCCCCACGATTCCTAAGGAGAAAATACACTTGCGAGATCCTCGCGACTCGTAAAGAGAACTCTCTTATGGGACCCTCACGGCTCATAAGAGTTGGATGTCTTAAGTTACAGAAACTTAAACCTGTGCTTAAGCAACCCCCACAACTTTCGATATTGCCCTACAAGTTGTCCAACACGGGCTCTTGTATACAATCCACGGGCGCGAATAAACATTTCCCTGACCAAGTCCCATCCGTGACTGGGGATATGTTCACATGGTGAACAACCCTTGTAAATCCTCTCGATTTATGAGGAGAAAATCCTCTTGTAGGATCCTTACGACTTACAGAGGAACAAAACACTTAGGAATCCTCACGATCCTTAAGGAGAAAATACACCTACAAGACCCTCACGACTTGTAGGGAGAAATACCTTTGTGAGACCCTTACGGCTCATGAAGTTAAAAGCCTTAGACGACAGGACCCTAACCCTGGTCGCTAAGCCACCTTTGTTCAACATCGACAGAGGCAGATGATGATTCGCTCCTGGCAATATCCCAGTTGTAGCGGTGCTGATGCCGAAATCGGTGTCTAATTCTCGGTTTACGGCGGAAAGCCAGTAAGCCGCATATGCATACAAAATAGTCGAAATGATTGGGCAACTCGCAATAAAAAGCAGCAAGTAAAAATGTATGCATGCAAAATAGCCGAAATGATTGGGCAACTCGCAATAAAAAGCAGCGAGTAAAAATAGAATAAATAGCCGAAATGATTGGGCACCGCGAAAAATAGTCGAAATGATTGGGCAATCGTGACCTTCGCGATATAAAAGCTGAAATGATAGAGCATCGCGGAGATAAAACAAAAAATGATGATAAAACTTTGGCCCTACAGTTAAGATCACATCGATCCCTGTATACAATCCAAGGGCGTAAACAAAGAGGGAACCATACTTTCCCAACAGGCTCCGCCAGAAGACGAAGCCAAATCTTGACGGTTCAGTCCAAATCCGAAGAAGCCAGTGTCTTCAGCCAACTCCTCGACTCACGGATACAAACACTCCTTGACGAGAGCCTCCTGATCCGCGTCGACTCGCAGAGCAACCAGTGCCTCCGTGGGAAATCCTCGACTCGTTTCAAACCCCAAGGAAACAAATAATCCTTGGCGCTTGGGAGACAAATAATCCCTAGCAAACTCCTCGACTCACGGATACAAACACTCCTTGACGAGAGCCTCCTGATCCGCGTCGACTCACAGAGCAACCAGTGCCTCCGTGGGAAATCCTCGACTCGTTTCAAACCCCAAGGAAACAAATAATCATTGGCGCTTGGGAAACAAATAATCCCTAGCAAACTTCTCGACTCACGGATACAAACACTCCTTGACGAGAGCCTCCTGATCCGCGTCGACTCGCAGAGCCACCAGCGTCTCCGTGGGAAATCCTCGACTCGTTTCAAACCCCAAGGAAACAAATAATCTTTGGCGCTTGGGAAACAAATAATCCCTAGCAAACTCCTCGACTCACGGATACAAACACTCCTTGACAAGAGCCTCCTGATCCGCGTCGACTCGCAGAGCAACCAGTGCCTCCGTAGGAAATCCTCGACTCGTTTCAAACCCTAAGGAAGCAAATAATTCTTGGCGCTTGGGAAACAAATAATCCCTAGCAAACTCCTCGACTCACGGATACAAACACTCCTTGACGAGAGCCTCCTGATCCGCGTCGACTCGCAGAGCCACCGGCGTCTCCGTGGGAAATCCTCGACTCGTTTCAAACCCTAAGGAAACAAATAATCCTTGGCGCTTGGGAAACAAATAATCCCTAGCAAACTCCTCGACTCACGGATACAAACACTCCTTGACGAGAGCCTCCTGATCCGCGTCGACTCGCAGAGCCACCAGTGCCTCCGTGGGAAATCCTCGACTCGTTCCAAACCCCAAGGAAACAAATAATTCTTGGCACTTGGGAAACAAATAATCCCTAGCAAACTCCTCGACTCACGGATACAAACACTCCTTGATGAGAGCCTCCTGATTCGCGTCGGCTCGCAGAGAAACTAGTATCTCCGCGGGAAATTCCCGATTCGTCTCAACATGCAAATGAAGCCTCAGGCAGCAAGGACTAAAAAACTCGCTTCCTGAACAATGGGACCCTGCAAGTCAATCCAAAATGGTCTCTTGCATGCTATTCACGGGTCTCACTCTCCAAAGTCGAATTTCGACGAGGAGGGAAACAACCACTTACGAGTCCTCTCGACTCGTAAAAGGGAAAATTCTCTTATAGGATCCTTACGACTTATAAGAGGAAACCACACTTAGGAATCCCCACGATTCCTAAAGAGAAAAACCACTTACGAGATCCTCTCGATCCGTAGGGAGAAAAGTCTCTATGAGACCCTCACGGCTCATGGAGTTGAAAAGTCTTTGGCAGCAGATCTGAACCTGCGGCCTAAGCCATCGCTGATTCTTAAGAAAGTCAAGATGCATGCTCTATTATCTGTTGACTATGTTTACTAAGGTGGCATGCTGATAATGAAAGAAAGAACGGGCGGAGAAATCACACAAGACGTTACAGAAAATGCGTATCTTTTATTCATAGACTTGATTGAGTACAGGATACATCGTGCTAAAGAATAAAAAAAATATATATATATACATTTTTTTTATTTACAAGTACAAACGATGCATGGAGAGTTACTGAGAAGGAAGCGTTCTGCATAGCTCTAGCAATTGTTCGCGCACTTCCTTCCCCGCTTTCTCCTGATCAGCCACCACTGCCAATTCCGCCTCCACTTGGGCCCGTTGCTGCGCAACAGACGCAAGCTGAGCCCTAACGGCCTGATGAGCAGCTTCACGGCCTGGAATGTCATGCTCGGCGGCATCAAGTGCCCGCTTCAGTTTCAGCCCATTTGAGATGCGCTCTAGGAGGCCCTCGAAGACGGCCTTTACCTCGGTAGCGTTCACCTCAACTTCAGCACGTAGACGAGCAGTTTCGCTCGAAGACTCCTGACACTCCTTCAGCTTCAAACCTGCTTCTTGTTCCAAATAACAGAAATGGGAAGTTCTTTGCTCGAGCCATGCCCCCCGTTCGGCGTTCACAGCCAAAGTCTCAGGGGATAGACGCATCGACTCCAACTGATGAAGGCGAGCCTCAATCTCCCGACAATGGTTAACCCAAGAAGCGACGGTGCCCTCGTCATGGAAGGTGGCAAATATCACCAACATTGGGTTAATCGTCGTAGCGAAGTTCTCAGCAGATGTAGGAGACTCGACGTCGAGTTCCTCGATGTAGTCGCTCAACATACGCAGACTATTCGCCGCACCTTTTGAAGACGGACGTCTTTGGGAAGGGCCGCCCGGCATTGTAATGCGAGATTCGAAGGGCGCCGAGGCCGGAACGACAGCTGAAAAGAAACAGGATGTGGTCAGATAACAGTACAAAAAATAAAAAAGGGGGGGAGTTATCAATGTGATAGTCGTACCAGTTGAGACAGGTGGCAAGGTCGGAAGGGCCGGTGGCGCAGCTGATCTTTTATCTCCTCCCTCAATCTGTAGCACTACAGTCGAGATAAAAAAAAAGGGATTTAGCAGTAATTCCATCAATAAAAAAAAGAGAAAGAAAGATATCGACGGAAATCATACTCACCAACGCCACCAGGGGAAGAGGCAAGTTCGGATGGGAAGGAGAAGTGTGGGAGCAACACCTGATAAAGATGGTCAAAGAGCACTCCTGAAAAACACAACAGTATGACTTTAGTATATGGATTATACGTTTGAAAAGTGAGATTAATAAGTTGCAAACTCATACCTTCCAACATCTTTGCCGGTATGAGAGAGGGCTGAGAGGCAACCACCGCCAAGGCAGTCGTGGAAGGCACTCCCTCAAGCAGTGGGGCATCAGCACTGGCCGCACCTGCGTTACAAGAAAGGTAAATTTGTCAGAAAGGATTGTAAAGTAAAGAAAAACAGCAACCTAGGGTTTACCTGAGGAGCTCCCGGCTGAAACGAAGGCGACTCCCTCCTCTATCGACATGAGGCCACCGCCCGTGGTCTCATCACCCGACTCAATGGGGACCGTCGTCGTGCTCGCGTGGCCAGGAGACAGTGGAAGATCGTAGACGGGGAGGGCAATGATCGGAGCATTGCCGGACTCTTGAGAGAGAGAGCGGTTGGCTCTTCCCCAAGAGTCGTGCCCATCTCACCCGCTACTTTCTCGGGCTCCACAATCTCCATCGGCTTATCCGCCGTCACCACGAGGTCGCCAGCCTCAAGTGCCTCGTCCGTCACCACCACGGGCTCAGTTGTAATGATCATTTCATCTGCCGCCACTTCAGGCTCGGCATCAATGACCTTCTCGGCTATAGGCCCCTCAACCTCCGCATCAGGCTCCAAGGCCTCAACGATGTTTCCCACTGTCGTCTCGGGTTCGGCAAGCACCGCCACATCTGTTCCCCTGGGTTCAACGGTCTCCGCCTCACCCTCGGTCGGACTTGGCCCTGCAAAATAATATATATAAGAACCGTCGGCATTATAACTCTCACAATAAAAATTCTGAAAGAAATGTAACCTGAAGTGGACTTATCATTTGCGCTTCGAGCGGCGCACGCCACTTGTCTGCGAGCAGTGGATAGGGCGACAGGGGCCTCTTCGGAAGGAGTATCTGCCCGAGGGACGGTGCTTGGGCCCGCTCCCGTAGCCAAAGCAGTCCGGCGCGCCTTCGCCTCGCGCCTCAGCCGCTTTTTCTCCTCCTGGGCCGTTGAGACGGACCTCACCAGAGCCTCTCTCATTAAGGCGTCCTCGTCTGTATACAGAGATGCCTCCAAGCTCTTCAAGGCATCCCTCGTCGACTTGTCAAGTCGAGGCTCTTGCAGCAGCCCCGACGAGACCGGAACTCCAGTGACGGGTTCCGGAAGGATCTCTTCGTCGACTGGTATAACCCCTAGAAAGAAACAAAGGAAGAAAGTTAGGTTAACCATCGAAAAAGATAACGAAATTTGTTTTAAAAAAAGGGGGGTGGGACATACCGACGCCCGCTAAAGCACGTTTCTCCTCCTCCTTTTGGAAGGTTTTCAAAGAGGCAGCAATAGCTTCTTCGGTAGAGACACCTGTTGAAAATGGGGAAAAGTATTAGTCAAGAATAATGATAAAAAAAATGCAATGAAATGATGAAAAAGCAGCTAATAATTACCTGACTCAGCAAGTTTACTCAACCACTCTTCAAGCCTCGATGATCGTTCAGAAGCCGCAATGGCGGCTGCCAGGTCGGTGTCTATCGCAAAGCCCTTATTGCTGCCATATTCACTTATTCCTTCGGTAAGAGGGGCTTCAGGCTCTAAGCCAAGAATCGCGTCAAGGGAAAGGAGCGACCTTTTCTTCTTTTGCCCGCCAACTCTGGATGCACCCGGGACTGATTTGCGCTTGGCAGACACCTTGGGGCGGCGGGTCCCGATATCCGCGCCTACACCAGACTCCGGCGATACCACAGTTACCGTTTCCACTAGAGCACGGGAGGCTGGTGGCGCATCCACAGCATCGCGATGCGGCAATCCGCGCGGAGGACTCAACATGCGCGGAGGTTCGCCTCCAGCACCTTTCAATGGAGGAATGACCGGAGTCATCGGCCTCAAGAGAGCCTTGCGATCGCCGCCAGGAGGTGCACCCTTGCGGTCAACCAGCATACGTTTCTCCATCAAAATAACGGGACCCATTGCATGCGCATACCAGGCTACGTACGCGTTGAGGACTTTGGGGACGCAGCTCGGCTCACTGATAAAGAAATAAGAACCCGTGTTAAGCCGCATAAAGTGGTGCATTGCATTCTTTATCCCCTCCCGGCTAACCACGGGCTTTTCCAAGAAGGCTTCCATCGGGATCCCTTGATTGTAGCTTGATTGCTGAGCAAACCGGTGAAGGTTATACCTCATGAAGAGTGCTGTCTCATTCTGCCTGAACACCAGGTAGCCCGGCCGAATGGAGTAGAGATGGAGGATTTCCCGAGCCTTCAATATGGGAGCCCCGTCCTTAAATTCATCGCGTAGCGACACTACTAACTTGGTAGTCTCTGAGCCTATTGTTATGACCTTGTCCAAGAAAGAAATCTTCGCCCCGACCAGGTGTGGTCGAAGGAGCAGCCCCCTAGCCTCCCGCGGAGGTGCAACTACGATCGAAGCCCCGACCAGCCGTATGACCCTCGGGAGCCTGCACTTCTCAAAAAAGGGAGGAATCTTATGGGCACCGAACACCCCGTGCACGTGCATTTCCATCCAGGAGGTAAAGTAGTGCATCGGTAAGTTGGCGGTTTGCACCCCAGGCTCACTAGCGTCCGCCGCTACGCTAAGTCCATTATAAAGATAAGCCAGCCAGGCAATTCCTACTGACAACTGTAAACCAGCCACCATCCGATGCGCTGGGTAGAAAACAGTCGGCCGCATATGGCGTGGATGCATAGGAAGAGCAAAACTGCACAACCACAAGCCCAAGAACCCTACAAAGAAGGTCTCTTCATCCATGTCGGGGACGGCAATTTCTGAAAAAGGGACGACGGCGGCACCGGGAAGATAAAAATCTTTGTGGTCATCCTCCGATGTGGGTCAGCGATCAAAACCGAACCCAAAAGGGTCGTCAAGCTGGGCGAACTTCTCGCTCCGCTCTGATAAGAACTCTGGTTGAATGAAGCGAGCAATGAAATCTGCAAAACTGACTCCCCTGTCACCCGATTCTAGATAGAGTCCTTCATAAATCTCCAATACCTTCACTAAGCCCGGGTACTGGTGCTGAATAGCGTTCTCCAGCGTCAGGTCAAACACCAGCGGCTTGGTGGCAAAGACGTATTCATCGGGAGGAAGCAGCTCCTCGTAAGGCTCTCCCCTCATCGGCAGACCCGAGATTTCAGCAAACTCCTCCAACGAGATAGAGACTTCCCGGTCCGTCATCAGGAAGGTGTGTGTGGAAATATTCTATTGCTCGATAAAAGCCTTAACCCACCACGTTGGAGGAGAAGGATACTCAAAGAGCGAGACGTAAATGGCCGAGTACAAACCAATCCTCATCAGATGAGTCCTCCTCGCTGATAGGATGTACCGGGCCCATTGCAAATATCCAGCAGGCGGTCGTGGGATCAGTCCAATGTTATAAGCCTGTCCCCAAGGGCGCGCTTCACCCTGACAAATTCTCCTCCCTAAAATATCTATTGCCGGCGGCGGCTGTACGGGGATAGCACCAATCGCAGGCTGGAGGAGGTCATCCGAATTCCAATTTTTGACCTCCACGGCATACTTCACCGGGGGTTCATCTGCGTAGGGGAGTGAAGATGTTGTCTCAGACGGCGTGGCGGAACTGAAACTGTGATGACCCTGGATGATTTCATTGTACCACCTACCCCACAAGTGAAGGTTTTTGTGTTCGGGGTCATGATCCTTGATGAGAGCGAGCACCACGCGGTCCACCGGTGCCTGGGGAAACCCTCCCTCCGAGCGAACAAACGGAAAAGACGAATTGGCAGACATGTTTCCTGCAAAGAGACAAACATTAGCCGTCAGTATTATAATTCCAACGCTCAATATGTTTAAATTTTTATACCGTACCGCAATGCAGTGGATAGGGGGACCAAAGGGGGGCCCACAAAATCTGGACGAAAGTACATCATTTAATAAGACAATCCCATCCATTGGATGAGACTGTCAGTTAATGAAAAGATCCCCAAGAGAATATCCTCATTGATAGGAAATCCCTAAAGGCAAGGAGAAAATCTCCTCTTTTGGAGCAAAGCCCTGTCACAGAGTGACATTTGTCAAACTCTGGTCTCAGGAGAATAAAATTTCTTTAAGGAGAGCCTAGCCCTATATTAATGATGGAAAATTCATCAAAAAGAAAACTTCAACCCTTAAAGATTAAAATTTGGGATTTTAAAGATCAATGAAAACTTTCTTTTAGGAGTTCTCCATTTTCAGATCAGAAAAGATCTACATTTGATCCGTGAGCAAAGCTCTGTTCATGAGTTAAAACCCATGAACAAGATCTCTGTAGATCTATGAATTTTCCAGAGCAAGGCTCTGCTGATGAAACCCCAAAAGGGTTTTAGATCAAAGATCTATGAGAGCAAGGCTCTATTAATCAATTTTAATTTAATTTAATTTTATTATTAATACCTAAGATGTTTTCAAGTTCTAAACTCTGGAGTTCTTGTGAAAAAGCAAGAGCAAGGCTCTAAAATTCTTAAACAAGAGCAAGGCTCTGAAAACTCCAGATTCTTGAAAATGGTAAAACATTTACTAAGAGCCAAATGTCCTATTTATAAGGCGCTTGCGCCCCTTGAGCTCACCCCTTGATCCAACGATCAGGAGTTTGCCACCGCTGCACTCACGTGTGCGCCATGTGAGCGCAACGGTGGGGGGGCAGTTGTTTCGCCCAATCAGAGCAAAACTCTGTTGAAATTCAAAATTCAAAAATTCTGAAGCAACGTTTCAAGTCTCGGGCGCAACGCGCCACATGTCAGGCGCTGATACGTCAGCGCAGCGCCCAAGAAGGCGCACCCAATCAGAGCAAAGCTCTATTAAAGGAAGCAACGCTTCGGTTGCGCAGGCGCTGCGCTGCGCGACACGTGTCAGCGCAGATGTGCTAGCGCAGTTGCGCTGCGCCGTGCGCTGCACGACACGTGTCAGCGCAGATGCGCTAGCGCAAGTTACGCTGCGCTGCGCTGGGCGCTGCGCGACACGTGTCAGCGCAGTTGCGCTGCGCTGTGCGCTGCGCGACACGTGTCACGCGCTGGGGCATCTGCGCCAAATAGAATTAAAATTTTAAGAAATCTTTTCTGTTCTTGTTAAAATAAGAAGATTTTCTTCTGCAAAGCAGAAGCCCTTGGATCAAAGATCCAACGGTGGGGAAAATTCCCCAAATCACTCAGAGAAAGATCTTTTTAACAAATTTAACTAATTTATGGGCACTATAAAAAGGACTCTAGGCCTCAATTAAAAGGGATCAACATCTTTCTAAAAAAAAAGAAGGAGAGAAGAGAACTCTGAGAAACTCCTCAAGAATAAAAAAGGTAAAAACTTTTAGAAAAAAGAGAAAGTTCTCTTAGGAACAGATCATAGATCTGAAAACAAGATCAATGATCTTTAATAAAAATAAAATAAAAATAGTGCTTTGCACTTTCATGAACCTTTGGTTCTCTGAGATAAGAAAAACAAGAAAAAACTTATTTTTCTTTGATCTAAATTAGATCAAGAAATCAAATAGTGCTTTGCACTTCTGTTCTTGAATCTAAAAGATTCTTGGTGCTTTGCACTTGCAAACTGCGCTGTTGCGCTCTTGGGAGAGCGCCACGTGTCAGCATCTAAACCACTTGCGCTATGCGCTCTTGAAATAAGAGCTTTGCTCTCTGGAGTTGGCGCAACTCACCAGAGCGCGCCACGTGTCAGCAGCACACTGCACTGTTGCGCTTGCGCTCACCAGAGCGCGCCACGTGTCAGCAGCGCAACAGCGCAGCGCACTGCACTGTTGCGCTTGCGCTCACCAGAGCGCGCCACGTGTCAGCAGCGCAACAGCGCAGCGCACTGCACTGTTGCGCTTGCGCTCACCAGAGCATGACACGTGTCTTCACCACAAGCGCTTGTGCTCAGTGAGTGACGCAAAGCGCCTAACAAATGCAATGCAGGGCCAAGCCCAATTAAAAGACCAAACAGGCCTAATTAAATTGATGCTCTGTATCATTTATAAATGGGCAAAGCCCAAACAAAAATAATAAAATGCTATGCAGATGCCTTGCAGAGCCCAAAATAAATTGATGCTCTGCATCTTTTATGGGCAGAGCCCAAACAAGAAAATAGAAGTAATGCAATGCATTATTTAAGTGTGGGCAAAGCCCTAGCACAGGTCTGATGGACTAAAAATAAATAAAATGTTGAACATTTTCAACTGGACTTAGCCCAATTCTGGCCGTAAGTCCTTAAATTAAATTGAACTGAGCACAAATGCTCTCTCAAATCAATTTATATCCGGTTCGAGGGTACATCTCCGAACTCCTTTGACATCTATCGTTGTAATTCCTCAACGACGTGAAAGAGGTGACGGGTCCCAACGACCACACATCAATACGGACTGCGGGGTCCTTAAACTCGTGGACCAAAACGTCCCTAAACTAATGTTGGACCGAAACGTCCCTAAACTAATGGTGGACCACCACGTCCCTAAACTGGAACATGGACCACTACGTCTCTAAACTGGAACAATAGAGCTCCCAAATGCTCTTTTGCCGGATCTAAACGGTCCCGTTTAAGTTGATCTTAGCCCCAAATACGGCTAACGTATCCTTAAACATTTAAATGGACTATAAAACTCCAAATCGACTTTGGTTCAAGGGTACATCTCTGAACTCCTCTGACATCTGCCGTTGTAATCCTTCAACGGCGTTAGAGAGGTGACGAGTCCCGATGGCCAGATATTAAATGGATTATCATGTTAAGTTGATCTTAGTCTCAAACAGGACTATTGTATCCTTAACGAACGTTTAAGTTGATCTTAGCCCCAGCGCGACTAATGCATCCTTAAACTAAAAACACCAAACCCAAATCTAAGTAAATACGGATTTGGACTAGTCCATGTCCTACGGGCGACGGCATTATTCAGTCTCCGTATACAATCCACGGGCAACCATAAACAAAACAAACACACACGACACAAAGTGAAATTCCGGAGAAGGAGAAAGTTGTTACCGCGATGCGGTAGCGTAATTAACTGCAGTGGCTTGCGCCTGCAGGGAAGAGCATCCCCACAATCAAAAACCCCTCAAGTGAGGGAGAATCTGACAAAGTCTGCTACATCGGCCGCATCCGTTTAAACCTCCGATACATGGTGCCATAAATCAACTTGGCATCTTCGGAGAGGTGGACGGATAAAACCAAATAGCATCTTCCCCGAATCTCAGCGTTAGGACATCGCGGTCCTGTGCACCGTCCTTCGGAGGGGAACAGCACAGGCTATCCATACGACCAGGGGAACGTCGGGTTTCAGTAGCGGCTCTGTGAAACCCGGGAATCCCAGATTATCTGTATTGTTCTGTGATACTTATTACTTTTCTATAATGTTGCATATTATCACGCCTGGAGCGATTATTGTATATTGGTATATATACTATTAGATATTGTATATGTTTTACACCCGAGCTAGTCCAGTCCCCGCTCTGTCGTTAGTTAAGTAACCTAACGGGTGATGACGGGACCCTGTGGCGAATGCGGATGGCATATACGTACATTTTATTTTTCGTTCTTTTCTGGTGTGATTGATTGATGGGACTGCGTTGATTCTGATCAATGCAAAGTAAAACAAAACTATATTTGATGTTGTTGGAACAAATTTTAAAAGTGTTATTACAAAGACGTTTCTTTTTGTTTTGCATAGTGATATTCAGTTTAGAATATCCTGCACCTCATTCGACTAGGCAAGGGCTGAGATCCCTTCACCGGGAGTGACCCCTTGGGCAGAAGTTTACGTCAGGGTAATAACTTCAATATAGTCGATTACAAGTTTCTTTGCATCGCGGTATTCAGTTGGAATATCCTGCACCTCATTCCACGAGGAAAGAGCCGAGATCCCTTCACCGGGAGTGACCTCTTTAGCAAAGGTTTTTCGTCACTATATTTTTATAAAATGCTATCAGGTTCCTTCAACGAGATCAAGTTCATTACGTTAAAGGTTTTTCGCCAAAAACCAGCCGTAGCCCTCCGTCATTTCTTATGGATAGTCAGTAGTATTCAAGCTATGTTTGTTGGCCCTTAGTCAAGGCATAGTATTTGGTAGCTGCTGGGTATTCATTTGTTGCATAGATAGATGCATTGGTTTGGGACAGTCGTATTACTTTGTTGGCCCTTAGTCAAGAGTATGTACGGGTGGGTTCAAATCAACCTGGACAATGACGGGAAGAACTTGACATGTGACTTATGATTTGTTGGCCCTTAGTCAAGGTCATAAGAGCATGGGGTAAAAATTACATCGGGAGTTTCAAACAAACAACAAACTTGCCAGGCATGCGTATACCTTCTGGAGTGTGATAACTTGAGTGGCTTCCATCAAGTTATCATGCGATGATAGTTGGATCCCGATTCTCACTGATGAGTTAGTTTACTCTTCGGGTGATCCCGACTAATTCTTCTTTCAGGTTTGGAGGAGAATTTGATATTACAGTGGGAGGTTTCCTGATTAGATAAAATGATAACCATTCTGATCTAGGTTAGAGTGCACGCAGAGTGTTTATTTTCTCTCTCTCTCTCTTTGGCAGCGACCTTTGACCGACCCTAGACTATGACTCAGTGACCAGGTTGACCGAACCTTCTTAAAATACTGGCTTTTGGATTGTCTAAAGTTGCATAAGTCATTGCCGCTCCTTCTTTTACCCTTTGTATTTCTCAGAACACCCCGTATTACTACGGACATCCACTTCCATTGGATAGATCCATCGTATGGTTATATACGAACTTAAAGGTACTACTTCGAGGATGGATCCAGGTTCAGGAGAAATAGAATTGGTTTATTCAGTTGTCTTTTATTATCACATTCTCTCAGGTTGTGAGGGCTCCTTAGTTTAGGAGGGTACAGCTATTACGCTTATTGGATAGTCTTCTTCCAAACCATAGGCTAGTGCCGAAAGGTAGGGAATGAAGAAAACCAATTAGCCTAAGTAAGGTGTGCAGAAGTTAATAACTAAAGACAAAATAAAGGGATTAGAAAGAGGGCAAAATAAATTGCGACTGCTGTCATTCACGACTAAACCACGTACTTCATCGTCACTCCTATTTCACCTTTGCCTTTTTCCCCAGTTCGGGAGAAATAGAATAAGGTATTATTCAGTTGTCTTTTATCATCACCTTCTCTCAAGTTACGAGTACTCCTAGGATTAGGAGAGTACACCTATTATGCTTACTGGATAGTTTTCTTCCAAACCATAGGCTGGTGCCGAACGGTAGGGAAGGAAGAAAATCATTTAGCTTAACGATGGTGTACAGAAGGTAACGACTAAAGACAAATAAAGGGATTTTGAGAGATGGCAATAAAATATACGGTTAAACTCATGAATTGGATTATGGAAGAGGCATTACTAGGAATACCAGGATACCCCTACGAAACATTTTCATGTTTCAGTGCATTGTTAAAGGAAAACTGATTTCCCGATTAGATACTTACTCCAGGGTATGTATTTACCAGGTTTTATTCTCATATCTGTATGGTTTTATAGACGATGAGTGGGAGTAGGTTATTGGGAATAAGGTAATCATCCTCATTATATCGGAATTCGTTGTAATTGGTGATATTTGATGAAGTCGCCTGAGTTTTTGCCAGACGGCATGTATTTGGTTTTGAATATCCGTTGTTTTGCACCAATTTCAAAATGATATATCTGTACGTTTGTTTTTATAAAGTGAGATATAACTTTTTGAGATTATGTCCGTGACATTTACCTATATCAGATACGATTAGGTAAGGAGCATTAAACAACGGAGTAGTTCTTAACCATAAGTACAGTTTTCAACCTACGGTGCACAGGTTATGAGTTATTCAACTCAGCGGACTTATACAGAGTATTGTATGTTGTCCAGTGTCCGTCAGGACAAAGGAGTAGGTCCTCATACTATATTTTGTTTACTTATGACTTCTCTAGTTTTTAGACAAGTGTTTCGTAGAAATACAATGTCTAAGTTTTGAGAAGTTGTTGGTATAGGAATAAAGTAGAGAACCAGGTGTCGCAAGTATCAGGATTCTTTAAAGAAATCGAAGATGTAGATTTTTGTGATTGGTGTTCAGATGAAAGTAATGGTTTTGAGAAACTTGTTTCTCTTTCAGGTTACTCATAATTGGATGGATTCCTAAATAAAGTAATGCTGATTAGCCTCTCTTCATTAAGTTGATATGCACTGGAGACAGCTGCATGATTTGAATCTGGTTCCAATTAAATAAGTGCCAAAGTTTCTATATTGCATATAGAATGCTTCATATCTTAACGATGTTAAGGTAAGGGGAGTTGTCCAGCTTATGCTTAAAACCAGACACTGGATAACTCAAGGCACGTTTCTGTAATAGCTGTTTGTGGGTTGACCCCGGCTTTGACGAGGGTTGACATTTCTACCATCTGGAAGATCAATAATGATATTATTCTTGACTCGCCACAGTTTTAGTAAAATGAATTTTTTCAGAAAACAGTAGTGGGAGTATGGTAGAACTGGAAGAGATTCCAGAACCGCAAACGATTACGGAAAATTTAATAGGACCTATATATTCAATCAGTTTTAACATTCCAATAGCCACTCCGCAGACATGGTGGGTAACCTCAGACACCCGAGAGGTACTCCGGTAGCCTCAAGGATGGTGACAGGGAGGTTCTTTTTTACCCAGACTTGACACTACTGTTGTTCCAGACTATGAGACCCGGCAGGAGGATATGTATAGCGTCGTTCTAAACTAGTTTTAGAAGTATACGTATATATTATTCTGCCAGAGGGTTGTTGTGGTCAGTGGGAGCAGCGGAAGCATAGTGGACAAGTAGCTTATGTCTATTTATAGGCTTGAGCAGATATAGTGGAGATAAGATCATCTATTTTTGATGTGACAGTCATGGGTTTGACTTCATCAGAATAGGGGATGGATTTGGTGAGAAGGTAGTAGGGTGTGATGTCCTAGTATTTGGATGACATACACAGAGTAGGAAGTAAAATTCCTATACTACGATCGGTTGTACTGTGGTCGTCACACAGTTGTTTCTCCAGACAGGATATGGATATAATATCAGACATTCTGGTTTCTAGATCCATGGTTTTAGATCTAGATTTAGGTAGTTTCCCAATATGGGTACTTTGATAATATTCTAATGGTATTTTAGAATAGATGACTCCTGACATGGTGGTGTACCTGCAGGTGATGGAGTCACCCTCTCTAAAGGTGTCTTAAAGACTAAAGGGGAGAGGGATATGCATGATTGGCAGATCACTTGCTTAGGCAATTGAGTCAATCGTGAGAAGTGAAGTACCACACCAGATGTTGTTTTTGCACTAGATGCGATAAGTTTATATTAATCCAATCCTGAAGAAACATAAGGAAGCAGTTTTAGAACATAAGTACATGTTCTAAGGATTTGATGACGGCAGCCTCCTTCGGGGAGACGGTTATCATTCCAGGCTTCAAAAGTGACATGAATGACGGAGTGATTGTCAGAGTTATAGTTTTTCCTCTGACGAGGGACAGTATTATGGACAGGTGGTCCAAGACGATACTATGGGAGGCATGGTGCTGGATACTGATTAGGTTCAGTTATCAATAAAGTCTAAGAAGTTTGGATTTAGAGTTCATTTATGAACTAGGTCCCATCAGATATTCAGACATATTCTAAGATAGGAATTACTCAATTCGGGAGATGGCTTTCTCCGCGAACTTGAGATTAAGAGAGACATAGAAAGAAACATCAGGGTGGATCCACTCACTGAGACTATTTCTCGAACACAAGAGTTTTACAAACTAGTTTTGTGAAAACTGATTAGTAGAGGAGTTGGATGTTCGGTATCACACGGGCTGTGAGTATGCGACATCACAATAATTAGCCTTAAGTGCAAGTGGGAGATTGTTGGAGATAGTACCCTCAAAGTCAATTATTGGATCGCAGGTACGTAATTGCAATGATTGAAGCAGGACCTATACCAATATGACAGTCTTGCTCGAGATGATAGTATGCTATCTGGTTTGTCTTTATCATCGTATACATGCTTTAGTTTACTATTGCATGATAATAGAGCCCATAGGATTCTGCTTGCCAGCCAGCAGTATGATGGTGATCATATACGTGGGAGCTGGGGTCTATAAGCACATCCTTGGAGTGTCCCTAGTCGTAAGAGTTTCGAGATAGGGCATCGATACTCCAGAGTAGACTAGTGTATACAGTCTAGACCCCGACGAGGGGCAATGGCCGGTCTCACAAGCCATTGGTGTCAGTTGGTTCACCTAAGATGTATACAGGTGCTCATTGGGTTATGAGTACACCGAACAAGACTCGCTGGGAACATGCTAGTTGGTATTATACATATCGTCAGATAACAGTTCCCTGGTGACATGTGTACAGGTTAGTTTGTCGACCTGAGATCGTCATTTGTCTCGTGTGAGTTCCCACTGTGCTTTGATTTCTACCCTACCACGGCTCAAAGGAGTCGTGCAAACATGTATTTTTTGGGTACAGTCCCGAGCCACATGGAGGCAGTGAGCGGATCGTCGGGGATTCGTCTCTCCCGGTATTGGGGATTGATGTAGCATAGTGCACGGGTGGCCATCACTAGAAATCCTCGGCCGAGGTAGTGGAGAATTACTGATATGGATCAGTAGTTCCTCAGATGGTGATGGGCTTCATGCCGACACGATTTATCGCGTTATTAGGGGTCTGACTTTATCCACCCCCTAGACTCGATATGCGATACTCTTTAGACGAACGGACCGGACTGTACGGATATTGTCACTGTCAGGCTCAGTAGAGTTTATAGATGAGTCCGCTCGTCAGCTTCCCTTCCAATCAATACATAGGCAAACGTTACGTACAGCTTGTACTTCTGACGTGCTAGGGATTATACCCAGTGCCAGTATGTTGATGAGTCATTAGAGTCCCCCACAGACCGTTGCCCAAGTTCGGGCGAAACGTTGTAGAGGCCGTATGGTATTATGGCAGGGTTCGGAAAATGCACGTGCGTTTACGCACGTATCATATTTCGGGCAGATAATACTGGTCGGCTTTGGTTTAAGCCAGATCCGAGTATTATACTGTGTAGATATAATATCTTTGTCTCAGTTGCATTTGTATTCGGTCGTAATACAAATGCGGGTATGTTTATACTGATACGGGGTTATCCTGAAATTCGTTTCAGAATCACTTTTGGAAGTTGCCAGTTTCCCGTTTTCTATCACCCGTATTTAACAATCGGTTAAATAAGGATTTATCTTTTCTTCACTTGGGTGAGTCATGAGGGTGAGTCATATGGATGGTTCTAGAATTGGTGACTAATTTTTTATGACTCATTGTTGCATTAATGAGTTGATGGGGTGTTTAAGTGAGTCACCTTTTGCATTAAAGTTTCTTGTAATGCTTAAGGATATTTGTTGTTGATCTTTTCCTTTATGGTTACCACCTTGCTCCTACACTCACCCCCACCTCCTCTTATATATGGCCGGCCCCTTCTTGAGAGAAGATGAGGGTTATGGTTTTGGAAAAGATTATGGTTTGGGTTCATGAAAATTAGATAGCCTCATTTCTCATTTCACCCTAATCCAAAAGGCAACTTCATTAACCGTTCGTCTATGGCTTTGAACGTAACGAGACAAAGTGTTCTACTCATTCTCTACATCAATCTTGGTCATCTCTTTTAGCAAACTTGATGATCGAGTTGCCTCGGTTCAGAAGCGGGAGCCCGTTTAAAGATCCGTTGACGTGGTGCCACCTGAACGAGAAGATTGGAGATTCAGGAGATCGGAGCAGCCGCAACAAAGCGTGGGATGATGGTTGAAGACCGAAGGACTCGGATCATTCAGTATAACATTTCTACCCACTTTGTAGTTTGTTAGTTTAGCTTTAATGGCAAATCCGGGTTATAGTACACGATAGCGCCAGTTGTAAAAAGTTTTTGTTCCGCATTTGGCGTCTGTTAGACGGCCGGGGCGCTACCGTGGACTTACAGACCATATGATCCGAAAAAGATGGACGTGTCGGGGGCATCATGCTCGTTCATAGAGAAAGCCCCATGGACCACTATGTCCTAAAACTGGCTGTTGACCGAAATGTCGTTAAACTAATACCAACCCGCGGCACCTTCAGGCTGACGTGGTAAAAAACGGTATGTCCATAAGCAAAATGGGTACAGATGAAAACCCGAGAGGGCTCCGTGAGTAAAAACAGCAGGACTGCCGACGACCTTGTGAAAACCCGGAAGGGCGCAATCTCGACAAAAAAAAAACAAAAAACGGTATGTCCATAAGCGAGATGGGCACGGATGAAAACCCGAAAGGGCTCCGTGAGTAAAAACAGCAGGGCTACCGGCGAGAATTGTGAAAACCCGAAAGGGCGCAACCTCGTTAAAAGACACTTGCAAGGTCCTCTCGACCTTGTGAGGAGAAACCACCCGCGTGAGATCCTTACGACTCACAAAGGAAGCAACACACTAAGGAATCCCCACGACTCCTAAGGAGAAATTACACTTACGAGATCCTCACGACTCGTAAGGAGAACCCTCTCATGAGACCCTCACGGCTCATAAGATTCAAAAGTCTTAAGTTACAGGGACCTGAACCCGTTCTTAAGCACCCCCCAACCTCTAATATTGCCCTGCAAGCGGTTCAGTATTGACCCTTGTATACAATCTACGGGTGCGAATAAACATTTCCCTAACAAAGTCTCATCCGTGACTAGGGATATGTTTACACGGTGAACAGCCCTTGTAAGTCCTCTCGACTTATAAGGAGAAAGCACTCTCGTAAGATCCTTACGACTTATAAGAGACCATGTACTTAGGAATCCTCACGACTCCTAAGGAGAAAACGCACCTATGAGATTCTCACGACTTGTAAAGAGAAATACTTTATGAGACCCTTACGGCTCATGGAGTCAAAAGCCTTAGACGACAGGATCTTAACTCTGTCTACTAAGCCACCTTTGTTCGATATTGACAGAGGCAAATGATGATTCGCTCCTGGCAATATCCCAGTTGTAGCGATGCTGATGCCGAAATCGGTGTCTAATTCCAAGCTTGCAGCGAAAAACCAACGAGCCACACATGCATACGAAATAGCTGAAATGATGAGGCAACTTGCAACGAAATTAGCAAGTAAAAATGTATGTATACAAAAACAGCCGAAATGATTGGGCAACTCGCAATAAAAAGCAGCGAGTAAAAAGAAAAATAGTCGAAATGATTGGGCACCGCGAAAAATAGCCGAAATGATTGGGCACCGCGAAAAATAGCCGAAATAATTGGGCAATCGCGATTTTCGCGATCTAAAAAGCTGAAATGATAGAGCATCGCGGAAAGAATAAAAAAATAATGAAAGAATGAAACTTTTTGCCCTACAGGTGAGATCACATCGATCCCTGTATACAATCGAGGGGCATAAACAAAGAGGGAACCATACCTTCCCAACAGGCTCCATCAGAAAGCGAAGCCAAATCTCGACGGTTCATAGACAACCTAGAGACAATCTCGACATTTGTCGCAGTATTGCAGACACAATGTCAACAAACGAAGAAAAGGAAGATCCCTAGCTTCAGGGTCTCGACGTCAATATCAATAACTTAGAGATCATCAGCGGCGTTTCTCCTCACTCTAACCAGATGCAGACGTGACGTCAATAACCGACCTCAGAGTCGCAACGAAACGGAACCATGGCAAAACCCCTAGTTCCAAATCTCAATGGCCACATCTACAGCCTGGAGACCAATAACGGTGTGCCTCCTCATTCCAGCAGGACACAGATGTTACACCATCAAACGGAGCCACGTCATAGTCTTTAGTTCCGAATCTCGACGGTTCACAGACAACCTAGAGACCATCTCAGCATTCGTCTCGTTACAGCAGACGTAATGTCAGCAACAACGTTCCTTCACAGTCCAGCAGGATGTAGATGCAACGTCAACGAAAGACCCCATGGTCAGCAAAGCGGAGTGACAGCAAAATCCCGGCTCCACCTCAGCATTCGTCTCGTTACAGCAGACGCAATGTCAACAACGGCGTTCCTTCGCAGTCCAGCAGGATGCAGATGCAACGTCAACAAAAGACCTCACGGTCGAAATTAAGCGGAGTGACGACAAAATCCCAGCTCCACCTCAGCATCCGTCTCATTACAGCGGACGTGATGTCAACAACGGCGTTCCTTCGCAGTCCAGCAGGATGTAGATGCAACGTCAACGAAAGACCCCATGGTCAGCAAAGCGGAGTGACAGCAAAACCCTGGCTCCACCTCAGCATTTGTTTCGTTACAGCAGACGCAATGTCAACAACGGCGTTCCTTTGCAGTCCAGCAGGATGCAGATGCAACGTCAACGAAAGACCCCATGGTCGAAACAAAGCGATGTGACGGCAAAATCCCAGCTCCACCTCAGCATTCGTCTTATTACAGCAGACGCAATGTCAACAACGACGTTCCTTCGCAGTCCAGCAGGATATAGATGCAACGTCAACGAAAGACCCCATGGTTAGAAAAGCGGAGTGACGGCAAAATCCTAGCTCCACCTCAGCATTCGTCTCGTTACAGCAGACGCAATGTCAACAGTAGCGTTCCTTCGCAGTCCAGCAGGATGCAGACGCAACGTCAACAAAAGACCTCACGGTCAAAGCAAACGAAGAAAATGCCAAATTCCGAGCTTCAGGGTCTTGACGGTAACTCATATAAAACCTGAAAGACCATCGGAGATCATCCCACACCAGCGCGGAGTGGTCACCACCTCGATGTTCTCGATACAGCAGACGAGATGTCACTACAGCGTCCTTCCTCCAACAGGATTTGGACACGCCAAAGCAAACGAAGCGAAGGCCAAATTCCTAGCTTCAAGGTCTTGACGGTAACTCATATAAAACCTGAAAGACTACCGGAGATCATCCCACATGGAGTGGTCGCCACCTCGACGTTCGTCTCGATACAGCAGACGAGATGTCACAACGTTCTTCCTCCAACCGGATTCAGACGCGACAATCAAACAACGGAGCCACGACAAAATCCCCAGTTCCAAACCTCGACGGTTCATCAACAACCTAGAGACAACAGCGACATTCGTCTCGATACAGTAGACGCAATGCCAGCAAACGAAGCAAAGGCCAAATTCCTAGCTTCAGGGTCTTGATGGAAACTCATATAAAACCTGAAAGACTATCGGAGATCATCCCACACCAGCACGGAGTGGTTATGACTCATCGGGGCTCTCCAAAATGAGCCTAACCTCAAGTAAAAAGCGGCATGGCAAAATTCCTAACGCTTGCTCTTCTGACGGTCAAACTGCCTAAGAAGATTGCTTAAAGACGTCTTGTCCAGTCCCCGAAGGGATCAGAGACACGACAGTCGCAAGGCTACTCGAACAGCAAGATTGCCTATCGAGGGATACATCAGCCAACGCGACGGTACGACGGGCGAAACCCTAGTACCACAGACCCTGACGGACCTCTGTCGTAAAGAGCAAAGGTTAACTATGACGTTAGGACAATCTTGCAAGAACTTCTCGATTCGTATCGACTCGTGAGGAAATTAGTGTCCTTGCGAGAACTTCTCGATTCGTCTCGACTCGTAGGGAAAAGCCTTAGGCAATGGGGATAAAAAAAAACCTGTTTCCTAAGCACCGGGGCCCTGCAAGTTGGTCCAAAACAGACTCTTGCATACCATTCACGGACCACACTCTCCAAAGTTGAATCTCGACAAGGAGGGAAACAACTACTTACGAGTCCTCTCGACTTATAAGCAGGAAAATTCTCTTGTGAGATCCTTACGACTCTCAAGAGAAAACACACTTAGGAATCCTCACGACTCCTACGGAGAAAAGACACCTACGAGATCCTCACGACTCGTAGGGAGAAAAGTCTTTATGAGACCCTCATGGCTCATAAACTTGGAAAGTCTTAGGCAACAGATCCTAACCCTGTTTCCTAAGCCATCGCTACCTTATAAAGAGTTCAAGATGAACTGTTATCGACCATCTATGGGCCACACTTGCCAAAGCTACATGCCACTGAAATGGAGAAGCTACTCATGAGCATATAAACTACATTACACCAGATTAAGACATAAAGAAATGGAAAGGTGCGGCTCATGGGGTTGAGGGTTTGGAACTATATCCCTTAAGAGTTGAGATTTGAGTCAATGATAAATGACGACGCTTGTGTCCGCTCGTTATCTTCTCAGATCAAGATTCTGAAAGTTATATACCAACCCGAAACTGGTCATACGCCATGCATAACTCTGCACTACTTCACCCACGTACATACTTACGTGGGCAAAGTAGTGGGGGGCATTTGTTCCCATCAAAAATTTCTGCGCAAAGAGCCTAAGGTATCAAATGGCAGCGATACGCTTAAAAGAAAATGCGAACCAGTATTTTTCGAGCTGTATTTTGACAAACTCCTAAATGAGAAACAGCTAAATTCTGATGATATTGGAAGCATCTCGAAAAACCCTTCGATTTGATATATTATGGGCTTCATAATTCATCCGGGATCAAAAGTTATGAGCAAATATGTTATGCACCGTTCCCTGATTAAAATTCAGGAATTACCTCAATGAGGTATCACGTGCTCACACGTGATCAATGGTCGCGTGTTGACACGTGATAGTTAAAACAGAAATAAAAACAAACGGCTGAAGAAGGACCCAATTGGGGGTCACGTGCTCACACGTGACCAATGGTCACGTGTTGACACGTGATAGTTAAAACAGAAATAAAAACTAATGGCTGAAGGAAATACCTTAATGAGGTATCACGTGCTCACACGTGACCAATGGTCACGTGTTGACACGTGATGGTTAAAACCGAAGCATAAATAAACGCTGAGAAAATGACTCAATTAGGGGTCACGTGCTCACACGTGACTGACTTCGAAACCCTTACAGTTTAATAGAATTAAATTCTAAAAGCTTCTAAATCTTTCCAAATGGAAAAGGATTATGGGGACCGTTGGATTAAAAATCCAAGGGTGATTAAAAATCACCAATTTATGGAAAAAATCTTAGACAAGGGAAGATTTCCCCTAAATCTCACCGAAAAAAACAAACAGAATATCTTTGGATTTAAAATCCAACGGTGAATAAAATTCACTGAATGATCTAAAGGATCATATTAATTATGAAAACAAATCAAATTTTTCAATGAAAGATTTACAAAACAAATTGATTCTTTTCTTTCTTCTATAAATAGGAGCCAAGAAGAGAAGAGAGGGATTGACTTTTTTTGAGAGAAGAACAGAGAGAAGAGAATTTAATTCTCAAGAGAGAAAAAAAGAGAGGAGAATTTAATTCTCAAGAGAGAAAAGAAAAGAAAGGAGAATTTAATTCTCAACAAAGAAAACCCTATGTGAGAAAAGAAAGGGAATCAAAACTTCAAACAGAGAATTTAATTCTCAAAATCTAAGAGTTTAACTCTTCTACAAAAGAACTTAGTTCTTTCTCTAGTTGAAGATCTGTAAAAGCACATCTCCTCATAGGTTGAGAATTTAATTCTCATCGGGTTGAGATCATGCCATGCAGATCCAAAACTTAAAGGAGGAATTGAGTTTAGAGAATTTAATTCTCCCAAAACAAAATTAGGGTTTAACCCTCTATGAGAATTTAATTCTCCCAAACTCACAGGAATTTAATTCCTTCAAGATGGACAGAAATTAGGGTTTAACCCTACTCAAGAATTTAATTCTTTTACATATATAGGAATTTAATTCCTCCAAAATCATGATTAGGGTTTAACCCTACAGAGAATTTAATTCTCAAAATAAAATAAAGAGACTTGAAAGATCTCCATGCATGCAAAGAACTAAGGTCATGTGTCCCCACGTGACCCTCGAAAAGATCCTCAGAAATGAGAAGGGAAGGGCTCAGAGGCAACGCCTCACGTGCTCCACGTGACCCCCGAAACACAGAAAGAAAAAGCAAAGGAAATGGAAGTTTTGGGCGCTCTCACGTTCTCCCACGTGACCCCTTGGCAAACGCTTTAACAGTCAGCGCATAAATCCCCATCACGTGTCAACACGTGATGCTCAAAATAAAAATAAAAGTGTTTAACACTTAATTGCAGAACAAATAAAAGGAATCTGGTCCTACCTTTGGGGTGCCCTCACGTGTCCACACGTGACCCATTTTCCTTTAGTTTTTAACACTAATTCGAGAACTTATACCCAGTGGTTAACACTGGTGTTTTCTAGTGTGTAACACTAATTTGGGGACTATATTTCCAGTATTTAACACTGTTACCTTCTAGTGTTCAACACTAACTTGAGAGCTTTAACACTGTTGCTATCTAGTGTTTAACACTAGTTTTAACCAAATTGGTTAATCTTCCAGAGGCAAAGCCTCCCATTCAAAATTGAGTAAAAATCAGAGCTCTAATGTCTACTGCTCAATCACAGATAAAAATGTTATCAGAACCCTCAAACTATTGTTTAGCATTGCTAAATAATGTGGGCTTGAACCCAGACAAATGTCTAATGGGCCAACAAAGGGCCAACATTTTGAATCTAATTGGACTTAGCCCAAGTTGGCCATAAGTCCTCAATTCAGACTTAACTGAGCCAATGTGCTCACAACATAATTAATTGATTTTAGTTCCAAATTGGACTACAGATCACTTAATCCATATTGGTTCAAGGGTACATCTCTTCACTCCTCTGATATATGTCTTTGTAATCCTTCAACGTCTTCAGAGAGGTGACGGGTCCCGACAACCAGCAAATCTTACAGACTATGATGTCTCTAAACTTGGACTGTGGGGTCCTTAAACTCATGGACTATGTAACAACCCTGATTTTCCTATATACTTTTCTATACAATTTTTTTTTTCAAAATCCATAAAAGAGTATTTTATCCTGAGCACAATATATATGTAATTATTTTGTTTTTAAATAACTCTATTTTTAGTGTACATAAAATTGTTTTAAAATTAAAGTATACTTGGGATATTTAATTGTGTTGTTACCACTTTAACTAATTATTTTCACACCATAATTACAAGAAGGAGGTTGTAGCTCATTGGTAACACCTTGCACTGCTGAACTAAGCCACCAGAGTTCAAATCCCATGCCCCATATTATTTTTGTATTTATTTTGTTTTAAATTCTTTGGAAAGTCAACAGTTAAAACGCCATAACTCACAAAACTTGAACTGAAGACCAAAAAGTAAATATACCAAAATCTTCCCCAGGAAAACCCCCGGCCCCTGACACCTTGACTCGGCCCGACTCGGCGCCGACGGCCGAGTCACCAACAGAGAAAAGATGCTCCTTGACTTGGTCAACCCTCCTGCACACTTATTATACCTGGATCGGTTTTAAATTGCCCAATAAATCCCTTTTACTCCTATGTTTAATGAATTTTTAATGATTTTGTATATTTTTTATATTTTTTTTATTAAAAACCCTAACCCTAGCCTAACCCTATATAAACCCCCATACCCTCTGCCCTCTCATCCTACATTCCTAAGTCCACTCTCTAAAAATTTTAAGAGAACTTGGTACGTGAGAAAACGAGCGAAAGGCGAAACACTGACGAAATCGACGGCGAAATTCCGACGATCGTGCTAGGACCTCTCAACGACGATTCGACGTACCGGCAAACCCTCTACCTTCCTCTCACTCTCTAACATTGTCCAAACCCGTAAGTCCCCCTTTTCTACCTTTCTTTTCTTCCATTAAAATACGACTTTACAAACCCGACGGAAATCGGAACAAACCGATTTCCGATTCGGTTTTCTATCAAATCTCACTTTTCACTAATTCCATAATGCTTAAACATCTTCATGTTGCCTACTAATCACTTAAAAATCAATTTGAACAGGTTTTCACACATGAAATGATAGCTTTTGCAATATATCGTATTCTTTCACTTAAATACCACCATGTTTAGTTTATCACATTTAACCTCTTAATCTTGCTAAACCTTAAAGTAGTTCACGAGGTAATGACCTACCTCCTCACACACTCATATGTAATCATAATACGTTACCTTGAAAATTTAGAATACGACAAAACAAGATTTTACATTAAAATACCATTTTCTTTATAAAACCTTTTCTAAAAGTTTTAGGTTAATACATTCTTAAACCAATATCTTTAATAGGAAAAATACGATAAGTTATGGACATCGATCGTTTATCTGAACCTGATTTTGTGGTGTCTAGGCTAGGCAAGTGAGATAAGATAACTTTAAAAGGCCCGTCTCACGATTCGTGACCGGATCCCTCCTTTTCTCATTTGTACTTACCTGGCCACAATTGGTGGTGAAGAGGCGATTTGAGGCTACTAATGACTTGTCGTTTAGACCATTTAGAAATAGGCTAGTTGGCTTAGGAAACCCTAAAATCTAAAATACGGAAATTTACACCTTTTACAAATAAATACCTTATCTTTATAAAATCGTTTTCTAAATAATTGGTATTTATTAAATCTTTGCAAAGCGCCACTACAACCCATCTTTGGGGAACTCGTTAGGGATAGTACGGTTTATCGTGCACCCTCGGGCTTAGCAGTGCGAGATTCAGACCTCCGCAAGGAGCATTCGGTCTCGAAATGTTTAAAATACGACATTTAAGAAAAATGAGATTTTTGGAAAATAAAATATTTATTAAAAATTATTCTTGTATAAACATATATATATTTATCATTTAAACACCTATTTTATTATAAGATAAAGTTTCTACCTTTTCCTAAAAATTACAAGATTAAAAGTTACATTAAAATACCATGAATTTCAAATAAATCAATATTACAAATTAATACCTTTATTTATGAAATTAGGATATTTTCACTAGAAATATCATAAAATAAAATCACACTTATTATAACAATAAAGATGAATAATAAATACTTGATGTGTATCTTGAAAACTATACAAAAGTATTTTTACATAAAACCCTCTCAAGTTTTATAAATTACAATAATGACCCTAACAAATATAGAACTTCGACTTACATTCCTTTTGGTCTGACTCAGGTTTGAATCTGATTATTTCTGACTTGAATATGATTCAAGTCAATCTATATTCTTTAATATTCCAACTCAATATGAATACATGAATCCCACAATCCAGTTAACAATCTATATATCTTGACTGAATCAAACCATGGATATACATCCATTATTCCGTTATTACATTTACCTAATTATGCAGTTACAATCTGTTTACTGATATCATGGTTTCGGTCAGTCATCCAACTTACACAATACAATACAACAATACAAAACACTACAGGGTTTAAGGGGTAGATTGGTACGGAAGATATTAAAAGTGGCACGAGACGGTCAGACTTAAGATACCTAACATGAATCCAATTACCGTTGTTCCGGGCCTTCTAACGGAGCCTTGTACTCTATATTCCGTTTGCCATGGTCTCTAGCATATAGAGAATCCTCTCGTATACACTGGCATTCTTCTGTACCAAGTTACAAACAACAGCGTTAATACAACATTACAACAATACAATACAACATTAAAAGCTACTCTCTCTCTCCTACTCTTTGTCTATTTCTCCCTTATCTTTGGAACTTACCGAGCGACCTGTTCGCTGACGACATTCTATTTCGTTTTTCTTTGAATGTTGTCAGGTGCTTTGGACACAGCAGAGATCGAGCCCACCGGTGAAGATTTGGAGCAGTTTCACGAAACCCCGAGCTCTAGACATTGTACCTTATTCTATTCAGTACTTTCATTTCCTGTTATGCCATTGTTTAGGCATTGCTTTTCATTCCAGTTGTATTTACTTTTCATGCATTGTACAAAATAATGTTATTAATAAAGTTGCTGTTATTTCTATATCTCTTGTCTCATGTGATTTACTTTTATATTGCTTAGATACGCTTAGCGATGTACTTCTAAGTATATACGTAGCGGACCTCGTCGCGTCCACTTCGCCGTAAACCGGGAAGCAGGGCGCGACAGGTTTTGTTGGCGGCCCATGCAGGTCAGAGCTGTATGGAACCCTAAGCAATATAAAACACAAGAACCAGCAACTAAAACATTCTTTACAATCATATTCCTTGAATCCCATCATTTCATATTTCTTAAATCATATACTTTGAATCTATCCTAACACAAAATTCGCTCACCTCTTTTACAATTTTACCAAAACCTTCGCATTCTCTCATTCCTTCACACAATCTTTACATTTTTTTTAAAACCCTGTCAGTACACTAGCACCAAACTTTTCTTGGATTTGTTACACTTTCCTTTTACAAATTTTGAGGACGAAATTTTTATAAGGAGGGTAGAATGTAACAATCCTAATTTTCCTATACACTTTTCTATACAATTTTTTTTTTCAAAATCCATAAAAGAGTATTTTAACCTGAGCACAATATATATGTAATTATTTTGTTTTTAAATAACTCTATTTTTAGTGTACATAAAATTGTTTTAAAATTAAAGTATACTTGGGGTATTTAATGGTGCTGTTACCAATTTAACTAATTATTTTCACACCATAATTACAAGAAGAAGCTTGTAGCTTATTGGTAACACCTTGCACTGCTGAACCCAGCCACCAGAGTTCAAATCCCACGCCCCATATTATTTTTATATTTATTTTGTTTTAAATTCTTTGGAAAGTCAACAGTCAAAACGCCATAACTCACAAAACTTGAACTGAAGACCAAAAAGTAAATATACCGAAATCTTCCCCAGAAAAACCCCCGGCTCCTAACACCTTGACTCGGCCTGACTCGGCGCCGCCGGCCGGCGACTCGGCCGACTTGGTCCGGTGTCGCCGGCCGGACTTGGCCGGACGACCGAGTCACCAACAGAGAAAAGATGCTCCTTGACTTGGTCAACCCTCCTGCACACTTATTATACCTGGATCGGTTTTAAATTGCCCAATAAATCCCTTTTACTCCTATATTTAATGAATTTTTAATGATTTTGTATATTTTTTATATTTTTTTATTAAAAACCCTAACCGTAGCCTAACCCTATATAAACCCCCATACCCTCTGCCCTCTCACCCTATATTCCTAAGTCCACTCTCTAAAAATTTCAAGAGAACTTGGTACGTGAGAAAACTAGCGAAAGGCGAAGCGCCGACGAAATCGACGGCGAAATTCCGACGATCGTGCTAGGACCTCTCAACGACGATTCGATGTACCGGCAAACCCTCTACCTTCCTCTCACTCTCTAACATTGTCCAAACCCGTAAGTCTCCCTTTTCTACCTTTCTTTTCTTCCATTAAAATACGACTTTACAAACCCGACGGAAATCGGAACAAACCGATTTCTGATTCGGTTTTCTATCAAATCTCACTTATCACTAATTCCATAATGCTTAAACATCTTCATGTTGGCTACTAATCACTTAAAAATCAATTTGAACAAGTTTTCACACATGAAATGATAGCTTTTGCAATATATCGTATTCTTTCACTTAAATACCACCATGTTTAGTTTATCACATTTAATCTCTTAACCTTGCTAAACCTTAAAGTAGTTCACGAGGTAATGACCTACCTCCTCACACACTCATATGTAATCATAATACGCTACCTTGAAAATTTAGAATACGACAAAACAAGATTTTACATTAAAATACCATTTTCTTTATAAAACCTTTTCTAAAAGTTTTAGGTTAATACATTCTTAAACCAATATCTTTAATAGGAAAAATACGATAAGTTGTGGACATCGATCGTTTATCTAAACCTGACTTTGTGGTGTCTAGGCTAGGCAAGTGAGAAAAGGTAATTTTAAAAGGCCCGTCTCACGATTCGTGAGCGGATCCCTCCTTTTATCATTTGTACTTACCTGGCCACAATTGGTGGTGAAGAGGCGATTTGAGACTTCTAATGACTTGTCGTTTAGACCATTTAGAAATAGACTAGTTGGCTTAGGAAACCCTAAAATCTAAAATACAGAAATTTACACCTTTTACAAAAAGAATACCTAAATCTTTATAAAACTGTTTTCTAAATGATTAGTATTTATTAAATTTTTGCAAAGCGCCACTACAACCCATCTTTGGGGAACTCGTTAGGAATAGTACGGTTTATCGTGCACCCTCAGGCTTAGCAGTGCGAGATTCAGACCTCCGCAAGGAGCATTCGGTCTCGAAAGGTTTAAAATACGACATTTAAGAAAAATGAGATTTTTGGAAATAAAATATTTATTAAAAATTATTCCTGTATAAACATATATATATTTATCATTTAAACACCTATTTTATTATAAGATAAAGTTTCCACTTTTTGCTAAAAATTACAAGATTAAAAGTTACATTAAAATACCATGAATTTCAAATAAATCAATATTACAAATTAATACCTTTATTTATGAAATTAGGATATTTTCACTAGAACTATCATAAAATAAAATCACACTTATTATAACAATAAAGACGAATAATAAATACTTGAGGTGTATCTTGAAAACTATACAAAAGAATTTTTACATAAAACCCTCTCAAATTTTATAAATTACAATAATGACCCTAACAAATATAGAACTTCAACTTACATTCCTTTTGGTCTGACTCGGGTTTGAATCTGATTATTTCTGACTTGAATATGATTCAAGTCAATCTATATTCTTTAATATTCCAACTCAATATGAATACATGAATCCCACAATCCAGTTAACAATCTATACAACTTGACTGAATCAAATCATGGATATACATCCATTATTCCGTTATTCCATTTACCTGATTATGCAGTTACAATCTGTTTACTGATATCATGATTTCGGTCAGTCATCTAACTTACACAATACAATACAACAATACAAAACACTATGGGGTTTAATGGGTAGATTGGTACGGAAGATGTTAAAAGTGGCACGAGACGGTCAGACTTAAGATACCTACCATGAATCCAATTGCCGTTGTTCTGGGCTTTCTAACGGAGCCTTGTACTCTATATTCCGTTTGCCATGGTCTCTAGCATATAGAGACCCCTCTCGTATACACTGGCATTCTTCTGTACCAAGCTACAAACAACAACGTTAATACAACATTACAACAATATAATACAACATTAAAAGCTACTCTCTCTCCTACTCTTTGTCTATTTCTCCCTTATCTTTGGAACTTACCGAGCGACCTGTTCGCTGACGACATTTTATTTCGTTCTTCTTTGAATGTCGTCAGGTGCTTTGGACACAGCGGAGATCGAGCCCACCGGTGAAGACTTGGAGCAGTTTCATGAAGAACCCGAGCTCTAGACATTGTACCTTGTTCTATTCAGTACTTTCATTTCCTGTTATGCCATTGTTTAGGCATCGCCTTTCATTCCAGTTGTATTTACTTTTCATGCATTGTACAAAAGAATGTTATTAATAAAGTTGTTGTTATTTCTATATCTCTTGTCTCTTGTGATTTACTTTTATATTGCTTAGATACGCTTAGCGTATGTACTTCTAAGTATATACGTAGCGGACCTCGTCGCGTTCACTTCGCCGTAAACCGGGAAGCGGGGCGTGACAGACTATGATGTCCTTAACCTCGGACTGTGGGGTCCCTTTAAACCCACGGACTATGATGTCCTTAATCTCGGACTGTGGGGTCCCTTTAAACCCATGGACCACTATGTCCTTAAACTGGTATTGGACCACTATATCCTTAAATTGGTAATCGACCACCATGTCCTTAAACTGGTCATCGATCTCAATGTCCCTAAACTAAACAATTGAGTCCAAATGCTCTCTTGTTGGATTTAAACGATCCTGTTAAGTCGATCTTAGTCTAAAATTAGAATAACGTGTCCTTAACAAACGTTGAGTTGATCTTAGTCTAAAATTAGACTAACGTATCCTTAACGAACGTTTAAGTTGATCTTAGTCTCAAATGAGACTAACGTATCCTTAAACCCAAACCCCCAAACCCAAATCTAAGAAAATATGGATTTGGACTAATGCACGTCCTACGGGCGACAACGTAAATTAGTCTCCGTATACAATCCACGGGCAACCAAACACAAAATAAACACCCACGACATGAAGTGACCATCTGGAGAAGGAGAAAGTTGTTACCGCAATGCGGTAGTGTAATTAACTGCAGGGGCTTGCGCCTGCAGGGAAGAGCGTCCCCACAATCAAAAAACCCCTCAGACGAGGGGGAATCTGACGAAGTCTGTTACATCAGCCGCATCCGTTTAAACCTTCGATACATGGTGCCATAAATCAATTTGGCATCTTCGGAGAGGTAGACGGATAGCACCAATTAGCATCTGCCCTGAATTTCAGGCAAGACGTCCAGTCTTGCGCCGTCTTTCGGAGGGGAACATGGGGTCCTTAAACTCACGGACTGTGAGGTCCTTAAACTTATGGACTACGATGTCCTTAAACTTTACGGACTGTGGGATCCTTAAACTCATAGACTATGATGTCCTTAAACTTTACATACCATGATGTCTCTAAACTACCATGGACTGTAGGGTCCTTAAACTCATGGACTATGATGTCTTTAAACTTTACAGACTATGATGTCTCTAAACTACCATGGACTGTGAGGTCCTTAAACTCATAGACTATGATATCTTTAAACTTTATAGACTATGACGTCTTTAAACTGTCACGGACTATGATGTCCTTAAACCCAATGGACCGCAACGTCTCTAAACTAAAACAATAGAGCCCAAATGCTCTTTTGTTGGATCTAAATGATCCTGATAAGTTGATCTTAGTCTAAAATTAGACTAACGTATCCTTAACAAACGTTTAAGTTGATCTTAGTCTCAAATGAGATTAACGATCCTTAAACCCAAACCAAAATCCAAATCTAAGAAAATACGGATTTGGACTAATCCACACCCTGCGGGCGACAACATAAATTTGTCTCCGTATACAATCCATAGGCAACCAAAAATAAAATAAACACACACGATACGAAGTGACCATCTGGAGAAGGAGAAATTTGTTACCGCGATGCGGTAGCATAATTAACTGCAGGGGCTTGCGCCTGCAGGGAAGAGCGTCCCCACAATCAAAACCCTCTCAAACGAGGGGGAATCTGACAAAGTCTGCTACAACGGCCGCATCCGTCTAAACCTCCGATATACGGTGCCATAAATCAACTTTGCATCTTCGGAGAGGTGGACGGATAAATCCAAATAGCATCTGCCCCCAAATTCAGGCAAGACGTTTGTCTTTCCCGGTCTTTTGGCGGTGAACATATATATATATATATATCTTTAATCTTGTGTATCTCGTGTTGCCATTGTTCCGTGGCATTACGGAATATCCTGATTACATAATAAAACTCCCACAATCGAGCTTATATATATACTTATATTATACATGTACCTATACTTATGCTTATAGTTATGCTTATATTTATACTTGTACTTGTATTTATACTTATTCTTATAGTAAATAGCACTGAAATACTGAATGTCGTGATACTCTAGTTACCTTGCACTAATTAATATATGCTTATTTGACTTACACACTGCATTTTACTGTTCACAGTTATTCACATGTCTTGTACCTATACTACTGATATATACTACCTATTGGGTAACCAATTTAGTAATCGATCTATTATATGATTAATAACTTAAATAACATAATCTGATAATGCAGATTAAAATAATGAATAGCACTAATTTTTAACTAGAATATTTATATAAATGTATAAATTGCATAATATTCGATGTTAAATAAAATAGAATACCAAGATTATAAAATTGATGTTCATAACATGCTCTACGCATCAATATCGAAACATAATATATTTGTTTGATTATACTTTATACTATATTTCATTTCATATATTGTTTTTTAGTAAAATGGGGACTTGTCGAACTTTAATTCGCTGACGGCATTCCTGTTTTCTTGTTTTTTTTCTTAGAAATGTCGTCAGACGACTTTGGGACAGACGATGAGGCTAGGCACGATGTGGTATCAACTGAGAAGGACAGTCAATATCTTTCAAATCAGACCAAACTCTAGTTTTCTTTTTTAGCAAGTATGCCTTTTTTTGTTCAAGGCTATCTTTCATTCTTAATTCCTTGAATTTTCGAATTCGTGTTCAGTTATTATTTTTGGGAATGTTATAAATATTATTGGATATTTTACAAGGTTAAAATTCTTGTACTATAATTTCCCAAACTGCTTATATAGACATTTAGTGTATTCATGTCGAGAAAGAGTACTTCTCGATATGAATACGTCACGGGCTTGTCGCTCCCGTTTCTCGTTTTTGGGAAGCGGGGCGTGACATTACTAAAGGGTGAAAGATATGGGGGTGGAATGACTTGAAATTTCTAAGCGGTTACTAACGTAATTTCTTAATATTTGAAGTCCAATCCATTACCAATCTAAACCCACGACACTCGTTGAAGAGGGTATTATAGTATGCCAAAGAAGCTCGATGGAGGAAACGGGCCCATATAGAAACATGCTCTTTTACCCTTATCAGAACTGCATTCAATCCAACATCATGAACTGTGTAGCATCTGCTTCTTTAATGTTGTTGTATAACATTTAATTGATGTATGTGTCGTAGCACAAATTTGTAGCACTGTAGTAGAAAAGCAGTATGCCGTAGAAACTATTTCAGTTGAAAACGAGCAAATTCAAGTATTATTATTCGCTACCTAATTTACATATTGCAATTTTAACGGTAGTTTACAGTAAATGAGCCTCCAACGAATGATGCAAAAAGATCATAATAAAACTAAAATTGTACAAATTTCTATACAAATGATAATTGATTTTCCTTCCGTTGCTTCTTCTTCACGACCTCGAAGGACCCTTCCCTGATGACTGTCCTGAACATCTGGTGTTATAATGACTTGGTTGTTTGCATAAGCTACATCTATCGTGCCTTTGCTGAGGATCAGTATCCATTGTCATTCAATCTCGACGCACCTTAGGTCTTCCGGATCCTATGTTTTTGTCCGATGGTAATATTGTCGGTGTTTGTCAGTTCCTAATATAATAATGCCAATAGCGATTATCCGGTATAGGATGAAATTTTGGATCGTTTGTGCCTTGATAACTGGAAATCGTATAATAACGTGAAGCAAAATTGTAATGTGAATTATGCATGCTGCTTGCAGCAGTAATTGCGTGGGCACATAATAAATATTGTTGAAAAACACCGCATGTGCATGAAGAGAGCCCTTCATCTCTAAAATTAACGGTATATTGATTCTCGTTGCTCCCCGTAACTTGAAACTCCGCCGCGTCAAAACTTTTAGATCTGTAGTATTGTGATATGCTCTCTCTTTTCCGAAATATATCTTCATAATATACGGTGAGTGGATTCGCCAACGCCAAAGACTTTTCCCTTCTTCGCACAAAGTAAGTATTCACTCTGAAAAATGTTCGAACAATCAACCCCTGTATCGGTAAGTCTCTAACACCCTTAACGGTCCCGTTGAAACTTTCATACATATTAGTGGTCATTAGTAGATACCTATATCCATTATCATGTGCTTGTGTCCACATGCGTGCTAGATACTCATCTAACCACGTTTTCGCTGCTTGACTCATCGCTCCAATTTTCGCCCTGTACATGTCATGAATACTAGGGTTAGACGCTTCACCGGTTTTGTATATAAGATTATGTAGATCTGAATTTTTAAATTTCCTATCAAAATTCTGTCTGAAGTGCCGCAAGCAAAATCTATGTGGTGTCGTCAGAAATACAGCTCTCACAGCAGCTAGTATTTCAAGATGTCTATCAGATATGATGTATAAATCTGTTTTATCATTAACAGATGAGATACTTTTGAGTTGACCAAAAAACCATGACCAAGATGATGTATTTTCACTCTCGACAATAGAAAATCCCAACGAAAATATACCGTTATTAGCATCAACATATATAGCAATTAACATGCAACCTCTGTGCTTACCATACAGATACGTCCCATCCACGCACAATACCGGCCGATGGTGTGTGAAACCAGCCGTGCAAGGAGCAAAACACCAGAAAATTCTTTGAAACCTGACACGGCCATCGACATCTGTTTCTATGGTTTTTAATTGGTATACGGTCTCCGGATTTGATAATTTCATGGCTTCCATAAAAAGGACTAGCGAGTTGTATGAACTTTCACAATCCCTAAATATCTTGCATAAAACCTTACTGCGAGCATCCCATGCCTTCACATACAAAATCTGAATTTTATGCTCTCCACTTACATAGAGCCGTATCTCTCGAGGAGTCATCGTCACATCTGTAGGTCTATGATACCCATCCCGGTGCTTAACGGGGAGGCGGAAAAGGTAAAAACGAATTTTTATCACAAGGTAATATAGACTAACCATGAAGGATCTTTGCTAAACGAAAACTAACAAACTAATACGGAGTTTTAACTACTAGGTTAAATGGTTATACCTAGTTCTTGAACTCCTTCTCTTCTTGTTGTGGTCCTCCTTGTTGCGAGCTCCTTGGAGTGGTGTAGATGGCTCCTCCTAATTGTCTTCTCTAGGTCAAAGAACGATCCACCCGAAGGCCTCTACCTTGAGCTCCTACCTCAACAATGAAGTAACTAGAGTGCTTGGCTTGCTACACTAAGAACCCTAGAGTGAGTAGAGAAGTATTTTGGTGGTTTAGTCTTAAAGCTTTGATTTTCAACACATGAAACACTTAAGCCTTTTTGAGAGAGGGAGAGGGAGAGCAAACCATGAGAGAGAAAAGTAATGTGAGAATGAGAGGATAAACTCTCATATGAGGAAAATATGATAATAATAATATTAATTAGGATAATTGTGATGGTGTGTTGATTTGACCATTATCATATCACATTTAATACTAAGCATACTCACAAAAATATCTAAGTCAACATGGGTCAACTTGGTCAAATGGTCAAACCAACATTAGCCATGACACAATTAACTCTAATTAAAACTATTTAATTAATTTCCTCCTTCTCATTATGGTTTTGATCAAGTTAATGGTCAAAACCCTAATGAGGTGTCTCCCTATCCGCCTCTGTCAACTGTACATACATACCCGCATCTGTGTTCCATAGAAACACGAATACAATGAGACTAGACCAATCCTAAAATAAATACTAGGATCTGGCTTAAACCAAAGCCTACTAGTATCAACTGCCCGAACACGAAACGTGCACAAGTGCGCGTATGTGAACGAATCCTGTCGTAAAACCATACGACCTCTACTTCGTTTCGCCCAAAGGTGAACAACCCTCTGTGTGGGATTCTAAAGACTCGACACTACGCTGGCAGTGGGTTTAACCACAGGCCGCAAGCGGTACTAGCTGTACGTAACGGTCCCCAGGTAGATGTCGATAAGAATACCGATGAGGTGAACCCATCCGAACTCCTACTGAGCCTGAATGTGACAATCTCCGTACATTCCGGTCTGTTCGTATAAGAGTATCGCATGTCGGGCCTAGGGGATGGTAAACATCAGACCCCTAATAGCGGTACAAGTCGTGTCGGAGTGTAGCACAGAACACCCTGAGAAACTACTAGAAACACTATCAGTAAATCTCGCTTGCCCTGGCCAGAGACTTTATGTAATGGCTCTCCTAGACACAGCGCGATATCAACCCCCAATACCGGGAGAGACGAATCCTGTCTAACCGTCACTGCCTCCAAGTGCTTCGGGACCGCACCCAACTACTACCTGTTTGCACGACTCAATAGAGCTGTGGTAGGATAGTAATCTAAGAACAGTGGGAACACACTCGAGGCGAAATGACAGTGTCAAGTCAACGGACTAAGCTGTACTCATGTCACCTGGGAACTGCTAACTGATGATAGGTATAGTACCAACCAACAGTTCCCGACGAGTCCTGTCCAGTGTATTCATAACCTAATGAGCACCTGCATACTATCTCCAGTACGACGTACTGATGGCTGTGGGACAGACCATCTCCCCAGCTGGGATGAGAAGCGTACACACTAGTCTACTCTGGAGTATCGATACCCTGTCTCGATAATCCTACGACTAGGGACCTGTATAAGGATGTGTTTGTAGACTACCCAACCCCCACAAGTGTGATTGTCATCACAACGCTGGTAGTCAAGCAAAAATTCTAAGGGCTCTATCAATATGTATTAGCGATACGTCAAAAGAAACATATACACATATCAAGATAGATACATACCAAATAGCATACTACCATGTCGAGCAAGACTGTTATAAATCTGTGTATATATATATCCCAAACTTCCAAAATGTAATATACAAACTGTACTATACAATAATGGCCTCTAGGGCATATCACACTAACAACATCTGTATGGATAAGTGGCATGATAAGTGAGCAAATGTATGATGAAGTGCAATTCATGTGATCTTTTAACATAATTGAATTGATACAAGTGTGTTCCCGGTTGTATTTTGTGACTTTCCAACCTTTGGCTCTTTTGGAACAACATGCATGCAATCTCCACTTAAATTCAGGAGCTTTCGTATATATTACGGTATAGTACGTCTTATTTGACTCTTCGGTTTTCAATGTAATATTTTTTTAATAGCCCACAACTTCAGTTTACAAATAAGAGCTCATTTTCCAGAAAAATATCTCCAACAGTTACGCAATCTTTGCTTGCTGTGCTCGCTTCCAAATAAAACTCAGCATTTATTTCTACCACAGCTAAGTCTACCCAACCATCATCTTCCAACTGATTGAGACCGAGATCTTCTAGTTCGACAAAATCATTATTCACAGCCATGTCATCAATCAATGCTACTTCATTCAATCCAGCGGCATAATCCACGCTATCCTGCCCTTGATGATCTTCATCAGCTTTAGAATTATCACTTTCACCCATATCATTGTCACCCATATCATTGTCGCCTATTGCAACATAAGGCTCGGGTGTAATATACGATAGTTGAGATCGATATACTGTGGATGGTTCGGGTTGAAAAGACCGGAATGATGTGGACGGACATACTTGGAATGCGCTACTTGGATCGTGTTGGAATGATGCGGAAGGAAATATTGAAATGCAGAGATTTGGGAAAATATGCATTTAGTATATAAAATTTTGTTAACATTTTCGTATTACAAAGAAAATAAACATAATCACCAATGGTTTCAGATTGATTTACCTTTGGAATGTTGTGTATGGTAATCCTTGTTGTTCTTCAGGTGTGCATCCACTGCAACAGTCGCTTGGGAAAATCTATATTTAAATCAGTTTAATGTATTAGTATTTTGGTATTATAAAGAAAATAAATAAGTAAACTAATTATAAAATATTTACCCTTGAGTTTCAAGGTGTGAATAATCATGTGTGTGGTTGTATCCATTGAGACTAAAGGTATCATCGTTAACCATGTGACCGTATCCCCAGGAACTAGCTCCAGCATTACCATCAAAATAATTCGTTGGGACGACATCTGATACTTCCAACCATTCCTTCTTAACTAAAAGTTCAAAAGAATATTGGGTGTTTGCCAAACCGAAGTTTATCATCGAAGATATTGTTGTATCGTCTATAATTTCAACCAATGCATTTCCACTAAACAGAGGCCATATACAACTTAACTTAATCTTAATTTCACGGGAGCGTATTTCGTGATTTTAAACGCTTTATTCTCGAGTTCATTGTAAATACTTGATAATCCTAATCGCATAATCCTTGCACATCCGTCCATATACTCAGGACTTTGTGCACTTGTCACAATCTGGCCATCGTATTTATATAGAACAAATAAACTTGAACTATCACCACTAGAATCTGTGTGTATTAGGGACGGGGTATCAGCGATCAGTTATTTATATACGGTCGCTAATACACTACTAGCGACCGTTTTATTTTAAACAGTCGCTAATGGACGGTCTCCAATATATTGGCAACCGTCCATTTTTATTAGCGACCGTTTAAAACTGTCGCTAATGCATCCCTTATTCAGGAAAGTATTGGCGACCGTTCCATGAGTATTAGCGACCATATACGTATTATTGCTAATACATCACGATCCGCATCCTCCCTCAACTCGAAATCTCATCCATCCATTTCACCACAATCCAACGGCCCAAATACCCCTTTCAAATCTCCAGCCTATATTTATAAATACCCCCTCCCGTTCCTTTCAAATCCTCCCCCAAAATTAACCGATCAAATCTCAAAACCCACCTCAGCCACATCCGCACGAGTCCACTGGCGGCAAGGCACCGCGCAAGCAGCTGGCGACCAAGGCAGCATGCAAGTCCGCCCTAGCCACCGATGGCGTGAAGAAGCCCCTCCGATTCCGATTGCTATCATGAACTTGCTATCATGAATTGGGTCTTTTTGATTAAAAGATTAAGGGGTTTTGATTGAATTGTTATTGATAGTTGTAAAATATTGAATTTTGGATGTAGATATTCCTTTTGTGTCCGTATTTGAAATATTAAGAAAATATTGATTCAGTTTTTGAATTATACATAAAACATTCGATATTATTTTATTTAAGGTGAATTGTAGATATTCCTTTAAGTATGAACAATATCAAAATTATCAATTAAAACATGCTTAACATATCAATTTTCTCTATTGTTTTTTCTCCATGTCAGAGTCTAAACGGTCGCTAATAGTATTAGAGACTGTTTAGACTCTAACGTGGACAGCTCTCGTATGCGTATCAGCGACCGATTGAGACGGTCGCTGCTATGTATTTGCGACCGTAAGTATTGGCGACCGTTTGTTATACGGTCGCCAATACCTTTATCAGCGATTAATGTTTTAACGAACGGGGTATTAGCGACCGTATACAATATAAACGGTCGCTAATACGTATTAGCGACCGTCCATAATGTATTAGAGACTGTTTCGAACGGTCTCTAATACATACAATATCGAGTAGTGTATTCGAAACTTATTAAATTTTCCAATGCATTTCCCAATTTTTTAATTATTTGAGTTTGAAAAAAAATACAATGAAAGATCAACCATTCGACAAATCACTTCTCGTAAATCAAAACGAGTATAGAACTTTCAGTATATTATACGGAGAGGAAAGATTTGAAACTTATTAAATTTGTTTCAAATATTGTCTCATATATTTTAATTCAAATAGTTGAAAATAATATGAATAATTCTTGCAGGGTGGAGATAATCTTACGGTCGTCATTCATAATTCTGACAAATGACAAGTTACTGATTATCGTATTATCGAGCGGATTCGAAGAGCCGGTTTTTATGAAACTTCATTACTGCGTCATATCCAACTCGACCATAGTCTCGTTACCTCCCTTATTGAGCGTTGAAAAAGAGAGACTCACATTTTTCATCTTAAATGGGGTGAGACCACTATCACACTCCAGGATATTGCCCTTTTGCTTAGTTTACGGATGAATGGATTGGGATTGTTTGGAGGTATAATTGTTGGTCCGGAAACTGAGCACCCATGTTGGGATACGTATTCTAAGTCTGCTTTCGGATAGGTATAATTCGTAGTTTCTTTAAATTAAAAGTTGAAATATATTACAGTGATATTAATTAACGATTAGTTGTAAAATTCAGGTACATGAGAGTTTATTAAGGGGTATAAAATCAGTTTAAGCTGGCTCAAAAATACATTTGCTAATATCCCCGATGAAACTATTGATGATGTCTTGAATAGATATGCACGCGCCTACATTATATACATGATCGGTTCTTGATTGATACCGGACTAGTCGGCAACACATGTCTATCCTTTATACCTTAGGTTTCTTAGGGATTTCGATATATATGGCCAGTATGCTTGAGGAGCAGAAGTCCTAGTATATCTTTACAAGGAACTAGATAAAGTATGTGCTCCTACGAAAAATAAAAATTATGGTTGCATTATATTACTTCAGGTACATAATAATTTTGATATAAATATTTGAAAAATTATAATATTAGTTCTTTATGATATGATGACACTTTATATATAGATTTGGTCATTAGAGCACATGTATATTGGAAGACCAGATCATATTCATATTTCTGGCGAGGATGTCCCTGAAAAACCTCTCGGCTGTTGGTGAAGTGGCAAGAAATCATGTTACGTCCCGCTTCCCGGTGTACGGCGAAGGGGACGGGACTGGCCCGCTACGTATTTACTGTGAAGTAAATACGCTAAGCGTATCTAAGCAATATAAAGTAAATACATAAGAGACAAGATATATAAACTGAACAGCAACTTTATTTATTAACATTCTTTTGTACAATGCATGAAAAGTAAATACAACTGAAATAAAAACGATGCCTAAACAATGGCATAACAGGAATGTAAAGTACTGAAAGGAAATGTGTACAATGAAACTAAAGCACTGGGTCTTCAGCAAACTGATCCAAGTCTTCAGCAGTAGGCTCGATCTCTGACGTGTCCAAATTACCTGACGACATTCAAAGAAGAAAGAAAGAGAATATTGTCAGCGAACAGGTCGCTCGGTAAGTCCCAAAGATAAGAGAAAAAGTATAATAGACAGAATAAGGAGGTATCTTTTAAAATTGTATTATCTTGTTGTAATGTTATATTAACGATGTTGTTTGTAGTTTGGTATAGAAGAATGCCAGTGTATACGAGAGGAGTCTCTATATGCCAGAGGCAAGTATAGTACAAGGAACCGTTTGTGCCACGGTACAACAGCAACTGGATTCATATTAGGTGTATTAAGTCTTACAGTCTCGTGCCACTTTTAACACCTTCCATACCAATCTACCCCTTAAACCCCGTAGTGTCTTGTTTGTATTGTATTGTATTATAAATTGTATTGATTGTATAATTAGATGACTGACCGAAACCATGATATCAGTAAACGGATGTAACCGTAGAATCATGTAAATGGAATAACTGGAGAAGCATGTAAATGGAATGTATATCTATGGTTTGGTTCAGTCAAGTTGTATAGATTGATAATTGGATACATGGATTCATGGATTCGTGTTGAATTGTAATATTGTAGATTGTAATTTGTAGATTGTAGATTGTAGATTGTAGATTGTAGACTGTACATGAATCATATTCAAGTCAGATTATAATGAGACTCATCTGAGTCAGACAGTTAGAAAAGTAAATTGAAGTCCTGATTGTTTTGATATTATCGGTAACCTTTCGTGTTTTTTTTTTCAAAGACGATTACCGTATTGATAACACCATTATTAAGTTGTCTACCATAGATAGGCAAGCACCCACTTCTCCGGCTCCCTGAGACTCAAGAGATTGGTCCCGCTTACCTATATTTACTAGGGTCCTTAGGGTAAATTATCGAACTTGAGGGGTTTTATCACCCCCCGCTTCCCAAAGTACGCTAAAATAGGCACGTGACATAGCCAACCATGCTACCTGTGGATAGGAAAAATCCTTCTACAGCCACATTACGGCTGTAGAGATATCAAAAACAGGAAAGTTAACTAAACTACCTAGTACATGTCCATGGGCCAGAATAAATGAGTCAAGAAATGATAATATGCGGAAGCAAATGATACAATAAATGAAACATATGGAAAGTAAAACTGCATACCAACAGGATCTTTACCACTCGGTCTAACAGCGGCAATACTCCTAATCAGTCTGCAACACAGGTAGAAGGATCTGGGCCATGCAAAACCCAGACGTCAGCGCGTCATGTCATCAAGCAATAAAATATAAACATGGTAACAGGACATGCAAGTATGGGTATGAGCAAGAATATAATGAGAATATATAACGGTGAATGTGTCAGTGTAACTGACGTGCAGAGATATCTAAACTGTGCTACGGGGTTATCTATTCTAAAGTCTTCGAAACCAAGTAATGTAATCCTCATCGTAACCCGTCGGCGATTATTCCGTAACGTCCGGAAAGACGGCAAAAAATAGGTATTCCGTAACGCCCGGAAAAACGGCAAACAATAGGTATTCCGTAACGCCCGGAAAAACAGCAAACAATAGGATGGCCCTTTGAGTTACGTTCGGTTACAATACTGATTTCCCCATACCCCCAAGTTATATATGTTCAAGTCGGGTATTAAGTGATCTAAAGTTAATGCCAACCAGGATCAGGTAGGTACAGGTTTGTCTAGACAACAGGAACGGTCCGTAAGGACAACAGGTCAGGTTTGTTGGCATTAGACACAAGATCATGTAACAGGTAAAGTATGGTACATCAGGTCAGGTCAAGTAATGTATATAGGTGTCATGTCATGTTTTGGTTTTGCGTAATTGCTTTTTTGTACCCAACGCAACTTGTAATATCATTTCTGTATCTTTAGTTTCTAAAGAAGGTTATGAATTTGCATTTGTAAGCAATGTTCTAAACATTCACCTTAATCAAGTTCTGATTGGGTCAGGTACATTGAGCAATGGTATATACGTATTAAACCAACCACAGATTTTCAATGTCCAGAATACACACAAAAGAAAGTCTCCGAAAATAAATCAGACTTTCTTGTGGCATTGTAGACTGGGTCACATCAATGAGAGAAGGTTGACGAAGTTACATACAGAAGGATATTTGAATCCGTTCGAATATCAATCGTATGCCACTTGTCAATCCTGTCTCAAAGGAAAGATGACAAAGACTCCGTTTACTGGACACGGAGTAAGGGCGAGCGAGCTCTTGGGACTCGTACACAGCGACGTGTGCGGTCCAATGTCTACACATGCGCGAAGCGGTTATTCTTACTTCATTACTTTTACGGATGACTTTTCAAGGTACGGTTATGTCTTCTTAATGAAACATAAGTCCGAAGCCTTTGGAAAATTCCAGGAATATAAGAATGAAGTAGAAAAACAAACCGGCAAAAGTATCAAGATCCTAAGATCGGATCGAGGTGGTGAATACTTGAGTGCCGAATTCCTGGACTATTTAAAAGAGAACGGAATTCTCTCTCAGCTTACTCCTCCATACACTCCGCAACATAACGGTGTATCGGAGAGACGGAACCGAACCCTATTGGATATGGTACGGTCCATGATGAGTAACGCTGAGTTACCGCGATCATTCTGGGGGTATGCGCTAGAATCAGTTGCATACCTTTTGAACCGAGTTCCCACTAAGACTGTGCCTACTACACCATATGAAATGTGGTGTGGGAAGAGACCCTATCTTAATCACATTAAGACATGGGGAAGTCCAGCTTTTGTCAAAAAGCAGCATGCGGACAAGCTCGAGGCACGCTCAGTACAGTGCAAGTTCGTGGGATATCCAAAGAACTCCAAGGGATATTTCTTCTACCGCGGAACAAAAGGTTTTTGTTTCTCGTCATGCCTACTTCTTGGAAACTGAGTTTTTGGAAAACCAGATAAGTGGGAGCACAATAGAACTGGAAGAAATTCCAGAACCACGAGCTATTACTGAAAGCTTAGTGGAACCAGAGGGTTCAAAAGAACAGGACATTCCTACGCCGCTCCGCAGGAGTAGTAGGCAGTCTCATCCGCCCGAGAGATACTACGGTTTTCTCATAGACGGGGATAGAGAGGATTGCATCATAGATTATGATGAGCCTACTAGCTTCCAGCAGGCCGTTCAGAGCGTTGACTCAGTAAAATGGCTGGATGCAATGCGGACCGAAATGGAGTCCATGTACACCAACAAGGTATGGACGTTGGACATTGCTCCAGACGGGGTAAAACCCGTAGGATGCAAGTGGATCTTCAAAAGGAAGATTGGTGTAGATGGACAGGTTGAGACCTATAAAGCTAGACTGGTTGCAAAGGGTTTTCGTCAAAGACCTGGCTTGGACTATGACGAAACCTTTTCTCCAGTGGCTATGCTGAAATCCATTCGGATCCTTCTTGCCATTGCTGCCTTCCACGATTATGAGATCTGGCAGATGGACGTAAAGACCGCTTTTCTAAATGGAAATTTAGAGGAGTGTGTCTATATGGACCAACCAGAGGGTTTCATTCAGAGTGGGAGCAGCGGAAAGGTGTGCAAGTTGCTTAAGTCCATCTATGGACTAAAGCAGGCATCGCGGAGTTGGAACATCTGTTTTGATGAAACGGTCATGGAATTTGGCTTTATCAAAAATCCAGATGAACCATGCATCTACAGTAGATTTGTAGCGAGAACTATAGTATTCCTCGTTTTATACGTGGATGACATTCTCTTAATAGGAAATGACATTCCTATGCTACAATATGTCAAGGGGTTTGTTGGTTTGGTAGTGGGCGACCCGTTGACAGGGGTCGTCGTAGCAGTGAGCCGGTCGAAGACCGACTTCTTGTTCACTTCCGGTGCAGGTATTGGCATAGGGAAGCTTGTAGGTGGGATCATGGTCCCAAAGAACAGACCAGTGGTAGCTTGGGTCACCTGATCTACCGGCAGAGTGAGGAAGGAAGCCGCTTGGGGCCCATATGCTACACCTCCCGGTGAGGTGGAGCGTCCGTTGCAGTGGCATTTCGAGCAGTTGGTGCAGTTAAATGCCATTGAATCTTGAGTTCTGCGCCAGGCAAAAGACCAAATCTTAGTAACTTGAAATCCGAAGACAACCATTAACAAACCGCGATTGGTTCGCGAAAACGACACATGAAGCATGGAGTGGAAAGAGGAAAAGGTCCCGCCGGGCGTGCCAGAATCTGGTCCCCTCCGAACGGCGGCCGAGACGTTAGGGCGTCTTTGCCTGAGGTTCGGGGCAGATGTTGATTGGTGCTATCCGTCCACCTCTCCGAAAATGCCAAGTTGATTTATGGCACCGTGTATCGGAGGTTTAGACGGATGCGGCCGATGTAGCAGACTTCATCAAATTCCCCTTCGCTAGAGGGGTTTTTGATTGTGGGGACGCTCTTCCCTGCAGGCGCAAGCCCCTACCGCATCGCGGTAGCCACTTTCTCCTTCTCCAGAATTTCACTTCGTGTCGTGTGTGTTTGTTTTGTTTGTGGTTGCCCGTGGATTGTATACGGAGACTGAGTAATGCCGTCGCCCGTAGGACGTGGATTAGTCCAAATCCGTATTTACTTAGATTTGAGTTTGATGTTTTAGTTTAAGGATACGTTAGCCTCGTTGAGGCTAAGATCAACTTAAACGTGATTTATTTAATATATGGCCATCGGGACTCGTCACCTCTCTGACATCGTTGAAGGATTACAACGATAAGTGTCAGAGGAGTTCAGAGATGTACCCTCGAACCGAAGTTGATTTAGGGTTTTATAGTCCATTTGAATGTTTAAGGATACGTTAGCCGTGTTTGGGGCTAAGATCAACTTAAACGGGACCGTTTAGATCCGGCAAAAGAGCATTTGGGAGCTCTATTGTTCCAGTTTAGAGACGTAGTGGTCCATGTTCCAGTTTAGGGACGTAGTGGTCCACCATTAGTTTAGGGACGTTTCGGTCCGACATTAGTTTAGGGACGTTTCGGTCCGACATTAGTTTAAGGACGTTCCGGTCCGATATTAGTTTAGGGACGTTTCGGTCCACGAGTTTAAGGACCCCGCAGTCCATATTCATGTGTGGTCGTTGGGACCCGTCGCCTCTCTGACGTCGTTGAAGGATTACAACGACATGTGTCAAAGGAGCTCGGAGATGTACCCTCGAACCGGATATAAATTGATTTAAAGGAGCAATCTTGCTCAGTCAATTTAATTTGAGGACTTACGGCCAAAATTGGGTTAAGTCCAGTTGAAAATGTCCAACATTTTATTTACTTTTGCATTGCATTTCTTTTTATTTTTATTTGGGCTTTGCCCAGAAAATATGCAGAGCATCAATTTGTTTTGGGCTCTGCCCTTTATAAATGATGCAGAGCATCAATTTCATTTGGGCTCTACCCTTTTATTGCTTTACAATTTATTTTGGCCTGTTAGGTCTTTTTGACTTGGGCCTGACCCTTCAAGTAATGCATTGCATTTGTGCAAAGCACTAAGAATCTTTGTAGATTCAAGAACAGAAGTGCAAAGCACTTTTTGATCCCTTGATCTAAATTTGGATCAAAGAAAAAACAAGTTTTTTCTTGTTTCAGAGAACCAAAGGTTCATAGCAAGTGCAAGGCACTATTTTTTTTTTTTTTATTTCTTTATTATTATTTTTATTGAAGATCAATGATCTTATTCTTAGATCAATGATCTGTTCATAAGAGAATTTTCTCTTCTTTTTGAAGGTTTTTACCTTTTTTTTTTATGTTCTTGAGCAGTTTCCAAGAGTTCTCTTCTTTTTTTTTTAGGAAGATCTTCCTTCTTTTGAAATGGGGTCTGGGGTCCGTTTTATATTGCCCATAAATTAGTTAAATTTGTTAAAGAGATCTTTTTCTGAGTGCTTTCGGGAAATTTTCCCCACCGTTGGATCTTTGATCCAAAGGCCCCTGTTTTACAGAGGAAAATCTTCTTGTTTTAACAAGAACAGAAAAGATTCCCTTAAATCTTCATTCTGTTTTTTGCGCAACTCCCCAGCTGCGCAGACACGTGTCGCGCAGCGCAGCGCTTGCGCAGCACAGCTTGCTCAACTGCGCAGACACGTGTCGCGCGGAGCGGCACTTGCGCAATTGGGCTTGCGCCACTGCGCAGACAGGTGTCGCGCAGCGCAGCGCTTGTGCAGCAGCGATTGCGCAACTGCGCAGACACGTGTCACGCAGCGCTTGCGCAACTGTGCTTGCGCGGTTGCGTTTGCGCAATTGCGCAGACACGTGTCGCGCAGTGCAGCGCTTGCGCAACTGAACGTTACATCTTTTTACTTTTTGTTTTTTAAGAGAGCCTTGCTCTGATTGGACACTGCCTCGGGCGTTGCGTTGACGTATCAACTTCTGACACGTGGCACATTGCGCGCAACGCACGGAATTTGAAGCGTTGCTTCAAAAATTTGAATTTTAAAATTCAAACAGAGCTTTGCTCTGATTGGGGGAACAGTCGTATTTTAAATCTTTCGAGACCGAATGCTCCTTGCGGAGGTCTGAATCTCGCACTACTAAGCCCGAGAATGTGCGAAAATCTGCACCATCCCGAACGGGTTCCCCAAATGGGTTGTAGCGGCGCTTTGCAAAGATTTTTATAAATACTAATCGTTAAGGAAAACGGTTTTTATTAATTATGGTATTTAAATGAAAAAGTGTCGTTTTCCCGTATTCTATGTTCTAGAGTCTCCTAAGTCAACTATACTACTCCTAACTGGTCCAAAGCAATAGGTTGTGAGATATCTCAAATCGCCTCTGCACCGCCAATTGTGGTCAGGTAAGTACAAATGAAGAAAGGAGGGATCCGCTCATGAATCACCATAAAACGGGCCTTTTAAAGTTACCTTTCTCACTTGTCTAGCCTAAACACCACAAAGTCAGATTTAGATAAACGACTGAATGCCCACAACCTTATCCTATTTTTATAATAAGTCGTATTTATTTGTAAAGATGTATTAATACTAAATCTTTTAGAAATGGTTTTATTAAGTAAATGGTATTTAAATGAAAATGTTTGTTTTCCCGTATTCTAAGTTCTCGAGGGTATCGTGTTATGTTGTATATGAGTGTGTGAGGAGGTAGGTCGTTACCTCGTGATCTACTTAAAGGTATAGCAAGTTTAATGGGGTTAAATGTAAAATTGAAACAATGTGGTATTTAAATGAAAAATACGATAAATTGAAATAGCCATCATTTTATGAAATGAAACTTGATCAATTTGGTTGATTGGTATTTAATAGTCAACATGAGAGAGTTTAAGCATAATTGTATTAACGAGAAGTGAAGTTTTATAAGAAACCGAATCGGAAATCGGATTTGTTCCGATTCCGTTGGGTTTTGTAAATCCGTATTTTTTTAAATAGAAAAGAGAGATAGAAAATGGGACTTACGGGTTTTGGAAAATAACGAGAGTGAGATGGAAGGAGAGGAATCGCCGGTGCGTCGCTTCGTCGTCGAGGGCTCCTAGAACGATCGCCGGAAGTTCGCCGGGAATTTCGCCGTAGATTCGCTTCGTGCTCGTTTTCAAAGTACACAAGTTTCTTGGAAATTTTAGAGAGTTGGCTCAGAGTTTGGAGTGAGAGGGTAGAGCGTAGGGGTGGTATTTATAGGGTTATGCTAGGGTTAGGGTAGGTGAAAAGTTAAAATGAAAAATGTGATAAAATGTATTAAAAGTAGAGTAATTGGGGTTTTAAAAGAGCTCTGGAAATAGTCTGAGGCTAAAATTTTGCAGGTACATAGGGAATGTGAAAAGACACAATGTTGGGGTCGTCGCCGGAATCGGCCGACTCGGCCGTGACTCGGTCGGAGGATTGAGTTGGCCGAGTCGAGGCGGATTTGGCCGATTCCCAGCCGAGTCAGGTGGCCGGGATCCCCCCGACGGTTCATCTAACCGCTGGCAATGTTACATTTTTGGGTGTAGTGGGGTTTTTGTGAGATATGCACGTGTAAACCCTTGGTATTCTAAAGGTTTTTAAAAAATCAATATTAAAAATAATGTGGGGTATGGGATTTGAACTCTGGTGGCTTGGTTCAGCAATGAAAGGTATTACCAATGAGCTACAAGCTTCTTCTTGTAATTATGGAGCTAATTAATTATTTAAAGTAATAACAGTAAATGTAAATACCCCAAGTATACATTAATTTTTAAGCAAATTTTATACACTAAAAATATAGTTGTTACATTCTTTTAAGTTGTAATTAAAAAGCAAAATAACTACTTATATTTTGTGCTCAGGCTAAAATACCCCTTTATAGATTTTGAAAAAAATATTTGAAAAAAATTGTATAGGAAAATTAGGGTTGTTACAAATCATATAAGGCTTCTCGTCGAGTGTTTAAGTATTATAGAGATGAGTTGGATCGAATGGAGGCAACTCAGGTAACCATTAATTAGGTAATTAAATTTATTTGAAATTTTTAATTGACATTATTTACAATTTTTGTACTATATTATTTACGCAGTTCACGTAAATGCCTTATACAGTAGATCGTCTATAAGGATTACCCGACATCTGTATCGAAAGAGAGCCGGCTTGGCGGGTTCAATACCCACTACTGTGCATTTATATCGTAGTCATGCACTTACCGGACCGGGTGTTGCGATAGTTTGGTAGATTGCAATATATTCCTGGTGCGCCGCCTGCGCCTATGACAATAGAGAGAGACATGCGAGGAGAAAAGACGGAGCGTGATTGGAGAGAGTATCATTATCAATATTTGCTGAGATGGGAAGATAGGCTTCATAATATTGCCTTACAGCAAATAAGTGACCATACACTATCACGCCTCGTTTCCCAAAATCGAGAAACGAGAACGACAAGCCCACAACGTATCCATATCGAGAAAAACTCTTTCTCGACATGAATACGCTAAGCGTCTATGTAAGCAGTAAAGAAAATTATAGTACAAGAATTTTAAACTTATAAAATATGCAACAATATTTATAATAGTCCCAAAATCGATAACTGAACACGATTCGAAAATTTAAGAAATTAGGAATGAAAGACAGCCTTGAATAAAAGACAAGCTTACTGAAAAGGAAAACTAGAGGTCGGCCTGACTAGAAAGATATCGACTGCCATCGGTTAGTACCACCTCGTACGTAGTCTCGTCACCTGTCCCAAAGTCGTCTGACGACATTCCCAAGAAAAGAAAACATGAAAATAGGAATGCCATCAGCGAACTAAAGTTCGGTAAGTCCCCATTTTATTAGAAAATAATATTTTTCTTTATTAACAGTATTTACAATGAAACGTGATATTTTGGCTACCATTAATTTAGTTATTAATGTTCATAATCTAATAGGTTTAATGCAGGATTTCAATCAGTTGGAACAAATTTAACACAATAATAATATTTGCTTAATTTATAGAAATCAGTAATAATAAAGTTTTGTAATTTAGGAATAACAATATATATAGGGTTACTATTAATATCATCAAAAGGTAACAAGATACAAAGATTCATGATTATAAAAACATATAAGGTATATTTTAGAATTATTTGATAATAAGTTAGTTTAGTAAATTATCATGTCATACTAACAAGAATATAGTGTACAATTATTTTTGGTATACTAGTTAAATTATAGTGTATTAATATAATCATTAAACGATATTTGATACAAAACATGGTATACATAATAACATGCATGAGAATAATTGTGAACAGTAAACGGTAGTGTGCATGTCAAATAAATAACATGTGTTAATCAGTGCAATGTAACTAGAGTATCACGATATTCGATATTTCAGTGCTAGTAACTATAAGTATAAGCTCGATTGTGGGAGTTTTATTATATAATCAGGATATTCTGTAATATCACGGAACTACAGCAACACGAGATTCACGAGATTCAAAATTTATATATAAAGCAATGTACCGTTACACATAAATACCCCCATTTTCGAGCTACACCATCCCCGTGTGTGTGTGTGTGTGTGTGTGTGTGTGTGTGTGGTCTACATATCATGTTCACGGGATTCAAGATATTCATGTGGTTCATGTCAGGTTTATAAATTCAAGTATTCAAGTGGTTCATGTCAAATAATATGAATGCAAACAGCCGAATTCAGAATAGTGGTAGTATCGTTACAATTGTTAATAGTATAGTTCTATATTAATTATATGACAGTAATCTCGCATAATGTATCTAAGCCCTTTGTAATGCTTTGTTGTAGGCGTAGTAACGGTCATTATATTTGATTAACATTAGCAGTAAATATTAGACGATAGTTGGATTATTAGGTTGTCATTTAAAAATAGTATTGTAGTACTGTTATATTGTAGTGCAATAGGTTGTAGTAATTAATAGAAATATATTTGTAATGTAGTATATCTATATGTATATGACTTACTCACAGAAACGATTAAAACTTATACTAAAGTAATAATGCTTTAACTATTAAATGATTTAAATAAAGAACAACACAAACCATACAAATATAACCGCATAAAACAATAAATAACGTTCATACTATAATAAGAATAATATATCACATAAATAATTACTGTGATTAAACTGAACTATATATAAACCATAACAATACTTAGCAATAGGTATATAGCAATAATCATGATATGGACACCCGTAACAGAGGATGTCAAGATAAATATAAGAAAATTGTATCAATGAAGGTAGAATCAATATAACAATGTGACTTTTTAATGTCAATCTAAATATATGAAATTTTTAACGACTAGGATAGAACCAAAATAACGATCACATTTTATATTAAAGATGGTTTTTTTTTCTAATTAAAAATTAGGGTTTTCAAAATCTGTAACAAAACTAGGATTTTCAATTATGGTTGTTATTCTAAAGAGAGTAGGGAGTAGAGAAGAGGAGAATGCCAAGTTTGATAATCAATATACATTTAAAGTTGTTTGATGAAAATGAATTACCCACAAACCAAATAAACTTATAATCTTACTTGCACTTCATATATTACGAAACAAATTGTTAACAATTACTGTTATTGCTATAAGACCAATACTATAATAATATTATATAATTACTATTGACTATGCATAATAAACTTGATCTATAAAAATCAAACTTAATATAAAAATGTTACTTAAAGTAAATACCCCAATAATTTACTATAACACCAAATATAAATATTAAATAAACACGTATTTTTATAACTAAACTGACTCATTAATTAAACGTTCAAAATCGGAAATTTAATTTGCTATTCTCTGTATACTTTAATCATTTAATAATAACAATATAAATATTGACTATAGATGATGATGCTAAGTTATATTAGAAATGAAAAATACTTTGATGAACTAAAATATAATACAATAAAGATCACAGCTGTTTAATAAAAAATACATTTTTTTCTTTTAAAGGAAGTACCGATATGGAAAATTTCATCAAGAAATTTGTAACAAAAGAAAAAGAGAAGAAAATGAGGGAACTTATAAATAACAACTTGATCTCTATTTATCAAGTTGCCAACCGGTACGGCTAGCCTCAAATTTGCTTTCGAGGGTAAGGTCGACGGATCGCGGGCTCCTCCTTCCTTGACAATGGATTTGTGGCTACTTCTCCTTCATAGTTTAGATATGGGTTTTCTACCGAGAATAGAAGGAAAAATAATGAAATAGGTATTGGAGAGGAAAATAAAAAATAGGAGTGAAGGGTTACGGGGTTATAACCTGTTAAAATCTTATCAATTTCTTAAAATAAAAACCATAAAAAAACCGTCAAAACAAATTTATTCAAAATAACAAACAAACAAAATAAAATAAACAAATATTTTTTTTAATTAAAAGAAAATCTTTTCTCTTCTCCTAAAAATTAATAAAAATTTGATTATAAAAAGATATATAGTATTTTAAAATTTGGGGATTTAAAATAAAACTATAATATTTTTGTCGGGGTTCGAACCTATGATTTATGGAATGACAATACAGTGTGATAACCAAGATATAAAAGAATGAATCATGTATATTATTTGAAAGAAAATAAATAAATATACAAGTGTTTCAAAAAAAATGACATTTCTTGGAGAAATGAAAATATAAAGAAAGTACTAAGATTTTGTGGTCATTACATATATCCACCAGCGCTAAAGAAATATAGATACAATGGTATAAACGTGTCACCGTAAGATATTTTTCTGCTCCTCCTACCGGCTTTCTGAACTTCTAGTAGTACGAGCATAGAGGCCACGTGGAACGAGAAATAGTAAGTTAATTTTTTAAACTTAAATTTGTTTTTAACATCCAGCGGTACAAGTCTATAATTATATATTATTTTTTATGTAACGGCATGCTCGTGGGTTGCATCATATACAATCATTGATACAAGATCTATATCTTACTGATACTGGTCTAGATAACCAGGCTTTATTTTCTACCGTAGATTCATATATTGATAGTATATTCAGTTCATATCATATACTTCCACAGTTGCCGCCATCGTTAGAGCCGAACTATAAACCGGAACCAGAGCCGCAGCATGAGCCGGAACCAGAACCGCAGCATGAGCCGGAACCAGAACCGTAGTATCAGCCGGATCCAGAGCCGCAGCATCAGTGATTCGGAGTACCATACGGTCAGCAACAACCCTGGTATAGTCAGTGGTATCGACAACCGTCGGAAGATAATGAACAAGCGCAACAATCGGAGCAACAGCTGTCTTGGGGGACAAGTTTTACGCAGCCTTGGGGGCAGGTTTTGTGCAACAACAACAGGAGGAAACCGGGACATGTTCTTCGCAACAACAGCCTAGTTGGGAGACGGATTTTGCGTCCTACATACAGTTATTGGGAGGCAGCATATATTTAGAACTTGTCCCACATAAAGGATTTGCGCAATAACAACAACGGTATGTTCAAGACGATGCTAAAGACGAAGCAGAAGAGCAAGCATAAGAACAAGCAGAAAAGCAGACACCACCGCCACATATACATAACATGGGGGGTCGTCGAGTCAGCCCAAGAAGTATAAGCTTATGTTAAGCCTTCTCGGTTTGGGAAATGGGAACGGAAAGGGAAAACGTTAAGTGTATACCTATAATTTGGATGTCAAAAATATTAGATTCATGTGTTATTATTTGTTGTCAAATTTTTACTTATTTTAATATTAATTTACATATTAATTTGGGTTCGTCTTATTTTTTGATAAATTTTCGGAATATTGAAAAATGTTCAAAATATTGGATTGTGGAAAGAAAATGAAAAATGCGGTAAAAATCTGTTGCTAAGGGGATCGGTTTCTTGGAACCCGCCCTGGTACATAGGAGAGGGCAGGTTCTTGGATCCCGACTTTACTCCAGGTCTTTTTATTGGGAAGTACCATTCATCCAAAACCTAGCTCAAAGATAGTATGATCCAAGCATTGGATTCCTCCTATAAAAAGAGTAAAAAAAAATTGGGACAAACTTGTTTTTAAATTTTTTTTTGTCCTTTCTTAAAGGACGGACTCTTGAAACCCGTATTTACTCGATACAACTTCGGTATTCTGGGTCCACATGAAATTATTTTTTTGAATGATTTTTTTATTTAATAATACTAATTTTTAAAAAAAATTTAAAAAATTTATTATATTTTTTTAATAGAGGGTTCCGGGACCCGCCTTCCCCATAGGGGGAGGGCGGGTTCTAGGAACCGCCCTCCACAGATGAGGGGTTCCTGGGATGGGGTGGGATGGGGGGTGGGATGGGTCCCGCCCTCTACTTTTTTAGTGGTGAGGACGGGTTCCATTTACCCGTCCTCTTTTGATGAGGACTTCGGACCACACTTTACGTGGCCTCAAACCGTCCTATTCTCATAATTAAATTTTCAAATATCCTATTTTACTAATTTTAATCCTTATCTACTCTATTTTGGAAAAAAATCCCATATTTGAAACATCTAAAATATAGCAACTTGGCAAACTTAATCACAACTTGGACCAAATTTCTTTTTCCAAAAAAAAGTATAAAAATATATAGATTGGGTAAATACTGATAAAGTATGATTTCAATCTTTAAATACAAAGATCATAATCATTATAAGCCATTGAGAGTTCAAATGATGAAACCAATAGAATTGGGCAATTTTATCCTTTTAAGAAATAAAAAATGAAAAGGAAATAAAAATGTTCAAAGTTGATTTTAGTCCACACATTTGAATGGAGAGATGCAATCATCACCATCTTGGCCCTAGGATGTCCTACTCAATGACTTTTATTGAAAGAAATTCCTTTCAATCTCTATTTTTTTATTTGAATAGATTTTAATTACTTACTATTTAATTAGCAATTAGCAAGAAGAAGAAAGGCATAGCTGGACAAGTGAAAACAAATTGATGGAAAATTTAAATCCCCATTGGCTGCTATGTACTTGTCCATACAGATCATAAGCACATTTTCATTGATTTGTTATTTCTATTCATGTGTCTTAAAGCAAATATATATCTTTTTTTGCCTAAAAATTTTGTATTGAATATAGTAGATTCGTATATTGTTGATTACCTAAGTGATAATATTCTACGAAATATCTAATATCATGTTGTTTGTAAGGCCTAAGAATTTATGAGAGCCACCATCAGAGTTTGCTTTCGAATTTGGGATTAGAGATTAGAGCCGGGAGTTGCACAGTCTATATTAGTTCATCTATTCTCGGCGCAAATGTACGAATACTTTTACAGTCTTTCATTAAAAAAAAACACACACCACATTTTAATCTAAATTTCTTAAATGAGGCCAATTTCCCCTCCAACATGTGTTCCATAAACAATTATTGCAGTAATCATGAACAGGATCTTAATCAGAAACAAGAAAGGCAAGAAGCAACCTCCACAAATGCACCTTTTGCACACTGTTATCAAATCTTGTGATTTAGCTGCCATGCACTATGTGAACATGACTCATTGTTCGAGCTCGCCGGCCGGACAGTTTGACTAAACAGGTTTCATGCCTTGCGCACATCCAAGCACCTCTTTCCCATGTTCCTTGGCCTTAAAAATTAGTTTTTCCGATTTTCATTCGTCATCTGTTATTTTGGTTTTCCAATCTTCTTTCTTTCCAATCAATAATAAAAATAATACATTTCATAATTATAAAATATAAGTTGTATATTTCCACCTCTTTCATGTGGAAAGAGGGAGAAAATTTTCTAAACAGCGGCGCATTTGTTAACTTTCCATAATTGCATTTGCATATATACCCGATCTTGAGAGAGATCTTGAGAGAGAGAGAGATATCTTGAGAGAGAGAGAGATATGACCGCAGGCCAAAAACAGAGCACCAAGAGGTGTCCGAATACTACTATTTGTTTATCCCTCGTATCCAGATACATTGCATCTGGTATATGAACTGAATAATTTCCTCTAACCCTACTGGTAATATGAATGCTTAGGTATAGATATGAAACCTGAAACCAAAATCTCCCCTTAATCTGGTATAGATTTTGATGGATTGGAGTCATTGTACAAAATCCAAAAAATCTGTGTAAAGATATATCATGCAATGCCAAATTTCAATTTCAAGGGAAGGACAGCTTTCCTGAAACTTTCTCAAAATACCTTGGAGAGAAAAATATTCATCCAACAAGGATATATATTTGAGATTAATGTATTCTTCGCATTATGTGTTTTCTTATTTAAATAAATCTCTTTCAATTGTTTATTACTTCATAAATTGTAAAGCAGTTAATGTGTTTTCTTATCTATATAAAGAAGGAGTGCAAATGGAGGTGTGCAATAGCGATTTTGTGTGATCGTAACTTTCCGTTAAAATTGAAAGGGAAGTTTTATCGGAACGCTATTCGGCCTGCCTTTATTATATGGTACAGAATGCTGGGCTCCTGAGAAGTATCATACACAGAAGATGCACGTAGCGGAGATGCGCATGCTTCGCTGGATGTGCAGTTACACTAGAAAAGATAAGATGCGAAATGAGAATATTCGTGCAAAAGTTGATGTGGCACCCGTGGAGGAGAAGATACGGAAAAACCGGCTAAGATGGTTTGGTCATGTGCGACGCAGACCTATGGAAGCACCGGTTCGACGAATGGATACTCTCGATATCGGCAATGTCAAAAGGACGAAAGGAAGACCGAAAAAACATGGATGGAGATGATACGAAAAGATATGGTTGCCAAAGGCCTCAATGAAAGTATATTGTTCGATAGGAGTGAATGGAGACGGAGGATTCATGTGCTGGACCCGGCGTGATTCTCATGTTGGTTCATATAGCCTACCCCATATGCTTGGAATAAAAGGCTCAGTTGTTGTTATAATGAAGCATTATGTATCGATAATCACATATTAAGTTCTTGGGTAATAATCCAAGACGAAGTGTTCGGCTAAATATGAGGCTTTTTTTTAAATGAATGATAAGCATCTTCGAACCTAAATAAACGAAATTCTTCAGGTTATAAAAGACTAAGAAAAGAAAGGCCTCTATCTGAAAACAAATATACTTTATCTACAGAACACAGCATGATCTAACCAATTACCATGCGCAAACCGCAAGATTTTTTCATTATAGGAGGTACAAGTTTTCTTACATACCTAAATGATGAATAAATGGTGCGAAAATCCCAAAAGCTACTCTAAAATATCTTCTGATGAAGAATCCATAGGTTCAAAACTTGGACCATACCAGCCTAATTCCTGTATGATCTTGTTCATTCTTTCCATTTGACCTTTTGAATCACCAAAAGCCGTCGTGAAAGGGTAGATATATGTGACTTTTGTAGCCATAGATCGATATGCGACAACATCTTTTTTCACCAAGAATTCCATCACATCGCATCCGAATCCTCCATCGACCTCTGCCTGTAAATATTGGCCTAGTATGACAAGAAAAGATCATTTTTAGTTAGTTTGAATTTCATTTTTTAATTACAGCAAGTTCTTTTAGTGTGCTACATTTAAGAGTACTCCCATAAAAACCTGAGTTTGAAGCAGTTTACCTGTAATAAAAGAAATCTTAAGGTAGATTAGTGAAAAGTAACGATATGCAAGGGCTAGTGAAATTTAACCTTGAATCTATCTACTCCAAAGTTTTGAAAATTGAGATTTAGGAAAATTCAGCAGAGTTAAGATTCAGATTTCCGAAAAATATGATGGATCATGAAAAAGATATTTGAACATAAATACATAAAAACCTACCAAGATAAAACTGTATATTTTGCTAAATCATATGCTGAATGTGTCGCTCAATTAGTTGAAATTAATGAAAAGTTAACAAGAACAAGCTGTGGATAATGTTCTGATTGATATATTTCCATGAAATTGTGTGTGAAAATCCATATTGCATATTAATTGTTGAGAATCCTCATACGGTCATACCTGGAAGTTGAAATTGAGAAAGAAATTTTTTACATAGCATGCACTAATTGCAAAGCAAAACAGTATAACAATAAGGATGCAACACAGACATAGTAATGGTACGAAGACATAGGCCTATGCATGCGAGAACATGGATTGTGTTAAAACGGAAAAATAAATCCTAATAAGGCACGATATGGAAAAGTGATTCCAGTGTGTGTGTGTGTGTGTGTGTGTGTGTGTGTGTGTGTTGAATATTTTTAAATTATAATTTGCAAAAGTTGTCTTTTGATACCAGAAACATTTATTTCATTCATTTTTAATGAATAAATAGGAAGAGGGTATTGTCATTGCCTTCATTTAAACTATCCATGGAGGAGCTAAATGTACTCTTGTTAAATGTAGAAAAATATTCTTGATTTAAACTATTTAAATGTAGCTAAATGTACTCATTTAAACTATCCATACTACAACAACAACCGGCCTTCATCTCAAAATTTTGGGATCGGCTATATGTATCCTTTTTTTCCATTCTACCATGTTAAATTAAGGGCCGTCTTCTCAGTTAAATTAACAATTAACATTTCGTTTTATAATAGTTGTCATACTATGTTAATAAATTCTCTCATAATGGCAATCAATGTATGAGAACCTTCACATTATCAATAAAGAACTAAAAGCATAAGTTAGATTTCATATTATGTTAATCAAACCTCACATTATAAGTTTTGAATTGTTATCAGCTACAAGCATATTCAAATACATCTTTGTAAGATCATTTGAAAACTCATCCAGGAGTTGGTAACTCAAATATTGTGTCTTACTGAAGGGCTTAAAGTACATTATTTCCTCTATTGCTTAATGATGTTGAACCTCTGTTTTTATTACTCCAGCAGTCTAGCAAAAGATTTTCCAGTGAAAATCTCTACGTTTCATGTTGGCTCGTAGTTCTAAACCCTAAGGGATAAACTGAGCTAAAGTTTTTTCTATTGCATTTGCATCTCAATAACAACCAAAACTATTGCATTGCTCGAGCATGCACAATCATAATTTGCATCTTCCACATCAGCTTAAGTTTTATATTTTCACATGAAGCACTTTAAGGAATCAAAATCTCTTAAAACTCACCTCTAGTTTGAGTTATTCATTTTTAGCCTTTTTTTTTTGTCGCCCATGATAGTTTCCTGGCTGTGCCTTATGTTTTGTATATACACGGTTCTATTTGAATAGGGAAAAAAGAGAGGGAGAACATTATCATATATAGTTTCTTTAGGTTTCTATTATCTAGTGTATTGTGTAACTAAATCACTTTTTTGAGTTTCTTGGGCGCTAAAAGAAGGTTTAAAAAATATATGTATGTTTCCTAGAGATCAGCATATCTTGTATTGCTCAAGTCCATGATTATTAGACTCATTGTTCCCAAACATCTTAAGTAGAAATATCTCATATTATCTCCTTAAGCTTATCTATTACCAGGACAAAAATAATATAGGGTAGGGCCACTTTTATTGGAACATCAAGCTTGTCTGTTACTGCACGAAATTAGGTAGCTAGGCTTACTTTTATTGAAACATGTTCTTTACCAAATGGCTAAATTACACTAATTACCCCTTAACTATCGCAGTTTATCAGTTAACTACCTTAAAGAAATTATATCAAGCAATGCATTAATACTCTTGTTAAGGCTTGGGATCACAAGAAGCACAAATCTCAAGTTGCATTATCACTAGTGCCTTTTATCAATAACAAACGTATCTTAGTAAGATGCAAAATAAAAATCATTAATATTTATTATATAAATGAAAAAATCCTACCATCTGGGGTTTCTTCATTAACCTGGATCTCGGCAATGTTCTGCGTTCTCAAAATAGCATCCATTAATCTCTGCAGGACATAAACAAAAACACCTTAAGCTCAAATTCAAACAAGACCCAAATCCTCAACACATCTTCAAGAAAATCATCCGCCGCCACAACTGCATTTTATCTTGCATTCTCAGGAATCGCCATCGGAAAAGGAAACGACGACGACTTCGGATTCGTCGAGACGCAGCCGGGATTCACCGAAGGACAAGGCCTGATCTTCCTGCAAAAAAAGAGTAAATTTTTCGTCAAAACCCGAACTTTTTAACCCCAAAATCTCAGCTTTTTCCACAAATTCAACAGAACCCAGAAAATCGAGGATACCCATTTTCAAGCCCAGCCTGAAAACTCTTGGATTGAGAGTAGGGAGTAGTAGAGGGAGGGAGGGCAGGGGCATTTTGGGAAACTGGTGGAGGGATAGCAAGAGAAGGGAGTGGAGAGTTCAAGGCCAAGGCAAGAGCTAAAGGAGCAAGCGATGAGTTGATGTTGGTGCTGGGATTTGAAAAAGTAGCCGTTGGGGTTTGATTGTTGGGGGAGGAGATGGAGGGAAATGGAGAGATTATGTGAGAATGCGGAAGAGGCAACATATCTCAATTTCTTTGGGGAAACTTTTCTTTTCTTTGGGAGTTTATCTTTAGGCATTTTTTTTTATAGGAGTTTTATGAGCCATAAATACAATTTTTCATCAAGTTATAAATACTAGTATCCTGGACCTGCGATGCCATATTCATTTTGATTTATTTTCTTTTTCCTGATCTCATAGTCGTTTCTGTTAGACATCATATCTTTTCTTAATCAAATATCTTTTCTTAATAAAATGTTGGCTCTATAAATATGGTTTATTAATGTTGTAGAAAATTCTATGATAAAGATTTTGGCTCCATTTCTTTTTTGAATTTAAATTTGAAAAGTTGGTAAGAACGAATAAATGTTGCCATTATTACTATTTTGTCTTATTATAGTGACACGGCAATCTCTAATCTATTATAAATGACAACTTTTTTCTTCCTTTTCCTTATATTCCTAAAAAAGATGAGATATGAATGAGCTACAGAAGAGTTACTTTTATAATACTAGAGAAGTATCATTTGTTTTCAATTTTCTCACATCGCTGTTTTTTCCTTAGGACAAATACACTTTCTTGCATGTTGTAGGTTGAGTAATACTTTTCTTACCAGCTTAGGAGTTGTGCATGACCTCTTAGTGGAGGCTAGGTACAACAAAGATCCAATCGGAGGATTCTGTTGTACTTAGCCTTCAACCTAACCTCAAGACTGAGTAAGTTAGGTATTTTCTTGTAGGTTTTCCCTAAGAATTCTTGCGATTGTCGATAAGTGTTGGATATAGGTGCCCTCAAGACAATTATTGTATTTGAAGGAGAACCTATACGAGAGAACAGTCTTACTCGAAATAATAATATGCTATCTGGTTTGTCTTTATCTGTCATGTGAATACGTTTTACTGATTATCACGTATCGCTAAGACATGAGATAAAACCCTTAGAATTTTGCTTGACTACCAGGGCGATGATGGAGATCATACTAGTAGGGCCTTATAGTCGATAAGCACATCCTTAAATGTCCCTAGTCGTAGGAGTATCAAGACTGGGTATCTGTACTCCAGTTTAAACTAGTGTGTACGTTTCCTGACCCGGTTGGAGGGCGATAGCTGATCATGCAGCTATTGGTGTTTGACATCGAGGATTGTATACAAATGCTCATTGGATGAGTTACACTGGATGGACTCACCGAGAACTCCTAATTGGTAATATATCAATGTTAGATAGCAGTTCTCTGGTGACATGAGCACAGGATAGTCCCTAAAACTTGAGATCGTCATAGTGTTTCATATGTATTCCCACTATACTTAGACTTCTATTCTACCACGGCTCAAAGGAGTCGTGCAAACAGGTTTTTGTTGGATATAGTCCCGAAGCACGTTGTAACGACTCTGAAATCCCTGTACAGAATTATTTGTTTAAATATATAAAAAATGGTATTTCAGCATGTACATGAGTTATAAGTCATTTTTGTGTAATAAAAGCAAGAAGTAACTTGTAGCTCATTGGTAAAATCTCTACACTGTTATGACATAGCCTGTGTGTTAGATTCCCATCAGTCCTAATTATATTTAAGATTTTTCTTGTTAAATTTTTCGGAAACCCAAGATTTGTACATGCAATTCATGGGGAATCGAAAATTTTCAGAAAAATCAAACAGGCGCAAAGAGGAGTACACCAAACTAGACGCGTGGCACGAATCTCGATGCAAACCTTCAAGATCCGACCGCCCGTATCGCCAACTGTCCAGATTGGCTCGATCACCTCCGTGCTTTGCACACACGCCTCTTCAGCTCCCTTGCACTGTTTGATTTTCTTGCAATTAAATATTGACTATTCAATTCATCATTTAACATCAAATTTAATTCTTTGAATCCAATTTTTTAATTCTCAAACCCTAAACTTTTCACTATAAATACCATCTCATGCCCTATCTCTCCCCCATTCTGAAATTTCTATCAAAAATTCTCTCAAACTCTCTAAGTGCCAAGTAGAGTTAAGCACCCAAGTGGAGTAGCAAGTCAAGCTCGACGACTGAAACCTTTCCGACGACACCACGACACCCGAAGGCTTCCCCTCATTCTTGTTAATGATCTAAACTAGTAAGTTTCCCTTCTCTCTCTATTTATTTCATCTCAAATCGCCTTCTAAAAACACATCGATAAAGTGGAGTTAGCTCTGATATATTGTTTTTTAACATTTGTACTCCATTTTATAAAAAAAAATAGGTCAAACTAACATTCTCACACCACTCTTAACCTTATGAATATCATTTAGCTTGTAGTTTAACAAAAAAATTCATGTGAAACTGTCACGCCCCGCTTCCCAAAATACGGAAAACGAGGGATGACTAGGCCAGCCATGCTCCTACGGTCAGGGAAACATCCCGCCGTAGTCATACTTCGGTTTCTAGCATTACATGGTAATCAGTAGATAAAGCACAGTAGTAAAGGAATCACATCACTAATTTATTACATTAATAATCCATTGTTCATAAATTACAGAATACAAGAATAATTACTAACCAAGTTCAATCTCACGATCACTTTTATGGAAAGCAGTAAATGAAGGAAGTACACCAAACTATATCTCCGTGAACTCGAAGGGTAGATCTGTCTCCTGCGCTGGTCCTTCCACGGAATCTGAGCATGCATACTCAGGTCGTCAGAGTGACACAATAACCATATTATTATAATAAGATGAAACAGGTAAATGAGGTAATACTGGTGTAAGAACAATGCAATTAATCACTATGTCATTATATGATGCAGAATATGTTCTGTGTCCCTATCGGTCTCTAGGTCATGTTTGAAATCGCATAGTGGAAGGAGGATCATGTTTAACAGGAGTCTCGTACATACCCGAGACAACGGCCCACATGCTCGGGACATAACCCTGTCAGCCGGATCGCTAGATCCTACCTATTATATATATCACTGCTCGAATGATCATCCTCTAAAACACGGTCCCGCTAAATACGATTCTCTTTCCACTTCGATTTCCCCTTTATCCCCAGGTTTACACTATTTATGATCTTGATTTAGTCGTGTACAAGTATACCAATGGCACGGTTTTATCACTGTTCACTGTATCAATCACTGTCACGAATATTCACTTTCCATTGGTGTACTCGTCACTCCTAAACCAATCATCTATCACGCGCGATAATGCAATGTCCACTGATCCTAATACGCACTAACACTGAGTATATGGCAAAGGGTATGATATATGTATGTATGCTATGTTATGAATCAACATGCATGTCATTAACTTACATAAATTGCATAAATTAATATGTTAAGAATTCAGCAAAATGATACAAGTAAGATAAATAGAACACTCAGTCAGCAATTCATCAAAATTTGTTTCAGTTCAATCGGGATTCCGGTTTTCAAGATATAGCTGTTTCATTTTAAGTGCTCGCGGCTGGAAATTCAGTTTCAGAACTGAACGTCCGTTCCGCGACACGAATTGCACCCAGTTGGGCTCAGAATTTAGCGATACTACAGTTGAATGAAATCTAGGGTTTTCAAGAGAGTATTCAACGCAACAGACGGATTCCCAATCGCGTCTGTACGTCGAAAGTTATACACAGTTTAATATCAGTATATCACTTCTGAATCTGTTCTGGACAGTTATACGTTCTGACCTTTTATTTACAGTTTAAAATAGCAAACGGCATTGAAACGGAATGGAACCACTATTATTCTTTAGCTAACAGAATTATCTTTAATTTACTGCAGAGTTCCGTAACATACGACTTGTAGAAACACAGTGACACATATTTTGGTACAGTACACGATAAACAGAATCGCTCTGGACTGCAGTCCAGAGTCACACTCCGATCTAATTATCATCACAGTTACAGAATAGAAATCATTAGAATTTTACCTAGGGTTAAAGTTCGTCGAGTAGGATTCGATTTAAGCCCTCGAACGCATCGTTCTAGTATGTATATAATTCACGGTAATTTTAATCGTTTTCAGATACGGGAAAGATTCTAGTTTTATCGGTGTAATTGGGGGTATCAATTTTAGTCTCTAACAATCGTATTTTCCAGTGAGATTCATACACGATACTTATCATTATGAGGTCCAACAGAAAACATTCATTTCCGTCAAATTAAACAATTATTTTCATTGGAGACTAGCATCGAACACTTAGGTCACATCATATATCGGTAATCGGCAAATTTATAAACTCTATGATTTAGGTTTGTACCACAACTATATTAGCATGAAACAAGTAAACACTTGCCTGGAAACGTCTCGGGGTCGCACGGCAGTAGCGGCGTCACGAACGCGTGATGTACGCCGTGAAACGGATTCGCGCGAGCTTGGCTCGAGATGTGGAATTTGCGTCGGAGTTGTCCGGAGTCGTTGCACGGTCACTGGAGGTTGAGGGGTGCTTGATGGTCCTCTGTGAGTGCACTGGGGTCGACGACGGTCGACGGCGTCGCTCCGGCGATGGGCTGCAGTGAGCTCGTAAGCTTAGTGGTTGGGACTTGAAAGAGAGAGGGATAGTGAGCTTGGTTGTGTAGGTTTAGTGGGTGTGTGTGGGTATTGATGCTGCTGGCGAGAAGATCGTAGGGTGGTCGGCGATGTGGTGGGGAGTTCGCCGGCGTCGAGGGTGCAAGGTGGTAGTCGGCTCGGGTGCACTTGGTTGGTGTGTAGGGGTGCTCGGCAGGGGCTCGGGTTAATGAAGGTGGAGTCGTAGAGGGAGTTGTGTTGGTGGAGGAGGAGTGAGCGAAGGTTGCCTAGGGTCGTCGCCGGCGGCGAAGTGAGGGAAAAATGCTCGGTGAGTTTTCGTGAGTGGAGAGGAGTTGGGGAAAATTTGAAAATGAAGAGAAGAGAGGGGTGAGGGTGTGAGGAAGAGAACGAGGTTGAAGTCGTGGGTGTAACGTTGCAGGAGCGGGGGCGTGGGCGTGGGCGTGAGACGCGGCGGAGAAAAGGGATCGCGCGCGGAAAGGGGAGGTTACCGTTGGGGAATATGCACAGGGCGGACCGGGTCGGGTATTGAGGAAGCGGGCCGAAGGAGAACGGGCTGGGAAAAATAAATTAGGGATTTATTAAAAGGTGTGGGCTGAGGGGATAAACGGGCCGGGAAAAATTAGATTTCAGTTTAATTTTCTAAAAAATTAAACTATGGGCTGAAGAATGAAACGGGCTTGGGGATTTAAAAACTTATTTAAATTTGTGGGCTGAGGGAATGAATAAAGTTTGGGTTTGAGGTTTGGTAAAAATATTTTATTTGTTTTTAAATTTTGATTTGTGTTTGGTTTTTCCAAATTAGTTTTAAATCTTGGGTTTTAACTTTTAGGGTTTGGACTATGATTTCAAAGCATTGGAAGAAATAAGGTTTAAATATTAAGCTTAACAACCAATTCAAATACGACAGGAAAAAGAAAGAAACCACTGGAATTCAGAAAATAGGAATTTTTTTATTAAAATGGAAACGGGGATTTACAGAAACAATCATATAACAAACTTTTCATTAAAATACCATGAACTTTAATATAGCCGTAATTTCAATAACTGGAGTATATACTTTTAGATCATTTACAGGGTAACGACCTACCCTACATGCACACTATGGTTCCATAGCACGAGACTCTAAACATAGGGTTTATTTAAAGAATAGGTTTTACATTAAAACACCACATTTTTTTCAAAACGGGTTTCTTTCAATCGATATTTTAAAATCCTTGGTAATTACGCCTCTACAACCTTCGTTAGGGGACCTGCTGATAGATGGAGCGGATTATCGCACATCTTTGGGATAGTAGAGTGAGATGCAGAACTCATCACGGAGTATTCGGTCTCGAAAGTAAATAAAAATACGGTTTTTAAGAAATACGACTTTTCTAAACAAAACTAAATTTTGGAAAATTATACAAAACTACAAATCCGTATTTTCAATAAAAACAAATTTTGAAACTATATTTTTAATGAAAGATTAGAATTTTTAATCAAATACCAACAAGTTTCCAAAAGTAGTAGTTTTCATAAAAGTACCATAAACTTTCAAATAGCTAGGTTTTAGCACTAAAATACCATAACAATTAAAATACGTGTTCATGAAAATCCTAAATATTACAAATCACCCTCGAGATTTATTTTTAAACCATATTAAAGTATTTTTCATAAAAACCCCTCATGATATGCAAACAATATTTAAGAACTCTAGATTAATATAGGTTTAAGCGGTATCATTTTTCTTGAGCCTCAGAGAGCCGGAGAAAGTGAATGCTTGCCTATTCAGGTTAGACAACTTAACGGAGTTATCAATGGCAATTGTCTTGGAAAAAGATACAAATTCTGTCGTCCATGTGCAGTGGTTGCCGTTTTCTTCCGAACATAAGATTTTTAACAGTTTAAATCAATTCATATGAAAAAGGCCTGAACTCGAATTCAAACTCGAATCCAAACTTAAACTTGAACTCGAATCCAAAACCAAATCTAAACTTGAATGTGAACTCGAACTCAATCTACTCGAACTAACTTGACTTGAACCAAGATTGCAATTGGCATGACTCGCACCTTACTCGACCCACTCGACTTCATTATTTCACCATTTTCAATTTATAGTTTTGATCAAGTCATGTTATAATTGTTAGGAATATGTATGCCCTAAAGACCATTATTGATGATATAGTAGCTGCTTGGACATATATATAGAGGGCTTTCTTGCTCGACATGATAGTATGCTATCAGGTTACCTTTATTTTAACATGTAGACTGGTATTTATACTGACTGCCTCTTATATATTGATAAAGCCCTTAGGATATGTACTTGACTACCAGGATTATGATGAGATCATACTAATGGGGCCATGGTGGTCCATAAGTACATCCTTTAATCAGTTCCCAGACATGGGAATATCGAGACTAGGTGTAACAACCCTAAATTGTACACTGGGAAGAGGGGCGTGACACTAGGGCATCGATATTCCAGAGTAGACTAGTGCGTACGTTTCTTGTCCCTTAGAGGGCGATGGTTGATCCCACAACCATTGGTGTGTGACATCAAAGATTGTACACAGGTGCTCATTGGAGAATGGGTACACCGAACAGGACTCGCCGAGGACTCCTATGTGGTAGTATACCTATCGTCAGATAGCAGTCCTCTGGTGACACTGGTACAGGTTAGTCTGTAGACCCGAGATCGTCATAGAGTCTTGTGTGTCTCCCACTGTGCTTTGATTTCCTCCCTACCACACTCAAGAGGAGTTGTGCAAACAGGTGGATTTTGGGTACAGTCCTGAGTTACATTAAGGTAATGAGCGATAGGAGGGGTTTCTTTGATCTGACGGTGGGGAATATTTAGTTCTAGCGCTAGCGCACTCGTGCTTTGCACGTGAGCGCTACATCAGAGCGATGGCGCGCTTTGCGCAAGCGCACTCGTGCTTTGCACGTGTGCGCTGCTTCAGAGCGCTGGCGCTCTTATGAAGCGCTGCTCATTTTGAAAACTTGAACAGAGCTTTGCTCTGATTGGGGGAAACAAATGCCCCCCCCACCGTTGCGCTCACGTGGCTCACACGTAAGTGTAGCGTGGCAGCATCTCCACCATTAGATCAACTTTGAAGTTGAAACGGCTCTCAGTGCCTATAAATAGGGTCTTTGGCCCTTAAGATGACTTCTGTTCATCTTCTTTCTTGTTTTCTGAGAATTAATTTCTCCTTTAGAGTATAGCTCTCTGTTTTAAGAACTTCCTTAAAGACAGAACTTCGTCAAATTTTTAAGTAAAAGATCAAATGTTTAAAGAGATTAGTCTAAACTAGGGTTTCACCTATTAACAGAGCTTTTGCTCTCCTTAGATCATAGATCTTCAAGAAAACATTTTTTAAGGTTTCTCAACAGAGCTTTGCTCTTGTTAGATCTTAGATCTTTCTTAGGGTTTCCTAACCCATCAACAGAGCTTTGCTCTTTTCAAATCATATAGATTTATTAATCTTTCATGAAAACTCTTAGAGTTTGTTCATGGATCTTGAAGATCTCAGAATTTTAATTCATTAAAAAATTTATTTTAAATTTTCTGATGGGTTATTCCATCATTTTTACAGAGCAAGGCTCTTGAGGAATTTTTATTCATTTCATCATCAGAGTTGACAGATGTCTCTCTGTTATAAAGCGCTGCTCTCAATGGGAGATTTACTCCTTGGCCCGAGGGCCCTCATTAAATGAGAATCTTTTGAGGATTTCCTCGTTTAATGACAGTCTCATCAAATGATGAGATTGTTTTATTAATGATGAACTGTCATCTAAATTATGTGGGTCCCCTTTAGTCCCTTTTCACTGCAATGCAGTGCGGTACGGATTTAAAGTAGCTAGCGATGGAACTTAATCTGTAGCATTGGCGGCTGTACTATGTCTTTCGACACTTCCTTCCCGTTCGTCCGTTCGGGAGGTGGATTTCCCAAAGTGCCTGTATACCGAGAAGTTTTTGCACTGATCAAAAACCATGATCCGGAGCATAAAAATCTTCATCTATGGGGAACATGGTACAACCAAATCATCAGGGGTCGGCGGAGCTTTTCTTGCGCGGTACCCTCGGAGCCCATTTTGGCGATCTCTTATGCCGACCCACCCCCGGTGAACTATGCCGTGGAGGAGCTTAATTGGACTTCAGATGGTCTCCTTCAGCCTTCTTTGGCTGCGATACCCATACAGCCTCCAATGGCGTTGGATATCCTAGGGCGGCGTATATGCCAGGATGAGTCGCGCCCTTGGGGACAGCCATACAATATAGGCTTGACTCCCCGTCACCCAGCCGGATATTTGCAGTGGGCCCGGTACATTCTGTCCGCGAAGAGGTTGCAGTTGCTGAGGCTCGGGTTGTATCCCGCAGTTTACGTTTCTTTCTTTCAGTACTTCATGCCTCCTACATGGTGGGTAAAAACCTTTTTGGAATAATGGAACGTTCCAACTCACACCTTCCTTTTGTTGGATCGAGAAGTCTCCATCTCTTTAGAGGAGTTCGCAGAGATTTCTGGCTTGCCTGTTAGAGGGGAGCATTATGAGGAACTACTTCCTCATGATGAGTACGTCTTTGCTGCCAAGTCGGTGATGATGGGCCTTACCCCGGACAACGCCATTCAACATCAGTCACCAAGTTTGATTAAGGTGTTGAATATTTACGAGGGCCTATTTCTCGAGTCTGGGAGCCGTGGGGTTAATTTTACGGATTTTATCGCTCGTTTTCTCCGCTCGGAAGTACTGTCGAAGGAAGCCGCAAAGTTCGCCAAACTTGACGATCGTTTTGGCTTAGGTTTGGGCAACCTGCCGACGGCGGAGGCGGATCAAAAGAGTTTCTTTCTCCCCGACACCCCGACCGTCCCTTTTGCAGAGCTTGCAGCTCCTGGGATCGACGAAGAAACGTTCTTTTTGGGGTTTCGTGGGCTATGGCTGAGCTAGTTTGCGCTTCCGATGCACCCTCGCCGTATGAGGTCATCCGTCTTCTACCCAGCGCATCGAATGGTTATTGGGGTGAAAGTGGCCGTTGGGGTCGCTGGGTTAGCTTATTTGTATCACGGTCTTAGCCTAGCGGCAGATACTACTCAACCGGGGGTGCAGCCTGTGAACTTCTCAATGCATTACTTCACCTCGTGGCTCGAATTGCATGTGCTTAGTGCCTTTAGAATTCACAAAAGGCCCTTTTTTTATGAAAGATATAACTTTCCTCGACTGCTGCGGCTGGTTGACGCTTCTATTTTGGAATCGACTCCACGAGAGGCTCGGGGCTTACTCCTTCACCCACGTACCATCGGGGATGGCATGACCTTTGTTGACAAGGTCTTAAGTATCGGCAAAGAATCCGTGAAGGCGGTGCAGCCGCTGCGGGACACCCTTTGGCGCCTCTACCATGAAAGCTCGGGAGATTCTCCACCTATATTCGATCAGGCCGGGCTTTCTGGTGTTTAGGCAGAATGATGCAGCGTTGTTTATGAGATACAACCCGCATCGTTTCGCCCAACAATCTAGCTACAATCAGGGTGTTCCGCTTGAAGCCTTTCTAGCTGAGCCGCCCGCCACAGAAGAAGGCATCCGCGGCGCGTTACACCATTTCATGAGGCTCAACACCGGTTCTAACTTTTTTATCAGTGAGCCAAGCTGCGTCCTAAAGGTGTTGAACGTGTACGTGGCGTGGTACCAGCATGCGATGGGTGTTGTCATCAGGGAGGAAAAGAAGTTGTTGCTCGATCGTAAGGGTGCAGCCCCTGCTGGTAATCCAGTTATTCCTTTGAAGCAATAGACCGTCGTTCGTCCTCCTTTGAGAGAGCTTGCTGCAGTTGTGGTACCGCATGATATGCCTGAGCTACCGCTACCCCGTGCTCCCGTTGAAGTGGCAGCTGTGGCGTCTCCTGAATCCTGCTTGGGTGCGGAGATTGGGACTCACGCCCGAAGTTGCCCGCTAAGCGCAAGCTCGTGTTACCGGCGACCGGTACTCGCTCGCAGAAGAAGAAGAAGAAGTCGATTCTTTCTGTAGACGTTGTACTCGGCCAGGAGCCTCATGCTCCTTATAGTGAGGGCCTAAGCGAATATGGGACAACCGAAGGTTTATTTATGGTGCCGGATGATACTGATCTGGAGGCCGCCATCACAGCTTCCGAGCGACTAGCTAGCCACAAAGAAGGATTGATCATCCTCGCACAGTCAGGTAAACTTCAGTCATATCTTCTCGCTGTTATGTTTTTATTATCATGTTTTGACTGACACTTCTTCTTCAACAGGCATCTCCACTGAAGATGCTCTCGCAGTTTCTCTCAAGACTTTTGAGGAGGAGGAAAGGCTTCGTGCTTCCTTAGGCATCGGTACATTTCGGCCCACCGCGCCTCCATTACCGTTTTTATAGGTAAACTAACTCTTCTTTTCCATCTTATTGCAGGGACTATCTCGACTCAGGTTATCCCGAGTGCAGTGCCGACTTCGCAGGGCGGTGCGGAGACGCTTCCAAGGCCAGCTACCGAAGTCTCAGCCTCTCCAGTATTGCCAAAAGAGGCTTCAATTAAGCAACCGATGACGGACGCCACAATGGATCCAGAGGTAGCTCCTGGCTCGGACGATGTCGTCTCCTTGTCGGAGGTCTTAAAAAGCTCAACTCTCACGGCCCAGGCAGAAAGGAAGCGCAGGAGGCGTGCAACAAGAGAACGTAACGCCGTCTTGGCTGTAGGTGCAGGCTCGAGCGCTGCTTCCCCTATCCCTGCTTCTTCAGAGGATGCTCCGGTCATCCTGTCTACCACTCATAGACAGGTGGCACGCGTGGCTCCGGAAGCAATTGAAAAGCCGACCCACGGTAACGTAACACTGGGTCCTTTTTATTAGAGTTTAATCTTTAGATTCTCATATATCATACCTTATAGGGCCAAGTCCGGGTGAGGAGGTGGCAGGAAAGATGACAACAACTACCCAGCCCGAAGCGGCTACTCTTTCTCAGAAGTTCGGGACTGCTCCAATTGCCACTCTTTCCACCTGCGATTCCCTGCTGTCGCCTGACATTGCGAGTGTCACGACGGCCTTCGTGGAATCAGGGGAAGAAACTACGGGCGGCGAAACCATCCCCCCGAATGAGATCGAAGAAGTCGTGATGCTTGGCGATGCTTCCGTCACCGTTTTGGCTTATGACCTGTCTGGTAGGTCTTGGGTCGCTGCATTCTTTTCGTTTTGCAATCTCTTCTGATGACATTTTGTTCCTTTCAAATGTAGGTGTGGTGAGCGCTGAGGTCGCGACACCTGAAGAAGCACCACCAGCTGCTGTTTTGACGATCGCCGCCCTTTCGTCTCCCCTTATATCCTCTCAAATGCTGGAAGGTATGGGTTTGCGATCAATTTAAATCAGGGACAGCATCTTTCGTGTACTGACTATGTATAATCGCAACCTTGCAGGAGTTCTCTTCGATCATCTGTATCAAGTGTTGAACCCGCACTTCTCCTTCCAGTCGGAAGTTACTCTGCCTGCTGGTGCCGGTGAGCATAGCTTTCTAAACCGACGTCCCTTCTTTTCTCAGACGGGCGACCCGACCGTTGTTAATTTTGAGTTGATTGCAGCACTACAAATTGGAGGAGGGGACGCGGGGATCGTCACGCCACCAGTACTCCCAACTCTACCCCCTGTCGTAACTGGTATGGTAGACTCTATTGTTCGTGCATTTTCCTTATCTCTTGAGCCGACATCTGACTATGATTTGTTTTGTAGCGATCGCACCGACTCCAGCTCCGTTCGAGCCTCGCATCACAATGCCGGCAGGCCCCTTTTCTAGACGTCCATCTTCAAAAGGCGTCGTGACCAGTCTGCGTATGTTGAGCGAATACATCAAGGAGCTTGACACGGAGGCCCCTACATTCGCTGCAGATTTTGCTGCCGAGCTTAATCCAATGTTGGCGACGCTTGTGAACTTCCATAACGAAGGCGTCGTTGAGTCTTGGGTTAACCACTGCAGAAAGATTGAGGCATGCCTGCATGAGCTTGAGCTTAGGCGTCCTGCTCCTGAGATTCTGGATTTGAACTCCCAGCAGGCTGCGTGGGTCGAGCAGAGCATGTCCTGCCTCCGCCATTTTGAACAAGAAGCGACCTTGAGGCGGAAGAAATCCGAGGAGGCTTCAGGTGAATCTGCTCGGCTGCGTGCCCAAGTTGAAGCGAATGTCGCGCAACTGAGAGCCGTCTTTGATAATTTGCAGCCATGTATTTCGGACGTGCTAGCATTGAGGTGGAAGCTCGACTTCATTGAGCGGGTTACGCAGAGTCGCGAAGCTGTCCAACGGGAAATCGATGAGAAGGTTTCATCGTGCTTGCAGCAGCGGGCTCGAATTGAAGCGGAGCTGGCCGCGGCGGCCGATCATGAGAAGGAGTTGAGAGGAGTGCGCGAACAGCTAGCTGATTTATTGAAGACACCTCCTCCTCAGTAGCTGTTTTTGTATAGATTGAACGCTTGTAACCTTTGAATAATATGTATCCATTTTTTTATTCTTTCATATGATTCAACTTGTACTCCATTGAGTTCATAAATAAAAGATACACATTTTTTGTTCTATTGTTGCTTTCTTCTCTTCGCTGTGTCATCGCCATATGATTTTAGCAAGTGTGGCCTTGACCTCTCTGCGAGGCAATGATGGCTTGGGAGACAGGGTTAGGATCTGCCACCTAAGACTTTTCAACTTTATGAGCTGTGAAGGTCTCATAAAGACTTTTCTTCCTACGAGTCGAGAGGATCTCACAGGTGTGATTTCTCCTTAGGAATCGTGAGGATTCCTAGGTGCGTTTTCTCTTGAGAGTCGTAAGGATCTCACAAGAGAATTTTCTCCTTACAAGTCGAGAGGACTCGTAAGTGATTGATGAGTTGACCTGCTCCTGAGTCAAAGCATTGCTTTGACGTGGAGTTCGAGGGTTTACTATGGTTGTTTCCCACGGAGTCAGAATTGACTTTAACCGTGTTCTACGGGGCCAAGAGGGGTAGACTTTGGCCATACGGAGTCAGGATTGACTTTAGCAGTACGGGGTTAGGGGTTGCTCTGGCCGTTTCCCACGGGGTCAGGATTGAATTTAGTTGTGTTCTACATGACCAGGATTTGCTCTGGCCGTTTCCCACGGGGTCAAGATTGACTTTAGCCGTGTTCTACGGGACCAAGATTTGCTCTGGCCGTTTCTCACGGGGTCAAGATTGACTTTAGTCGTGTTCTACGGGACCAGGATTTGCTCTGGCCGTTTCCCACGGGGTCAGGATTGACTTTAGCCATATTCTACATGACCAGGATTTGCTCTGGCCGTTTCCCATTGGGTCAGGATTAACTTTAGCCGTGTTCTACGTGACCAGGATTTGCTCTGGCCGTTTCCCACGGGGTCAGGATTGACTTTAGCCGTGTTCTACGGGACCAGGATTTGCTCTGGCAGTTTCCCACGGGGTCAGGATTGACTTTAGCCGTGTTCTACATGACCAGGATTTGCTCTGGTCGTTTCCCATGGGGTCAGGATTGACTTTAGCCAATTTTTACGGGACCAGGATTTGCTCTGGCCGTTTCCCACGGGGTTAAGATTGACTTTAGCCGTGTTCTACGGGACCAGGATTTGCTCTGGCCGTTTCCCACGGGGTCAGGATTGACTTTAGCCATGTTCTACGTGACCAGGATTTGCTCTGGCCGTTTCCCACAGGGTCAGGATTGACTTTAGCCGTGTTCTACATGACCAGGATTTGCTCTGGCCGTTTCCCACGGGGTCAGGATTGACTTTGGCCGTGTTCTGCGGGACTAGGATTTGCTCTCTCGGTTGTCTGTGAACCGTCGAGGTTTGGAACATGGACTTTGCCATGGCTCCAAGGTTGATTATCGCGTCTGGATCCTGCTGGAATGAGGAGGAACGCTGTTGGTGATCTCTAGGCTGTCTGTGAACCATCGAGATTTGGAACAGGGACTTTGCCATGGCTCCAAGGTTGATTGTCGCATCTGGATCCTGTTGGAATGAGGAGGAACGCTGTTGGTGATCTCTAAGCTGTCTGTGAACCGTCGAGATTTGGAACAGGGACTTTGCCATGGCTCCAAGGTTGATTGTCGCGTCTGGATCCTGCTGGAATGAGGAGGAACACTGTTGGTGATCTCTAGGCTGTCTGTAAACCGTCGAGATTTGGAATAGGGACTTTGCCATGGCTCCAAGGTTGATTGTCACATCTGGATCTTGTTGGAATGAAGAGGAACGCTGTTGTTGTTCTCTCGAGATGCAGATGTTGCCATTGAGACTTGGCTCTCTTTCTGACGGAGCCTGGCGGGTTGATATGATCATCTCTTTGTTTGTGCCCCTGGATTGTATACAGGGATTGATGCGATCTCATCTGTAGGGCGAAAAGTTTCATTTCATTTCATTTTTTTAATTTCTTTCCGCGATACTCTATCATTTCAGCTTTTTATATCGCGAAAGTCACGATTGCCCAATCATTTTGGCTATTTTTCGCGGCGCCCAATCATTTCGGCTATTTCATATGCATATATATTTTTACCTGCTGACTTTGTTGCAAGTTGCCCCATCATTTTGTCTATTTCATATGCATTTTTGGCTCGCTGATTTTTTATCACGAGTATTGAGTTTAGAATCTGATGCCAGTCTCAGCATCAGCATCGCTACGACTGGAATACTGCTAGGAGCGAATCATCACTTGCAGTAAAAGGGCTTGGAATTTGAAACCGATTTAGGCATCAGCATCGCTACCACTGGGACATTGCCAGTAGCGAATCATCATTTGTCGTTGTCGATTTAAACAAAGATGGCTTAGAAAACAGGGTTAGGATCCGGTCGACTAAGGCTTTTAACTTCATGAGCTGTATGAGTCTCATAAAAGTATTTCTCCCTACGAGTCGTGAGGATCTCGTAGGTGCGTTTTCTCCTTAGGAATCGTGAGGATTCATAAGTTTGTGTTCTCTTATAAGTCGTAAGGATCTTACAAGAGTGTTTTCTCCTTATAAGTCGAGAGGACTTACAAGGGTCGTTCACCGTGTGAGCATATCCCTAGTCGCTGGTGGGACTTTATTAGGGAAATGTTTATTCGTGCCCGTGGATTGTATATAAGGGTCGGTATTGAAACGCTTGTAGGGCAGTATTGGAGATTGTGATGGCTTAAGAACGGGTTCAGATCCCTGTAGCTTAAGGCTTTTGAATTCTATGAGCCGTGAGGGTCTCAAAGGGGAATTCTCCTTACGAGTCGTGAGGATCTCGTAAGTGTAATTTCTCCTTAGAAATCGTGGGGATCCCTAAGTGTGTTGCTCCCTTGTGAGTCGTAAGGATCTCACGCAGGTGTTTTCTCCTCACCAGGTCGAGAGGACCTTGCAAGTGCCTTTTAACGAGATTGCGCTCTTTCGGGTTTTCACAAAACTCGCCGGTAGCCCTACTGTTTTTACTCACGGAGTCGTTTCGGGTTTTCATCCGTGCCCATCTCGCTTATGGACATACCATTTTCTTTCTTATTTTTTTTTATTTTTTTTTATTTTTTTGTGTCAGCCTTAGAATGCTGCGGTTTGTAGTAGTTTATAGATGTTTCGGTCAGTAGTTAGTTTCAGGACATTGCGGTCCGTTGTTAGTTTAGGGACGTTTCGGTCCATTGTTTGTTTAGGGACGTTTCAGTCCATCGTTAGTTTAGGGACGCTTCGGTCCGTCGTTAGTTTTAGGACATTTCGGCCCGTCGTTAGTTTTAGGACATTTCGGTCCGTCGTTAGTTTTAAGATATTTTGGTCCGTCGTTGCAACGATTTCGTTGGCTACCATTTATAGAGTTTGGGCTTGGGAAGATAGCGAGCAGACATAGGCATCATCATCTATCATTAACCTAGGCCGTAACTCGTAAGGCATAATATTTCTTCAAGAAACGGACGTTTATTGGCCTGAAGGGTCTTTTGCCATGCATATCCATGAGCAAATAAGTCCCACCCTGGTAGACTTTGTCTATGATGTATGGGCCCTCGTAGTTTGGCTCGAATTTCCCCCGTCTGGCACGATTGGCGATCATGGGTCTCTTGACCACTAGCATGAGTTCGCCTTGGCGGAATGTTCCCGGCCTAGTCAATCTCTCATATGAGCGCGTCATCGTTGCTTTGTAAGCTTCCAAGTTTTGTTGCGCCATGAGCCGAGTTTCGTCGAGGGAATCAAGCTCCTCAAGCCGAAGATGAGCATTCTCTTCGTCCGTTAGCTCGTAATGAACTGCCACTCGTAAGGAGGGTACCTCTATCTCCAAAGGGAGTACTGCTTTAGTGCCGAATACCAATGCATACTGCATTGTGTTTGTGGCCGTTTTGAACGTGGTTCGATACGCCCAGAGAGCTTTATGCAGTCTCTCGTGCCAGTCCCTCTTATTTATGGACACCGTCTTCTTCACGATCTTGGTCAAGGTCTTGTTGAAAGCCTCAGCCAGACCGTTAGCTCGAGAATTGTAGACTGAAGAGTATCTCCAGTTTATATTATGTTGCTGCGCGAAGCGGCTGATTTTATGGCTTCTGTAGGCCGGCCCGTTATCGGAGATAATCCGTCGCGGAGTGTCGAACCGATAGATGACATGTGTCTTGAAAAAATGGAGAATATTCTCCGTCTTCACTTCCCTCAGCGATACTGCTTCTGCCCATTTGTAGAAGTAATCAGTTGTCGCCAAAATGAATCGATGTCCTCTGGACGATGCTGGTTCGATGGGCCCGATTATGTCAGTTTCCCACATTTCGAACGGCCAGCTAGCCACTGTCTGGCACGATGCTGGTTCGATCTCTTATATAGAGTATTATTGACGAAAGCGAAAGACAAACCTTGTTTCATAAGCTGATGTCTTGAGGACGCATCTTCAGGTGTTCGACGGGATTTGAAGTAGTCTATAAAAACTTCTCTCCAATCCTTAGCCTTTTCCTGGTCTTTTATTCGTAGGGCCGTTTGCTCGGTCGCTTCCTTTTCTTTGGACGACTCCGGAGACATATCTGCCGGTACGAGAACTCGACAGTTTTGTACAACAATCCTCACGTCATCGAGGTTTTCGTCAGTTAGTTCTTTAGCAAGTTTGGCTTAACGCATCCGCCTTGCTATTTTCAGCGCGTGGTATGCTTTCCAGGGCGTAGGAAGGGATTTGAGTCAGCAGTTATAGCACCCTTTCACCGTACTTTACCAACTCTGGTTTGCACGTTTGATACTCACCGTTTACTTGACTAACGACAAGTTGGGAGTCTCCGTATATGAGGAGGTTTTTGATTCCCATGTCGGCAGCGATCTCAAGACCTGTTATCAAAGCTTCGTATTCGGCTTCGTTGTTTGTCCTCGGCTCTCTTAAGGAAAAGGCAAAGTGCATTATCCCTCTTTGTGGAGTCACGAAGATGAGGCCTACCCAGATTTGATTATGGGGGAGCTATGCTTTCGCTTCTTCATGGAAGACGCTCCATCGAAGTAAAGTTCTCATCGGGTATCGCTCTCTCCTCTCTCCCTGTCGATTGTGTCAAACGCGTGCTCATCTGGCAATTCGTAATTTAAAGGTGATTCAGCAGGTATCTGATGCTCGGCGAGGAAGTCGGTGATAACCTGGCCTTTCACCACCTTGAGAGGACGATATGTTATCGAGAATTCCATTAAGAGTAGGGCCCATTTAGCGAGTCGTCCCGTTAGTATAGCTCTTGACATCAAATACTTAAGAGGATCCACTTTTGATATGAGATGAACCTCATGTGCCAAAGCACAGTGTCTGAGCTTCGTTATCGCGAAAATCAACGCCAGGCAGTGTTTTTCAATGGGGGAGTAATTGTTTTCTGCCCCCAGGAGAACTTGACTCAAATAGTAGATGGCTCTCTCCTTCCTTTGGTCATTCTCTTGTGCCCATAGTGCTCCTAAGGAACCTTCAAGGGCAGTTGTATATAAAATGAGGGGCTTTCCCTTGACTGGAGCGGTCAGCACCGGAGGATTCTGTAGGTATTGCTTGATTTCGTCCAGTGCGCTTTGGCATTTGCGATCTCAGACGAACGGGGTTCCCTTCTTCATCAAGTGACTGTAGGGGCGACACTTGCCGGAGAGGTTGGCTATGAACCGTCGAATATATGCGAGCTTTCTTTGGAGAGACCGCAGTTGTTTCAGAGTCCTTGGCGGAGGCATTTCCATAATTGTCTTGATCTTCAACGGGTCTATTTCGATGCCTCGATGTCGTACGATGAATCCTAGGAATTTTCCCGAAGAAACTCCGAACGCGCATTTCAGAGGGTTCATCTTCAAGTTGTATTTCCGAAGACGTTGGAACACTATTTTTAGATGCTCCCAATACTCTTCGTGCGATTTGCTTTTTACCACGAGGTCGTCGATATAACATTCGACAATCTCGTGTATAAGGTCATCAAAGATCTTCGTCATGGCCCTCTGATAGGTAGCGCCGGCGTTCTTCAGACTGAAAGGCATCACTTTGTAGCAGAATATGCCTAGCGGAGTCCGAAAAGCGGTATGCTTCTGGTCTTCGGGATGCATTTTTATTTGATTATACCCTGATGAGCCGTCCATGAAGGAGAAGACCTCGTGAGTGGACATGTTGTCTATCATCAGCTCGGTGACCGGTACGGGAAAGTCATCCTTAGGACAAGCTTTGTTGAGATCTCGAAAGTCTACGCAGATACGTACCGTCCCATTCTTCTTCATGACTGGGACAATGTTGGCGATCCAATCGGGGTACTGAACCTCTTGGATGAAGCTAGGGTTGATTAGCTTTTTGACTTCGGCGTTGATGCTCATCTCAAGCTCGAGCCGCATTCTTCTCGGCGCTTGTTTGATTGGTTTGACGTCCGGAGAAATCGTTAATTTGTGCACAGCTACCTCTGGATCTAGTCCCGGCATTTCGGAGTAGTTCCATGCGAAACAGTCTTTATATTGCATGAGCACATCTTTGAGCGTAGCCACTTTTTCTTTAGACAACAACTCACTGACGAACATCGGCCGTGGATCATTTGTCGTCCCCAAGTCGATTTTTCTGAGATTATCTGCAGTAGTATGTATCCCATCTTCCAATTCTTTTGCGCTGGTGGAAACTCTAAGATCACCTCGTCATCATCGTTTTCGAAGCACCAGGGGAGGTCGTCCATATCCCCGCGTACTCTTTCTCCTGACAGCGTTATCGCGTGACAGGTACGAGATCGCTTCCAAGACCGACGTTGATCCGGCTCTACTCTCGTGGATTTCAGTTCATGCTTCTGTGGCGGGGTTACCCTCGAACTGCTGAATAAATTGAACTTGCCTTGCTGATACTGGTTTTCTACCCAGTCTTTGAATGTGAAGCAGTCTTCGAGAGGATGTCCTATCGCTCGGTGATAGGAGCAATAATCCGGGTGTGGACCTCGCCTGCTTGCTTGGGGTGTTTGGATTCCGGGAGTGTCATCATCTGATGTTTTAGGAAAAGATCGAATATCTTCCCTGTCTTGTCTTGTGGAAAAGAATATGCTCGACCCATCTTCTTTATAAGATACAGATCCAGGCTGCCTAATTCTCGATCGCGTGGCTTCTTGGACCCGCTTTGCCATTGTCGAATGTTTTTTCCATTCTTTAACTTGTTTCTACCTCTGCGTCGGGTCTTTTGTATGACGGGTTGACGATGAGGATCATTTTCATTCTCCGCAGCTTGCTGAAGGAGGCGCTGCGTCCTCGCTTTCTCGTAGACGGTCATTCGCGGTTATGATCATCCCGGACCTTTTGACCTGCTTCCCTTATTAGCTTGTCCATCCGTTCTTCGAACGACGGACTTGGCATTTTCACGGCGGGGCCTCGTCTTGGTTCAGGGTTAGCATCTTCTACTAGAGCATCTCCTTCTTCATCAAAATCATGTATGACGTAGTAGCCATAGAATCGCTCCCGTTTCTTGGATTGAACATATCCAAGCCTGATCGTTTCCATTCTCCCGTTAGGCAATTTTCGCTGAGTTCCGGGGACGTTCCAGATCCTGTCATAGAACTTATCTTTTCGAGCGGTCTGTTTGAAGGGTACGCCTTGGCGCCTCAACAACCTTTTTAATCCTTCTGTGTAGTATCTGGGCAGACGGGTGGGTTGGAGCTTGTCAAGCGTAGAATCGGTACCATGCCAGATTTCTTTCTCCACTTTGGTTTCCGTGGATTGATAAAAGAGGATCGCCTTTTCATCTTTTCGCCTGGGAGGGACGTAGAACGTCTGCAGTTCTTGTACACTGTAGGTATCAAGTGTGTCGAGCTTTTTGTAGTACTCTTGCGGAACCATGGCGATTTGCAAACTCCGATCCTCGTTAGCGAAGGCTTGTATTGATGGTCGAACATAAAATACTGTATTGACCTCATCTTCCGAGTCGCTGCCGAAGACCAGCATAGGTGTGGACGGTCCCGGCTTGTTGCATTGAGGCGGTCCTGAATAGACTAGCTCTTCTTCCTCTTCGGTATCGCTCCCCAAAACCGGAATAGTGGTGATAGCTTTTTGCTTATTCTCCGGCTTATGGCACCTTTCCGTATCTTCGAAGTCTAGTAAGAAGTACTTTGCGTCCTCGTATTTCCGGATTTCATTCACGGAGAATGGGTTCAGCTCCCCTGTCACAGTATACTCGATACCATCCTTGAAATACTTCATACACTGATGTTATGTAGAAGGGATGATGTTGTACTCGTGTAACCAAGGCCTGCCGAGCAAAGCATTGTAACATGTCTTGGCGTCAATGACGTGAAATTTGATGTCTGCGATGAGTAGCCCTAAACGTAACGTCGGTATCACAGATCCAAGCGTCCGTGATAACTGAGAGTCGAACCCGGAGATAGTGATTTTATCCCGAGCGAGGTGTTGAACGCTCATGCAGATTTCTTTTAGCACCCTCACATTGAGAAGGTTAACGGAGGATCCATTTTCGACTAGGATTTTGCCTATCTTGATATCATGACAGTACCCAGCGACATATAGCGGACGGTTATGCTCGCACGTCCCGAGGAGGAGGTCCTCATCGCCGAAAGTGATGTCAGCGGTATGCACTTCCTCCAACTCGTCTTTCATCTTTTCTTCGACGAGGAAAGCTTGAAACTGTCCGGGGTCTTGTAACGCTTTGATTAGGGAGTCTTGCGCCTCTTTAGATAGCAGAAGGGCATCGAGAATGCTCAACTGTGAAGGAATCTTTCTCAGGTGTGCCAGAACGTTGTAATCCACCTTGTTTTTCTTGGGCGGGTCCTTGGCTTCCAACTCTTCGACGACTCGATCATCAAGGGCGATATCCTCATGGACCTTTTCTTTCCCCTTATCCTTTTTGTTCGATCCCTTGTTTGCGGGTCCCAGATTCTTTTCAGATAGCGTACGATTGCGCAGCTGAATGTTCTCGCAGCTCTTCGGTTCTTCCTCTTTTCCTTGGGTGGATTCTTTGAAGTGGGGGCCGAGAGTTATTTCTTCTTCAGAATCTCTCCCAAAGGTAAGAACTTGCGATCCCTTGTTATCAACCATGTGACAGTTGCCGACAGCTCTTCCTCGTTCGTCTGTCACATTTTTCCGCTGTCGACGAGCTTCACGCTTCATCCTCTTGAAGTGTTGCCTGTGAGCGACATACCCTTGCCACCAATTTTTAAAAGCGTTGCACTTTTCGGTGGGGTGCGCAATCCTTCGATGATATAAACAGTAATTAGGATGCACGTCCTCTTCATCAAGGTGTGTCTCATCAGAAGTGTTTCCTTCGGAGGGTGGCAGCTTCATTCCCATCGATATGGCTTTAGCGAACTTTTTCCTTGTCTTGAACCTGCTTTTGCTGGTGGCCAAAGTGCTCCTATCTGGTTGGGGTGCTTCAATCTTTCCGTTCAGTCGCCAGTGTTTGGCTTTTCCAAATATGACCATTTCGCACTCTCGATCAGCCTTGCTTTTCAGAAGAGCTTCGTTCAGGAATGCATCAATCATCTCGTCTGACGGTCCTCGGAGCTCCGATTCGGGATCTGCTCCCAGTTTCTATGTGTTAGAAGCTTCTTCACCGTCTATCGACGAGTGAGAGATCACATGGCAGCTTGCCACATAATCCTCAGGTTCATACGACGAGTCTTCTCCTTCATCATTCCCGTCCTCAAGGATGTGGTTGAGAAACTCTTGGAGTGTTACTCGGGTCCGCGTTTTCTGGTTATATTCTTCCAGCGCGTCTATATGTTTCTGCAGGTCCGTGTGCTTGTCACCAAGCTTCACGGGATTTCTGGTCTTCTTCTTCTTCTTCTAAAACTTTGACGACTGGGTATGGGCATTTTGACCATCCCCACCAATTTTTGGCGTCGGGCGCGGCTTCAGCATTCCCTTGATGAATTCGGGTTCCAGCGGATTTTTCCATTTGATCGCCGGGCATGTTTGGAGATCCTTCAGCATTCTTTTCATTTTGGCTGAAAGAACGACCTCCTATAGAGCTTCTTCTACAAAAGAGCATAATGCCCCCGGTGTGTCCGCCTTTTGAGAGCGTGCGGCTGGGGCGGGTTTGCTTTTCAATTCTCGGACAGTGCGAATTTGCCCTGTTGGTATTGGTTCTCAATCCACCCTTTGAAGACGAAGCAATCTTCGATTGGATGGCCTATCTCTTGGTGATAGGGGCAATAATTGGGATTATTAGTCTCACCGGGTTGCAATGGGCGTTTTGGATCTGGCAGATTGATGAGCCTGTTGCGCACCGCTAGTTCAAACAATCTCCTCGTTTTATCCCAGGGAAACGAATAAAGGCGCTTCAGTTTCTCATTAAAGAATCGCCGTCTTTCGTCTTGGAGGTCAATTGGTTTTGGACCACTGGGTTGCTGCTGTGCATTGGCGACGAAGGTCGCTTTCCCTTTCCCTTTCCCGTTTCGAGATTCCAACTTCGAAGAGGATGGTCTATGACCCATCTGATCCATTTGGGCCAGTTTGTCAATCAAGGCCTGGAAAGTAGTTGGCTTGAAGAACATCATGAATTGTGAAATGGTCGCCTGCGGATCGAGGGTTCCCACGAACATGCCTACTGCAGGCGCTTCTTCGATGCACTGCTCGCACTTCGACCACAGATCCCGCCACCGTATCGCATACCGTACCCATGTTTCGCCTGGCTTCACTCTGGCGTTAATTAACACGGTGATCGGGGTGCGCTCGCTAGCACTGGCGAAACGTTGGGTAAACAGCAATTCCATCTCCGTAAATGTTTTGACGGAGTCGTTGAGAAGCTTCGAATACCATTCGAACGCTGTCTCCGCCAAGCTGCCGACGAATTGACAAAGCAGTAGCTTATCGTCCCCTCCAGTGTTGCCGCAGAGAGCCCTAAACTGAGCGACATGTTGATGGGGATTGCATGTCCCCTTGTACACATGGAATTTAGGAATTGTGTATCCTGGCGGGTACTTTATCTGAACGTACCATCCTGGATATGGTCGCCCAGTTCTGACGACTTAGCCGGTTGCTTCATTCGCTTGATGAGCCCGTATTTGCTGGGCTATATAATCATCGAGCATGGCTTTGGAGATGGTCTCCTCCTTGGCTGCTGACAGAGCCGGCAGAGGATTTGATGTCTCTCCTCTATCATCTTCAATTATTACCGGAGGATCTTCGGCTGGAGGGTCCGGCCGGATCATCATCCCCACCATATTTTGGAATAGGAGGGTCATTTGTTTTATGTTGGCCGCTTGTTCCACAGCCTCTTTGTCCTTCTTCTCAAGTATTCTCCAAAGGAATTCAGCATCAGTTTCCTGCTCATGACGTTGCTTCGAAGATGTCTCCGGGCTTGCTTTTGGTCCCGTGAGTGTGGCCATAGCTGTTAGCATCTCTTGGAGCTTTTGTTGTTGCTGCTCCTGAGCCTTAGTCACTGATCGCGTAAGCGGTCGATGATCTATGGAGATACGGCTATCCTCTTTTTCGGATGCCATATAGACGGTATGCACCACCATGCCCTCCAGACTTAGGGAGTTTAGGCTCAGTGCCCTTGACATTTGTCGCAGACACGGGAATTCTCTCCTGCCTTCTCCTCTTGTGGGCGGTCGAAGTTGAGAGAGCCGTTGCAGCGGGTACCCAAACAGATGACACCTTCTATGGCTTGACGGGATAGTCCTCTTCTCGCCGCGCTTTCATCTTTTCCTGTCGGCGGAGGTAGTCATGATCAATCATCGATTCTTGGACTTGACGCCAGACTTTGTAAATTTTGGAGGACAGCCGCTGAGGGGTCTGTTCAAGGTTCGCCTTTATGGCATTCTCCACAGGTGGAGGAGATCTTTTCAGCACAGTAGTTGGAGAGTTCTTGCGGACCCTCCTGAGTGGTTCAAAGATGTTCCCAGTTGGAATAGCAGCATCGGCTTCCACCATTGGAGCTGGTAGAGTTAATCCAGAAGGAGAGCTGCCCCCAGCCTTCCTCACTCGGCGCCAGTGGCGACGTCGAGCATGGCGAGCGGTCGGGACCACCTCCATTGTTGAATCAGCTTTTCCATGCCCCCTATTCTGAGGAGAGACTATTATTGGTGCTAGCCTGTCGAAGACTGACACCCGTTGAGAGGGGGTATTCAGTCTTGCGATGGCCGACCTTCGAACAGGGGAAACAGCCTTCATGACTTCACGTGGAGTAGGAGCTGAAACGGCCAGTCTTGTGAAGACCGACCCCATAGCAGGAGAAGCCGCCTTGGAGACTTCAGGAGTAAGAATGGCTATCCGCTTTGGGATAACCTCTTCAGGAATTGTGGGCTTCTTCACGGGCCCATCTGAGCTTCGGCCCAGGCTGTTGAAAATCGAGACAATAGACTTGGACGACCCATTGAGAGGGGCCGCAGTAGTTGCAAGCCGATCAAAGACCGAATTTTTCGGAGCTTCTTGTGATGGCACAGGAGCGCTGAAGCTTGTTGGCGGGATCATGGTCCCGAAGAATAGCCAAGTGGTGGCTTGGGTCACTTGTTCCACCAGCACTGTGAAGAGGGAGGCCACTTGGGGCCCGTAGGTTACTCCTCCAGATGAGGCGGTACGGGAGTTGTTGCTGCAACTGCAACAGTTAGAGGCCATTGATGTTCTTTTTTCTTCACAGGAGCAAAATCAAATCTTAGTACCTCGAACCCAAGGGCAACCATATCAAACCGCGATTCCTTCGCGAACACGACACACAAAGTGTGGAGTGGAAAGAGGAAAAGGTCCCATCGGGCGTGCCAGAATCAGTTCTCCGCCGAAAAACGCGACCGGGACGTTGGGACGTACGGCCTGAATTTCGAGGGCAGATGCTATTTGGTGCCATCCGTCCACCTCTCCGAAGATACCAAGTTGATTTATGGCACCGTATATCGAAGGTTTAGACGAATGCAGCCGATGTAGCAAACTTCGTCAGATTCCCCTTCATTTGAGGGGTTTTTGATTGTGGGGACGCTCTTCCCTACAGGTGCAAGCCCCTGCAGTTAATTACACTACCGCATCGCGGTAACAACTTTCTACTTCTCCAGATGGTCACTTCTTGTCGTGTGTGTTTGTTTTATTTTTGGTTGCCCGTGGATTGTATACGGAGACTAATTTATGTGGTCGCCCGTAGGGCGTGGATTAGTCCAAATCCGTATTTTCTTAGATTTGGGTTTGGGGTTGGGTTTAAGGATGCGTTAGTCTCATTTGAGACTAAGATCAATTTAAACGTTTGTTAAGGATACGTTAGTCTAATTTTAGACTAAGATCAACTTAACGATTTGTTAAGAATACGTTAGTCTAATTTTAGACTAAGATTAACTTAACAGGATCATTTAGATCCAACAAAAGAGCATTTGGGCTCTATTGTTTTAGTTTAGGGACTTTACGGTTCATAATTAGTTTAAGAACATTACGGTCCAGTTTAGAGACACCATAGTTTATGAGTTTAGGGCCCCCACAGTCCGAGGTTAAGGATATCATAGTCCATGGGTTTAAGGACCCCACAGTCCGTGGTAGTTTATAGACGTCATAGTCTGTAAAGTTTAAGGACATCATAGTCCATGAGTTTCAGGACCCCACAGTCCGTAGAATGCCTGGTTGTCGGGACCCATCACCTCTCTGAAGACGTTGAAGGATTACAACGACAAATATCAGAGGAGTGAAGAGATGTACCCTTGAACCAATTTTGATTGGGAGATATGTAGTCCAATTGGGACTAAGATCTGAAATTTATGAGCGTATGGGCTCAATTAATCTGAATGAGGGGTTTATGGCCAACTTTGGCTCGGCCCACTCAGTTAAAATGTTAAACATTTAACAATGCCGAGCATTGATCTGGGTTCTGACAGCCTTTCTGTCTTTTATTGAATGCTGAGTACTCATCATAGCTTTAGGGCTTTATTTAAAGAACAGTTTATGTTCTATCAGCGCACGTGTGAGGAACACGTGGCGCGCTTGGCGCAAGCGCCAATATATGAGCGCAAAACGCCGGTTTATGAGCGCAAAGCGCTATTTGTTCAGTGGCGCACACGTGAGGAGCACGTGGTGCGCTTGGCGCTGAGCGCCAGTCCATGAGCGCAAAGCGCTATTTGTTAAGTGGCGCGCGCTTGAGGAGTACGTGGTGCGCTTGGCGCTAGCGCCAGTCCAAGAGCGCAGAAGCGCCTCTAATCAATCTTATGATCTGAGAAATAAATTCTCGTTTATAAGAGATTTTGTCTCAAGGTTCTAAGAACAAAGTTCTTATTTTATAGGAGATGTTTCAATCTCTTATTTTAGTGAAAGGCTTTGCCTTTATGGATCTGTGATCCTAAGAGAATTGAATTATTCTCCCCCTTTTCATAATGAGATGTTCATGATATCATTTTGTAAAAAGACCTTAGTCTTATAGATCTATGATCTGTGAGAAGAATTATGTTCTTCTTCTTTAATGAGATTTTTCTTATCTCTGCTTTTTTTTACCTTGAAGAAAATTTCTTCTTCTACAGAGAGCTTGCTCTTCTTTCTGAGATTTCTCAAAATTTATAGGGGGGTTTCTCTATCTGAGACTTGAAGTCTTGGGACCTTTATATAGGGCAAGCTGATTTGTTCAATCGGTTAAGGAGATCTTTTCTCCAATTGATTTGGGGATTTCCCCATCGTTGGATTTTTGATCCAAAGGCTTCTGATTTACAGAAGGCAATCTTCTTATTTTTAACAAGATTGGGAAATTTTTCCCCATACAGAATTTATTCTGTATTTTGGTGATTTTTTAATCACCATTGAATCATTGATCCAACGGTGCTCTGATTTACAGAGCACAATCTTTTTGTTTGGAAAGATTTTGAGGAATCTTTCCTTAACAGAACTTCATTCTGGTCAATTGATAATTTATCATCTTTATTGGATTTTTGATCTGACGGTGGGGAACATTTAGTTCCAGCGCTAGCGCACTCGTGCTTTGCACGTGAGCGCTGCCTCAGAGCGCTGGCGCTCTTATGAAGCGCTGCTCATTTTGAAAACTTGAACAGAGCTTTGCTCTGATTGGGGGAAACAGGTACCCCCCCTCGAGGCCCCCCATTCGATAGTTAATTTTGGGATCTTCGCCTTCATGAAGATTCGGGTGGGTTTCTAGTTCGTTTCAACTCCCGGATTGGCTTAAAACAATTAGTTTTGGAAGTTTGGCTCACTGGATTTTTCATGTCTTGGAAAAATTGGTTTAGTTTGCTAATTGCGTGCGGAATTCTAATGTCGCAGTTACTTTACAAGCTTTGTTATGTGTGATACAATTATTAGAATCCGGATTAATTAGTTTTATGAAAACTAGTTGGTATATTGTAAACCCAGTCGTTTAGTCTCAATTGATCGATTGCCACGAAGTTTTGATTCGGATCAAAACTCCGTCGCAATTGCGTATTGTACACGATCACTAAGTCGGGAATCTTGTTGAATTATCCGACAACCAATTGAAAAGTGTTTTCAATTTGAGACTAAAATGCAAGTTTTATAAGTTAGGCATGAAATCCGGAATATGAGATATTACAGGTTTATGATGTCTAAGGATATTGCGGATTCTAATTATTATAGTTTTCTGTTTTCTTTTCTGCGACCGTAAGTGTAATATGTGGGGTATCCCAATCTCGTTGCTATATATCAACAAGTTTTAGGGATAAGCATATTTGCTTACGTTGATGATATGTGATATCATGTGTTGATATTGATATGATTTATTGGATCGTCGTGAAAGAATAGCCGGGGGATTCTATGTGAGATGAGGGTTTTTATTTTCATTCATGTAAAATATGTATGTAATATTCTTTTATTGGGGCACTTCCGGGTTGAGGATGATATCACCATTGTTGTGTATTATTTACTTTTCCGCATTAGGATAGACCCAAGGCGGGAAGCATAAGTAACCGGGTTCTAAAGTCCAGTGGGAGACCATCTCAAGGAGTTGAGACCGGGTTTCCTAACTGTAGAATTGGCAGGGTTACTTGCCGCTCTCATAGGGGTCTAGGGATGTGGGTTTGGCTATTCATCACGACTGTGGAATCCGTATTTTACATTACTGGCTAAATTTAAAACACGAACATCCTAGTATATCTAATATTTCATATGTTGCTTCTACTGCTTGATTCTGTGATGTTGATCATATAACTGCGTGAGACGAATGTAATATTATATATATGATATATAATAAACGTTGCTTATGTTTTTCACCCGCGCTAGTCCAGCCCCCGCTCTGCCGCTAATTAAGTAACCTAACGGTGCATGACGGGGCCCAGTGGCGAATGCGGATGGCATAAGCGTACGTTCTATTTTCGTTTCACTTTTCTGTAATGCTTAGGAAACATTAAATGATGGGACTTCATTAATGAGATTAATGAAAAAAAAGAAACCAAAAGATGTTGTACAATAAAATTTTCAAAAAGGGTAGCTCTAGTTTTTGCTTTGCATAGTAGTATTTCTTGATGAATATCCAACACCTCATTCGATGAGGAAAGAGCCGAGATCCCTTTACCGGGAGTGACCTATTTAGCAAAACTAGCAAATGCTACAGCTCACTCGATTTTGTCTTTTGATTGCTTTTCTAGTTCTTGCTTTGCATAGTGGTATTCCTGAATATCCAACACCTCATTTGATGAGGAAAGAGCCGAGATCCCTTCACCGGGAGTGACCTCTTTAGAGAAACTAGCAAAAGCCTCAAAAACACTTCTTTTCAAAATCGCTAGATTCTACAACGATATCAAGTTCATTACGCTCTGTAGGGTGTTTTTCGTCACCCCATTGAGATGGGAATACGCGCACGCTTGTCAGGCGTACTACAGATTCCCCCTGCCTCGGGTAGGCTGGGGTTTAATGATTGTGGGGATCCGAATCTCCGACAGCCGCGGACTAAGCTGCCGTTAATTACCCCTCGCCTTTGGGGCGAGGGGACTTCTGATTAACGGGTTAAACTGGTCATGCGAACTCAATGTGCGGTGTGCGTGTGTTTTGTTTTAAAAGGGGTTTTTGGATATATCGGGAGCCACGCAGAGTTTTTACGGGGGTCCCGCTACCCGGATAGCGGGCTGGGGGTCAAGGGGGATAGCAGCCCCCTTGCGGGGTTCGGGGCAGCGCCCCGGCCCAAAAAAATTTTGAGGGGGGAGAGTGTCGCGGAGTATGTGTATGTGTACATATGTATACATATGTATATATATACATGTATATATAAATAAAGGGGAAAAAGACATCCAAAGGATGCGTGGGGCCAGCGCCTAGGCGCTTGAGCGCAAACGCGCCACGTGTCGGCACGTGGGCGCTCTGCGCTCGAGCACAGAGTGCTGGAGCGCAACGCGCCATGTGTCGGCACGTGGACGCTTTGCGCTCAGACGCTGAGCGCTTGGGCGCAAGCGCACCACGTGTCGGCATGTGGGCGACTTGCGCTCGAGCGTCTGCGCTGGAGCGTAAGCGCGCCACGTGTCGGCACCGGGGCGACTTGCGCTCGAGCGCTTGCGCTGGAGCGCAAGAGCGCCACGTGTCGGCACGGGGGCGACTTGCGCTCGAGCGCAAGAGCGCTTGAGCGCAAGCGCGCCACGTGTCGGTACGGGGGCGCTTTGTGCTTGAGCGCTGAGCGCTTGAGCGCAAGCGTGCCACGTGTCGGCACGCGGGCGCTCTGCGCTTGAGCGCCGGCGAGAAAAAGAGGCTTTTAGCCTAAAAACATTTCTCGGAAGAGAAATCAGAGAGGAGTTGGACTCCTGAGTGTGTGTTTTTTTATTTGTTTTTTTTTTTTGGGGTTAATGGGAGGGGTTCTTCTTCTTCCTCCTCTGTTAGCTGAATCTTGAAGATCAAGAGATATGGGATTTTAAAAATCACTCCTTTTTGAGATCTAATAGAAGATCTGAGTTCCCCTTGATGGGTTTTGTGGTGAAAAACTAATTTGTTTTATAAAAAGGAGAGTAGAACTCTTGATTTAATTCAAGAGAAAGAAGAAGGTTTTGGAACCTTGAAGAAGGAGAAAGATCTCAGATCTGAAACTTTTTTTTTTGAGAGAGAAAAAGTTGTTGGGATATTTCATTATCCTTGCCTTTATAGGCTATACACTTTACACATAGCCCCTTGGGCTTCACAAAATGGCATTTTGCCAATCCCATGGCTCATGTGCCATTTCTTTTTGCACATAAGCCATGGGCTTTACAAAAATTTGGCTTTATGCCTATTTTTCTTACATTTATCCATAAAATAAAATAAAAGAAATGCAACAAAATTATTTATGACAAAATTTTTATCTTGGCATGGGGGGAGGCCGGCCGCTTCATGTTCTGGCTCGACCCGAGCATGGGCCCACTGAATCTGGGCTTGGGCCCACTTGGCTTGGGGTTGACTTTGATTTTGACTTGGTCAACCGGGGTGTAAATTTTTACCCCAACACGCTCATGGTTTTCTTAAAAACTTGCATAACCCTCCGTCATTCAGATAAGTGCTATTTTAGTATTCGTGCTACGTTTGTTGGCCTGCGTCAAGGCGTAGTGTGCGGTAGCTGAATTAGTGCTTATCTGCAGCATGTGATGCGATTGGATTAGGGTGGTTGTTGGCCTGCGTCAAGGGTCGTGCGGATGGGTTTAATTCAATCAAGAAATGAACGGGTTGAACTTGACTAACGCCCTATAGTTTGTTGGCCTGCGTTAAGGTCATAGGACGTTAGGGGTAAAAACATTATCGGGGATTTCAAGTGTTGAAATTTGCAATGAGATTGCATACTTTCTATATGATAGTTGGATCCCGATACCCACTGCGAGTAGGAGTTACTCCTGGGAGAGTTTTGCACTTTACAATTAGCTGATTAAGTAGATTTCTAGAAAGATGTCAACAGGGTTATGCCTCTAGGGAAACGAGGTTTATTTTAATTAGGTCTGTGCGAAAGCACGGGGAACCTCCCTCGGAGTACCGATACCTGCCTGGCCGAACGATTGGCGAACCTGTAAGGTGTAATTAATCCCGGCTAACCTTACCTTTTAAAGTTTGAAGTAAGATTTGATAAAAACAGTAGGAGCCATCCTGATTAGATAAAATAACCAATCTAATCTTGCAAAGAGCGCACGCAAAGTGATTATCCTTCTCTCTCTCCTGGTAGCTACTAATGACATGTCTTAATCAAGATAATAATATGGATGTATTGACCGAACCTACTTATTATGCTGGGCTAGGTTCCACTCTATCTTATGATTGTCATAAGTCTGGGTAAGGAATAGGGGAATATTCGGATTCCCACGCCACCCAAACAAAGAATAAGTATGTTGATGCATTGTCTTCGGGTGTGTTCGTTATCAAGAATTGTTTCTCAGTTTACTCTAAGTCCTGGGTATTGGATACCGGATCAGGATCCCACATATGTAATTTGTTACATGGGCTATAGAAAGGTGGAGAACTGGAAAAGGGTGATATGTCTTTAGTAGTAGAGATGGTGCAATTGTTGCAGCCAAAGCAGTTGGCAAATATCACCTAGTGTTACCAACTGGTAATACAATGATTCTAAGCGACTGTTATTTCATACCAATAATATTGTGAATATTTTCCTAAATTAAGTGTTGATTGGGTAAGGTACGTTGTATAACAATATACACGTTCTGAATCAAAATACAGTTCTAAACGTACAGAACACACACAAGAGGAACAATTCAGAAATGAACGAAGTCTTCTTGAGGCATTATAGACTAGGTCATGTCGATGAAACAAGACTAGCTAAAGTTCCATAAGGATGCATATTTGAATCCGTTCGAATTTATATCTTATGAAACTTGTCAGTCATGTCTCAAAGGCTTGGTGACCAAATCTCTGTTTACTGGAAATGGAGAAAGAGCTACTGAACTCTTGGACAGATACATGGTGATGTATGCGGTCATATGTCTACACATGCCAGAGATGGTTCCGCGTACTTTATTACATTCACCGATATTCTCTCAAGATACGGACATGTGTTCTTTTTGAAACACAAAATCTGAATCTTTTGAGAATTTCAAGAAAGATAAGTACGAAGTTGAGAACCAGATGGGTAAAAGTATTCAAATCTTTCGATATGATCAGGGAGGAGAATACTTGAGCATGAAATTCTGAGACTATTTAAAAGAGAATGAGATTCTCTCTCAGTTTACTCCTCTGTATACACCACAGCACAACGGTATATTGGGGAGGAGGAATCGCACCCTATGAGATATGGTGCGCCCTATGATGAGTACCGTTGAGTTGCCTATTTCCTTTCAGGGACATGCACTTGAGAATATGCATACCTATTGAATAGATTTCCGATCAAATCCGTTGCCACCACTCCATATAAGATATGGAATGGGAAGAGACCATCTCTTAAATGAGTTAAGATATGGGGTTGTCCGGCCTATGTTGAAAAGCAAAATCCGGACAAGCTCGAGGCAAGGTCAGTTCTGTGCAAGTTTGTAGGATATCCCAACCATTCACGAGGGTATATCTTCTACCACACCAAGGAACAAAAGTTGTTTTGTTTCTCGACATGCCACCTTTTTAGAAAAGGAATTTCTTGTCAAAGAAAATAGTGGCAATGAGGTAGAACTGGAAGTAGTTCCAGCAAACACAAACACAAACTATAACTGACAATTTGTTGGAACCGGAGGATTCAATAGTCCCTGATGAACCGAAGCCGCTCCGCAGATCTAGTAGGTTTCTCATCCACCTGAGAGATACTACGGTTTTCTCATAGACGGTGGGAACGAGGATTGCATCATGGAGATGATGACCCAACTAGTTTTGAGCAAGCCATCACAAGTGGAGACTGTGTGAAATGGCAGGATTCTATGCGATCTAAGATAGAATCCATGTACACCAGCAAAGTGTTGACTTTGCATGTTGCTTCTGAAGGGGTAAAACCCATCGGGAACAAGAAGATCTTTGTGGAAGATAATCTGGTGTAGATGGAAAAGTTGAGACTTTCAAACCTAGACTTGTAGCAAAAGGTTTTCATTTACGACCTGGTGTCGACTATGATGATACCTTTTCTCCTGTCAATATGCTTAAGTCCATGAGAATTCTACTTGCCATTGCTGCATACCATGACTACGAAATCTGGCAGACTGCACGTCAAAACCGTTTTTCTAAATGGTGATTTAGAAGAGAGCGAGTATATGATACTGCCAGAGGGCTTCATAGATAGTGGGAGCAGTGGAAGTATGTGCAAGCTGCTTAAATCAATCTACGGGTTAAAGCAGGTATCGTGGAGATGGAACATCTGTTTTGATGAAGTTGTCAAAGAGTTTGACTTTATCAAAAAGGTAGATGAACCATGTATATATAAGAAGGTTGTAGAGAGTATGGTTGTTTTCCTCGTATTGTACATGGATGACATACTCTTGATAGGAAACGATGTTCCTATGCTACACTCGGTCAAGCACCTCTTATCACACAGGTTCTCCATGAAAGATCTAACTGATGCCTCATACATCCTGAGGATATAGATCTATAGAGATAGATCTAAATGGATTTGGGATTGTCCAAATCCAGGTACATAGACAACATGCTAAAGGGGTTTAATATGGATGATTATAAGCGTGGTAATATCCCCGCTTGTTCAGGAATCACTCTCTCTCCAAAGAGAAGTCTCTCAAGACTGATTTGGAGAGAGCTCGCATACAAGGAATGTTCTATGCTTTGGCAGACGGGTCAATCATGTATGCGATGTTATGTACCAGACCAGATGTAGCTTACTCGGTAGGTGTAATGAGTAAGTATCAAAAAGATCTTTGGGAAAACCACTGGACAACTGAAGAACATTCTTAAGTGCTTGAGAAGGACTGAAGAGATGTTCTTGGTGTATGGTAACTGTGTACTCCAAATGGAGTCCTTTACCGATTCGAGCTTGCAAAGTGATAAGGACGACTGTAAGTCAGTCTCGGGTTTTGTCTTCACCCTCGGTGGAGGGACGCTGTGTTGGAAGGGTTCCAAGCTATATACCGTAGCAGACTCGTTGATAGAGGCTAATTACATTACTACCAACGATGCTGCCAAAAAGGTTGTCTGGATGAAAAAGTTCATGAGATGAACTAGGTTCCTACCATTGGGCATCCAATACCTGTGTATTGTGATGACAATAGAGCTGTGGTTTTGGCCTAGGAATCTCGGTCCCATCAGCGATCCAGACATATTCTTAGACAGTATCATCTGATCAGGGAGATAGTTGATCTCCGGGAGATCGAGGCCAGGAGAGTTAACACAGAGGATAACACAGCGGATCCACTCACCGAGACCATTCCCCAGATACTATTCGAGAGACTTTTGGGATGTTGGGTATGAGATACTACAACAACTGGTCTTAGTGCAAATGGGAGATTGCTAGGAATGTGTATGCCCTAGAGGCCATTATTGATGATATAGTGGATGCTTGGACATATATATAGAGGACTTTCTTGCTCGACATGATAATATGTTATCGGGTTACTTTTATCTTAACATGTAGACTGGTATTTATACTGTCTGTCTCTTACATGTTGATAAAACCCTTAGGATATGTACTTGACTACCATGATTATGATGAGATCATACTAGTGGGGTCAGGGTGGTCCATAAGTACATTCTTTAATCAGTTCTTAGTCATGGGAATATCGAGACTAGGGCATCGATATTGCAGAATAGACTAGTGTGTACGTTTCTTGTCCCTTAGAGGGCGACGGTTGATCCCACAACCATTGGTGTGTGACATCAAAAATTGTACACATATACTCATTGGAGAATGGGTACACCGAACAGGACTCGTCGAGAACTCCTATGTGGTAGTATACCTATCGTCAGATAGAAGTCCTCTGGTGACACTGGTACAGGTTATTCTGTAGACCCGAGATCGTCATATAGTCTTGTGTGGCTCCTACTGTGCTTTGATTTCCTCCCTACTACGCTCAAGAGGAGTTGTGCAAACAGGTGGATTTTGGATACAGTCCCGAGTCACATGGAGGCAATGAGCGATAGGAGGGGTTTTATCTCTCCCGGTATTGGGGGTTGATGTTGCACTATGCTCGATTGGCTATAACTGGAAGTCCCTGGCCAGGGCTGCTGCCGAGATTTACTGATAAGTGTTATCAGTAGTTTCTCAAACCGTTATAGGTCAGACATCGGCATGACTTATCACGTTACTAGGGACTGACGTTTACCATCACTAGACATGATATGCGACATATCAGACGAAGAGACCGAACTGTACGATAGTGTTACTGATAGGCTTCATGGAGACTATGAACAAGCTTGCTTGTTGATCTTCATATCGCTCAATACCCGGGTAGCCGTTACGTTCAGCTAGTACCGCTGACGGCTTGTAGGTGACTGATGTGATCATCACCTACTGCTGGCGTATTGACGAGTCTTTAGAGTCCCACACAGAAGTTTCCTAGTTCAACCGAAACGAGTAGGACACATATGTGATATGTGTGTGGGCCTGATTAAAACGTGTATGTGATGCCGTATTGTAATCTGGCAGTTATCTGTTATCGGTTCGGTTATATGTGATATAACCAGATTGTCGAATAAAGTGTTGATTTGATAATGTGATATACAGATGAATGATATTAGTCGGTCATATGTGATATAACCAGATTATTAAATCAAGTGTTGATTTAATAATGTGATATATATTATATATGATATAATTATATCTTAACTAATATCATTAGCTCACTAATTATTCTTCATAATATATATATTAATATATATGATATATATATTGTTCCCCTCTGAAAGACGGCCAAGACTGACGTCTTGCCTGAGATTCGGGGCAGATGCTAATTGGTGCTATCCGTCCACCTCTCCGAAGATGCCAAGTTGATTTATGGCACTGTGTATCGGAGGTTTAGACGGATGCGGCCGATGTAGCAGACTTCGTCAGATTCCCCCTCGTTTGAGGGGTTTTTGATTGTGGGGACGCTCTTCCCTGCAGGCGCAAGCCCCTGCAGTTAATTACGCTACCGCATCGCGGTAACAACTTTCTCCTTCTCCAGATGGTCACTTCGTGTCGTGGGTGTTTGTTTTGTTTTTGGTTGCCCGTGGATTGTATACGGAGACTAATTTATGTCGTCGCCCGTAGGACGTAGATTAGTCCAAATCCATATTTTCTTAGATTTGGTTTTGGGGTTTTGGTTTGAGGATATGTTAGCCATATTTGAGGCTAAGATCAACTCAAACATTTGTTAAGGATACGTTAGTCCAATTTGAGACTAAGATCAACTTAACGGGATCGTTTAGATCCGACAAAAGAGCATTTGGGGGCTCTATTTTAGGGACATAATGGTCCATTGAATGTATGGCCGTCGGGACCCGTCACCTCTCTGACGACGTTGAAGGATTACAACGACAGGTGTCAGAGAAGTTCAGAGATGTACCCTTGGACCAAAGTTGGTTGGGTGATCCATAGTCCAATTTGGGACTAAAGTCTGTTTGAAGGTTTAAGGATACGTTAGCCATATTTGAGGCTAAGATCAACTTAAACGGTTGTTAAGGATACGTTAGTCCAGTTTGGGACTAAGATCGACTTAACAGGATCGTTTAGATCCGACAAAAGAGCGTTTGGGCTCTATTGTTCCAGTTTAGGGACATGGTGGTCCATCTCCAGTTTAGGGACATAGTGGTCCATCTCCAGTTTAAGGACATGGGAGTCCATTGGTAGTTTAAGGACGCATAAGTCCATGGGTTTAAGGATCCCACAGTCCATATGGGTGTGTTTAAGGACACATTAGTCCGTTAGTTTAAGGACGCATAAGTCCGCGGGTTTGAGGACCCCACAGTCCGTATTAATGTGTGGTTGTCGGGACCCGTCACCTCTCTGAAGACGTTGAAGGATTACAACGATAAATATCAGAGGAGTTCAGAGATGTACCCTAAACCAATGAGTTGGTTGAAAGAGCAGATGTGCTCAGTTCAAGATGATTTGAGGACTTATGGCCAGTTTGGGCTAAGTCCAATTATGTTTGAAATATTGGCCCTCTGTTGGTCCATTGAAGGAGAGGCTTTGCCTCTAGAAACTTAGCCAATTGGGCTAAAGCTAGTGTTAAACACTAAAGACCAACAGTGTTGAACACTGGGAATAAGATTAGCAAGTTAGTGTTAAACACTAAAAGATAATCAGTGTTAAACACTGGGAACAGAGTTTTCAAATTAGTGTTAAACACTAAGCAAATCAGTGTTAAACACTGCAAATAGAGTTTTCCAAACTAGTGTTAAACACTAAGAAAATCAGTGTTAAACACTGAGGACAAAGTCTTCAGATTAGTGTTAAACACTAAGGAGAGAGGGGTCACGTGTGGACACGTGAGAGCGCCCTGATTCCCCTTATTTTATTCTGCAGGTAAGTGTTTAACACTTTAGTTCTGACGGCCGTCACGTGCGAGCACGTGATGAAAGCCCATGCTCTGTGCGTTATACTGCTCATTAGGGGTCACGTGGTGACACGTGAGGGCGCCCCAGAGCTCTTTTCTATTCTTTTTGCTTCAGAGGTCACGTGAGGCACGTGAGGTGCCTGAGATTGGGCCGAAACTCCTTTCTTCGTTCTGCTATTAAGTGTTAAACACTTTCATTTTTAGAGCATCACGTGTTGGCACGTGATGGGGATCTATGCGCCAATTGTTAAAGCATTTGCTGAGGGGTCACGTGATAACACGTGAGAGCGCCCAAAGCTTTCATTTCCTTTGCTTTTTCTTTCTGCTTTTTGGGAGTCACATGGGAGCACGTGAGGCATTGCCTCAAAGTTAATTCCTTCTTATTTCCCGGGATCTCTTCAGGGGTCACGTGGGGACACGTGACCTTGGTCTTTTGCATGCATGGAGATCTTTTAAGTCACTTCAATTTATTTTGAGAATTTAATTCTCTGTAAGATTAAGAATTAAATTCTTATTTAGGGTAAAACCCTAATTTCTTTTCAAAGGAATTAAATTCCCAGATATGTGAAAGAATTAAATTCTTGATTAGGGTTAAACCCTAGTTTCATTTTAGGAGGAATTAAATTCCTGTGAGTTTGGGAGAATTAAATTCTCAAAACTCAATTCCTCCTCTGTGTTTTAGATCTGCATGGCAGGATCTCAACCCAATGAGAATTAAATTCTCAATTCATGGGGAGATGTGCACTTTGCAGATTCTCAACCAGAGAAAGAACTAAGTTCTTTTCTTTAAGTAAGAGTTAAACTCTTTTGAGAATTAAATTCTCTTTTGAAGCCTCTATTTTCTTACCTAGGGTTTTTCTTTTGCAGGGAATTAAATTCTCCTCTCTTTGCTTTTTCTTCTCTTGAGAATTAAATTCTCCTCCCTCTGTTTTTCTCTCAAAAAAGTATATCCCTCTTCTTCTCTTCTTTTGACTCCTATTTATAGGAGAAGAAAAAGAATCAATTTGTTTAGCAAATCTCTCATTGAAAGATTTGATTTGATTTCATAATTAATATGATCCTTTAGATCATACATTGAATTTTTATTCACCGTTGGATTTTAAATCCAAAGATATTCTATTTGTTATTTCGGTGAGATTTAGGGAGATCTTTCCTTATTTAAGATTTTTCCATAAATTGGTGATTTTTTAATCACACTTGGATCTTTAATCCAACGGTTCCCCATGACCCTTTTCCATCTGGAAAGATTCAGAAACTTTTAGAATTCAATTCTATTAAATTATAAGGCTTTTAAAGCCAGTCACGTGCTGGCACGTGACCTTTGGTCACGTGTGAGCACGTGACCCCCAATTGGGTTCCTTTCTCAGACGCTTATTTATGTTTCAGTTTTAACCATCACGTGTCAACACGTGACCATTGGTCACGTGTAAGCACGTGATACCTCGTTGAGGTATTTTCTGACTTTTAGAATTAAATTCCATTCATTATTTTAGAGGCTTTAAAAGCCCATCACGTGTCTGCACGTGACCCATGGTCACGTGTGAGCACGTGATGTCCCATTGGGGTCTTTTCTGAGTTTTTATTATATCTTTTGACTCCTCCAGCGGGTTCTTAAAGGCCCATCACGTGTGGACACGTGATGCCTCATAACTTTTGATACCGAATGAATTATGAAGCCCATAATATATCAAATCGAAGGGTTTTTCGAGACGCTTTCGATACCATCAGAATTTATCTGTTTCTCATTCGGGAGTTTGTCAAAAAACAGCCCGGAAGATACTGGTTCCTATTTTCTTAGGCGTATCGCCGCCATTTGATACCTTGGGCTCTTTTGCGCAGAAATTTTTGGCAGGAACATATATATATATATATATATATATATAATAATAATAATAATAATAATAATAATAATAATGAAGTATGGCATAAAATTCTATTTTGTGAAAATAGAAATGAGGTGGAAAATGAGAGCATGGTTGCAAGCATGGGATTTACATTTGTTTATTCATCTTGACTCACTATTCAAGCATGGTTGCAATTTTATATTGCAAAATTCCATATTTGAATGAGTGGGGGTCAAGGGGTTGCCATTCATTCTAAGCCCATTCTCAACACTTAGCCATTTTCTTGAGTTGCTCCCATGGCTGCTCTCTAGCTTCTTCTTCATCCTCAATTGCTATAGTTCAAGTTTCAACCCTCACATGTGATGTGAACCATGAAACTTGAACACAAACTTGTGAGTTTTTAACATCCCCTACTTCATCATCCTATACTTAAGTAGCGATCGAGTGTAGCGTGTTTACTGTGCTAAAGAGTTTAGCGTATAGGTAGCTTGAGTTGGAGGAACTTCGCGTGGATCATCTTTGGCACGAAGGTCATCAGAGGAAGCTCGTCTAAAGCCTCAAGTGGAGCCTAGTGGAGTCGCGGGACTACTACACGGAGCATGTGAAGTGAAGGACTCGATTTATGAGGGTATAGCAATCTTTCACTTTCTCTAGTTGTTCACATCATCATAGCAAACCCTAATATTCTAGCAAAAATCTTGTATAGTCTAACTTAGCACCTAATAAAAATTAAAATTTGGCATGCTTGATACTACTAAAATCTCATGGTAGTGCTAGGGCCGACTTTCAATAATCAACCAATTAAATTAACTAAGGCTATCTTACAATTATAATATATATTATATTCGGGATGTTTGGGATAATTTCTTGTGTGAATCCAATGGAGCTTTAAGAGTCCCGTATTAACCTCTTTTTTATTTTACTCGAATATCAGTCGGGTTGACTCATTCACAGCGTAGAGCCCGATACTAACACATAAAATGAGCCCGTGTTTCCTTACTCCTGTGGCTCCACTCTTGAGCTCGTGAATATTTCTACGGTTGTGTTGACATTCACATTTGGAACTTAACATTAACATAATGATCATATAGAGGCCTATAGTACATATTTATCCATGAACATATATTTTTACTTGTCATATATATATATATTCTATACTTTTCATTTTTACTCTTACTTATCCTTAGGACTTACCGAGCACTATTTCGCTGACGGGCATTCCATCCATCCTTATTTTCTTGGAACGTTCGTTAGATACGGTCGAGACGGAGGAAGTGGAAGCCACAGAGGAAGACTACAACCGGATTGCTCCTCAGGATTATCTTAGCATCACTTTTTATTCAGTTTATGTATGCTACATGTTTAGGCATTTTCCTTTATTATATTTACTTTCCAGTTGAAACTCATGTACTTGTAAATATTGGAAGTTGAATGTAAATAAAGATGTTCGTTGAAATTTTTTACAGTTTTCATTTATTCTTGCATTGTGTATTATTGTTTCAATATACTTAGTGTATTTATTTAGGGAATGACCTTCTCTAGATAAATATGCCGCGAGCTTGCTACGTCATCATTTCCGCAGGGCGCGACACACGTGAAGGCAGTGAGCGTTCGGGAGGATTCGTCTCTCCCGGTATAGCGAGTTGATATCGCGCTATGTAGGACATGACTGCAACCACAAGTCGGTGGCCATCGCAGTGGAGATAAACTGATAGGTATTATCAGTTGTATATCCAGTTGGTTTTGAGTCCTCTGTCGCGCGACTTATCGAGTTATTAGGGTTTGACAGATTCCAAACCTTAGACCTGATATGTGATACTCTTGAACGAAAAGACCGGACTGTACGACGATTGTCACCGATGGACTTTGCAGGGTTCACATAAACTTGCTCGTTGACTTTCTTTCGATCAATACCCGGGTAGTCGTTACATGCAGTTAGTACCGCCGACGTACTTGTGGGCTATTGATATAATCTTAATCTACTGCCAGTGTATTGCCGAGTGTTTAGAGTTCCACACAAAGGTTTCCCGGCACAGGCGAAACGATATAGGGCACATATGAGGATACGTGCAGGAGTTCGATTAAACACGTGTATGTGATACACGTATTTTAATCGGGTGTTTAATGATATTAGACGGTATATATATGATATAACCGTTAAATCAAATGTAGATTTAATAATTAAATGTATATTTATATATTAATATATTTATATATTAACTAATATCATTCTCACTTTATTTTTCCTTCTCTTTATATATTATTTATATATGATATAAATAATATATATATATATATATATATATATATATATATATATATATATATCATTTGTCATGGTTGTATATACACATTAGATGTGTGTATAAGAATCACATAGAATTCAGAGATAAAGATCAATGATATTTGCTTATTTAACTAAATGAAACAATGAGTCATTTATTAGAATTGTGTAGATTTTAGATGACTCATTTTTGTTTTGTTCATTTAAATAAGATATGATATATTTGTTCTTATTTTTGAAAGGACATTCCATTCTTATCATTTGATCTCCATGGATGTCTCTCTTGAAATGGTTTAAGTGAGAAAATGAAAAAAGAAAGAGAAAAATTTAATGAGCTAATTATTCTATATCTCTTACTAATTATCCTTGGCAAGTTTAATTGATGGGTTGCTTCGTTTTGTTGAGATCAATTCGAAACTAAATCCTGTGATGAAGTTATCTCAAGGTGGATCATCTCGGTAAGGAGATCACTGAGCAGGGTAGTTCCGGATTTCGTGAAGACTGGTCGGAGTCCAAGGAGAGGTGACTAACGCACTACAAAGGTTGTAGCACTTTAAACTTACTTTCTTTTCTTTTTACAATTGCATCTATTTGATGATCTTGGTTAGGCTTTAGTTCTATATTTGAAAAAATTGTTGTTTTCTTATTCCACCGCGGTCCGTGAATATCACGATCCTAAATCCGAAACTTACAATAAGAAAATACAACATATTTTTTTAAGGTCCTGTAGTTTACATCTGATCTTATTTTTGATTGAAAAAATAGTAAATGATGATAACATTGTTATTCCGTGAACGAAGAAAAGGATCCGATTACTTCAAAAGAACTGAACAAGAACACATGAGCTGAAAATCTCATATACACATAATAATAAGAGTAGCATATCAATCTTCTTTTGTTTACATACTTTCCAAATTCAATTTACATGTTGGTGATGGAGGAAAATGGGCTGTGTAAAGATGGAGGAATACCTTTATGTCAAACTTGCAATTGGTTAGAAGAACAATGGCCGGCTGTGTTTAAATTATGTTACAAAATAAACTTTTCGATCTCATTTGAAATTAGTCTACACTAGTCAATATTTTGAAAACATTAGCACGTTCTCTAAGGATAATCTCATGTTCATAAAAAAAGAAAGGGTAAATTGTCAAAAACCCTCTACAGCATTCAGGAGTTGTCAAAAAAGCCTTGTTGTTTTCTAAGTACATCCAAAGGGCCTCCTATTCTATATTGTTCGTAAGAAATGTTGTATTTGAATGGCCAGGTATTATAAATTAGATGAAGTTACAAATTTACCCTCCTCCTCAATAACAAATTGCTCGGCTCTCGCGATCTCTTTTTCTCATCTCCTCCGTTCGCTCCTCCTCCACCGCCGCCGTCGCCGTCGCCGTCGATGAGTCCCGCTGATGATGCTCACGAGTGGTATCTCCTCAAGCTTACGACGTGTGGCCGATAACGTGTCCCGAAGGCTACGGATGGAATAAACGAGTTGCACTATGAGGATTTCTCGGGACTTCATTCCGAGGAACGTGTCCGACCTTCGAAGGGGCCTGGGGCCTTCCTAAATACATTCCACATTCATCAAATTACCAACAGCTCATCTCCGAGCCATCTCAGACTCCTGGTTCGTCTGACGATACAGGTAACTCGAATTATCTTAATATGCCCTACTATGCTTCTGTTCCTCGGGTCTAACTTGATTGTGGGAAGGTTCTATGGCGGTCTCTTTGCAGGTAGCTCGGTTTACAAGATCGCCAACAACTCCATAACCAAATCTTAGCAGTCCAAGATCACATCCCAGGATGGACGGATGATAGGACAGCGTCTGATGGAGATCGGAAGCTCCATCGCCCGCCATCGCCTTCTCCTCTCCAGCCTCGATCGCCGCCTACGACCTCCAATCTTATCCCAGAGGAAAGACAAACAGAAAAGATCATTTCTTTTCCTTTCAATTCTTTTTCTCGTTCCATTTACTTCTCTAAATTAATTCTCTCTCACCTCGTCGAAACCATAATTTCTGCCCCAAATTTTGGTGGACGATGAGCTCGCAAAAGAAGAGGTCGTTCAAGATCGAGGCGTTCAAGCATCGCATCAAGGTCGATCCCAGGTACTCGGAGAAGACATGGAAGGTCCTCGAGCACACGATCCACTAGATTTACAGCCACAACGCCATCGACCTCAGTTTCAAAGAGCTCTACAGGTTCGATTTCCATCGGGTTTTTTCTCTTGATTTTTTGGGCGATCTGTTGTTGTTCGATGATGATCTGATAGCAATTCGATGGATGAACGCGATTGGAGATATAAGATTCCTGTAGCCAACGCCAAAAATCGAATTGTTTTAGATTATCGATTTTTTTTATAGTTTGAATCGGTTACTTGTAGCAAAATTTTCAATTTTCCATCGAATATAGACGCTTTGTTAGTCTAGAAAATTTTGGAATCGTGCTTGGTTGCATGACCATGAAATATGAACACATGAGATACGTTAACCTTGCCTGAGAATTGAGATTCAAGAAATTATGAGAATAAGCATGAATAAGCACGAATGCATGCGTCTATAATTTATAATAGCTTATAATGTTATGCTTATGATTATGATGTCTCCTGTAAATACCAATCAAATAAGAGATGTTGCACGACTAAGTCGAGCATGTGAAATATGAGTAATCTTTCATTCAATGACTTTCTACCGATCTTATCTTATTGGATAGGGTCTTAAGATTGTTTGCTCATGAAAATCATATAAACTGATCATATCTTATTGGACATCCACGCATGGAAGGGTTTTTTGGGCACTTGGCAGTCTTCATACATGCAGTCATGCAGATGTGGACAGAGAAGAAATTGCTTGAAGAGCGATCTCATTATTTTGTAAATCCCTCAACTTCTCCTCTTGGAAAGGCGAGGTGCGAATTTTGTGGTTCCTTAATTTTTTTTGATTGCTTCTTATGCCTATTGTTCCTCGTTTAATTAGTTCACAATCTTCCAGCCTTTTTGATCTGTTTTTCGTATATTGTTATGTTACTACTCTTGGAATTTTTTATAATTCAGCCTCACCCATTTTGGGAAGTCTTGCAATGGCATGTTCTAACATTTTTCCTTTCCTTCTTTAATGATCTATTGCCTTAGCTAGAGAATTGCAGTGCTTTTCATTTTTTAATTGATGATGCGCTATTTTGTAACAGCAATTCCGGGTAATGTGTGGTTCAGTTGGATGATATCATGAGACTACAAATGTAAGGACCAATCAAACATAAGAAGTAACTACTAAACTCAAATATTCTATTTCTCTATGCTTTAAGGCTTGATGTAAACCTGAAAGTTTTTCAGGTGTAAACCTGAAATGAAGAAACCTGAAGGTTTCAGGTATAAAATTCAGACATCTGAAATGAAGAAAATTTTAGGAATAAACCTGAAAGTTTTTTCTTCTTGACATCAAATAGCATGCTGCATGCATGACACGGTTCTGTAACAGCAGGTTCGTGCACTTGATTTCTCATTTCAGAAATTTCAGACATTATAAGATGGAGTTTGTTTAGGATCCTATCAGAAGAATTTAGAAATAAATCCTCCCCACTTTTTCATCATTAGATTAATTTTGGGATGTATGCTAACGATTATGAATAAAAGCTTTTATTTATTACCGAACGTAACATAATTGAATGCACAAATCCCAAGGTTAATCTAATGGTGAAAATGTTAGAAGGATTTCCAAATTCCTCCGATAGGATTCTAGTCGAACTCTTATAAGATATGAATATAAGAAAAAGTAACTAACCTTCAAAAGGTCGGTGTCTTCTCTAATTTACCCTTACAAGTTCACATATGAAAGCAGGTGTCCAGAGAGCAACAACAATAACTACAATAGAAAAGGCAATTACCCTTGTTTTTGGTTGGCCTGTTAAATCTTTTTCTCCTTTTGTCCTTTCACTCACTCAGGAGCTTTAATTCTGGTTACATGAGTAATCAACATCTCTCTTCCATTTTTCATACTAAAGTCTTCATGTTTTAGCACTATAACTCTCCTGGTCCAATCTTGCAACCATAAAATACTTATATTCTTTAGTTATATTGGTGACCACATGAGCCTATGTTGGCACTTTTCGTGGCTTGAACAAAATCAAGTGATATAAAGGTTCATTTGGAATCAATAATACCACTGTTTTAATATCTTATAAATTCCTGGTTCCTGAAGTATAAGTCTATCAACTTTAAAGCATCTATTTACATTCATTCAGTTATTAACAAGCTAAATCACTACAAGAAAAGCAATCTTCAGTGGCACTTTTGTTGATGGCAAAAGCACAAATGCCGCTAAAAATAGTTTTAGTGGTAACCAAAAAATTGCCATAAGATAAATGCCACAAAAAGTCCAAAACAAATTAACGTGTCAAAGTCTTAAAAAATCGAAGAGAATCTGAAAAATCAGAGGCGGCAAAATCCCATAACATCAAAAAATGAGATTCCCACGAAATCTCTGTTCCCAATATAACCTATTTAACTTTTCGGGGGAATTTTTTTTTTTCTTAATTAATCCCTCATCTTCCTCCTTCAGCATCCACCTAGGCAACCACATCCCTTAACCCAAAATCCCTTTCTACCTCATTGATTAGGTAGCAATCGAGTGATCAAGGCACCATCGCCAAGGCGTGTGTGTGTTCACTGCGGCCGAGACATTGACCAAAATATATAAGACCTTGGGCCATTACGGGAAGATACACCTTAAAAAGGTGGAAGATCCTAAGTCTCCAGGTGGGAAACAGTTGTAAAATAATCATAACTGTGTTGTTTATTGCTTGTAATATTATGTCCCTATTATGTATCAGTATTATCCATGTAAACTGTAATTCTTATGTTTGGAAATTGTCTGAATGTTATGCGCAACACTCTTTAGTGTCTTAACCGAAACTATTTTCGTTGTCTGCAAGCATGCGGGCGAAGGTATACAGGGATGTGACATTTGCCGTTTATCCCGTAATAGAACATACCGATGAGCTCGGCAAGATGCATAGGGACGTTGTTGACGCTTTTTTGAAGGAGCGTAATTCGTCGATGGTAATACACTCTGACCGTATGAACCGTGTTTCAATTTCCCGTTTTAAACACTTCGATTTCTTAACCGGGCAACAGGTGGGAGATACGCTACGTTTAGATATTGCAGGCAACTTATTAGAGGCTACAGAAAACTGTTTAGAAGTTAGAGACAACTTTTATAGATATTACATGTAACTTATTAGAAACTGCAGGCAATTCTTATAGATGTTAGAGGCAACTCAGTAGATATTATAATCAAGTTAATAGATGTTACAGGTAGCTTAGTAGAACTTGCATTCAACTTATTAGAAATTAAAGTAAATTGTTGAAAAACCCTCGGCCCAAGTAAAACCTGTCAAAAAGCCCCTTGCATTTTCTGATTAGGGAGAAGGGGCGTACTTAATGAAAGCCCTAAATTAGCTTTCTACGAGTCCCTCTCAAACCGCGATCTACCGCCCCCATCTCGGTAATGGTCCCGGCCACTATCTCGTAAGGGGCTTTCTCTCGGTGCTGGCTCTGCAGCTGGACTTCTCTCTTTATCTCGGCGCCTTCCTTCTCGCTACCGGAGATTTGCCCTTGTGTTTCTAGCGCGGGTGATGCCTCTTCCATTAGTGCTGCTTCCTCCGATGCCTCCGCTCGGTCAACGGTCTCTGGAATTGCTGCCGAACGATCAAAGTGAAGAAGACACAGCTTTTTTTTGACCATCGACGATCAGATGCCAGGCCAGGAAAGGCAGTGGACAAGCCTCCAATCCAGAGCCAGAGGAAGAAATCCCATGCATAGACTCATCATGTATAAATCCATCCAACAAGGGTTCGTATACCTATTTTCAGGCCCAGTCTGCGCTAATCACTGGAAAAGTCTCTAAAAGCCTTTTGGCCCAATACCAAGAAAAGCATGTGTATTATAATTTTGTGGATAGACGAAAATACCCCTCATTCATTCACCGTTCAAAATTTCTCTCTTTCTTTCGCTCGATCTCAGAAAATCCAATTCGCCTCTCGTCGTCGTCGTTGCGGGCTTCGCCATCGTCGTCCTTGCCTTCGCCATCGTCGTCTTCGTCACAATCTCGCCTCCCCACGTCGACATATCCCCTGAAAACGCCTCTCGTCGTCGAAAATCTTACTTTGGGTTCTTCGTCGATTATCCTCTTCGTCGGACCTTCGTTGATTATAGAAGATATCATCCTTTAACTTTTAAATTAATTCCAAAGGCTGAAGCAAATTTCGAAACGCCTCCTCTTCGTTTTTTCCGAGGTAATCATCTTTCTTATCTTTAATTTCATCATTCCATGCATAATTTAGATTTGGATTGATATTATATTTTTTTATATTCCTTCTCTTATAAATTATTAGGTTAGGAAAATTTAGGGAAAAATTGATCTAAAATCTTATGGGTTTTATGATCTGTTCCTAAACTCTGCCCTTTTTTCTTTGTTGGGTGAAAATTAGCCAGTTTTCCTTGTTCTAGACTTTTCATAATTTTCTTTCTTTCTGATAGTGGCCGTCATTTAGGATCATTTTGAGATTAAGAGATTTGATACTATTGACATCCATAAACTATATCAAAGATGATTGATTTATATTCAATTGGTCGTTTAATATTGTTTTGATCGACATTTTCCTTCTGATGAAGATGGAAATAGAGTCCCCTCCTTTTATTTCTTGACGAAGATTTATAGAGACCCAGACATGCCAAACTTTCTATTGAAAACAATGTTGAAAATGGTGTGCTATTTATATATTTTGTATAAAGCAATGTTACTCGATTTTTAAAAATCTAGTGCTATAAAATAGCTTATGCTCTTCTTACAAATATCGTAGCCTACGCTATTTATTGATAAGGTTTTGAATTGAGGTTTTTCCTATTTGATTCTATTCGGATTCCGATACGTCTAGTAACATTTGTGTTAAGTGCAAGTCTTGTAAAATCCCAATTATTCATAACCCAAAGATCAAGTTACTGATTACATTCGTCGATTTTTATATCCTTTTTCTTCCTAAGAGTAGTTATGATACCTTATTTTTCTCAACGACTTCAATACCAAATTCCAAACTATGTGAAGCAACAAAATCTTGTTGAAGACTTGAAATATCGAACTCTTGATTTGAATGCACATTTTGTGTGTCTCAGTATCACGAAATCTTAAACTTCAGTTTTTTCCCCTTTATTCGAAAGTGTGATCCTCTTTAATTCTTCTCTTCTTTGATTTTGTAATTTAAATTTTTTTGTCATGTGTTTATTTGCTTTTAGAAGTATATTACTATTTGTTTGTTAAGTTATTGGAGATTTACGCATATATATATAAATTGAAATGGTCAATTATTAGAATTGTTGTTTTAACATTTCTGATTGTAAAGGATTATAACAATATGCGTTTATTAACCGTGTTATTTAACAGTTCTGATTGCGGCGTGTTCGATTGTTTATTCGTGAAGGTATTGATTGAGGATCGGGAGATAGCGGATGGCTTGGAGGGAAAAAGTTCTAAACAGTGGCAGCCAATACTTGCGACAAAAATTCTATTGGCGGACGAGAAAAAAATGGTTAGATATTGTTTCAGTTTTTTTTGCCAAAGTTTAAACACTTTATTATTCGTACACGTAACCAACTATTTGTATTTGTCTGATGTTCGCCGATATTATTATTTGTTTTATGAATGATAACAAATTGGTTAGATGTTATTAGTTTTACGTTGTCGATGTTGGATGATGAAGAGTATTGTGTGATGAATGTCAAAATTTGTTAACGTATTTATTTTAATATTGCCGATATTGGCCAATATTGTGAATGATATTTTTGTTGATGCTATTAGTTTTATATAGCCGATGTTGACTGATACTGTGTTATGAATGATATTTTTATTGATTTTATCAGTTTTATATAGCCGATGTTGGCCGATGATGTGTTATGAATGATATTTTTGTTGATATTATTGGTTTTATATAGCCGGTATTAATGTATTCTTTGTTGATGATGTATTTTTGTTAATGTCAAAAATCGTTGATGTATTCTTCATGATAAATGTTGCAAACAGCTGCTTAGAAGTTACAAGCAATTGATTAGACGTTACATGCAAGTGTTCAGAAGTTATATGCAAGTTATTAGAAGTTACATGTAAGTGTTTAGAAGTTACATGCAGCTGCTTAGAAGTCACATGCAACCTGTTAGAAATTACATGCAACTGCTTAGAAGTTATATGTAGCCTGTTAGAAATTACAGGCAACTGCTAAGAAATTACAAACAAGTTATTAGAAGTTAGAAGCAACTGTTTAGAAATTACATGCAGCTTATTAGAAGGTATATGCAAGTTATTAGAAGTTACATGCAGCTTATTAAAAGTTACAGGCAACTGTTTAGAAGTTACATACAGCTTATTAAAAGTTACAGACAAGTTATCAGAAGTGACATGCAGCTACTTAAAAGTTACAGGCAATTTATTAGAAGTTACATCCGGTTTATTAGAAATTAAATGAAAATAGAGTAAATGAGAGAAGGATAATGGAGAAAATGAAAGAGATAATTGTGGTTCAGTTGGCATATAGGTTTTTTGTCATGCTCTACCCCCAGTATGAATAGCATAAACGTAGCACAAACTAATAGCATAATTATAACGCGAACGGATAAAATAAACGCAACACAAACTGATAACATAATCATTATTTAACTCCGAAATGAAGCATGAAATCCTTGGATGGGTGACAATTTTTTTTAGGGTAGGGGGAAGTAGTGAATTTGAAGGTAAAATGGCTTGGTTAGAGCATTTAATGCCTAGTCTTTTGAGGAAAAATCAATAAAACTCAACTCAAGACAGAAATTACATGCCACCACAACATCAGAATTTTTGCCAAAAAATTCCCAACTGTTAACTTGTATTTGGGCATATGGGTCTCTAAGTGTATTTTTGGGATATATTAAAATACCCACAGCTGTGAGCATGTGATGTAAAAAGTGATGACCCTGATTTTTTTAAATATGTTTAAAAACCGCATGGACTTTTTCAGGTTTTACATGGGACGGGGGTTTTCAATAATTTGCCCAAGAAGAAAATTATCTGCCCGACCATATTGATCGAGCCACCTTTAAAATTCTTACGAAAATTACTAATTTGATAATACTCCTAACTTTTTTGAGTGAATCAAAACAAAGGTCAATTTTTAATTTTCTAAAAAACTTTGGTCTCCGAAGGTTTACAAATAAAACAAAGTTTTGAATATTTAGGGGCCAATTTAAACCTCGATAAAAAGTCAGAGGGTTCTCTACAATTTTACCGAAACAAGCGGTGCAAAGGCTCGACCTTTTTGTGCAAATCGATCACAAGAATTAGGGTTTTAGAACCGAGAGAGATCTCGAAAATGGCGGGCAAGAGCAGGCAGGAGCTAGGGTTTGAGGGCCAGAATCTCTTAGAGGAGACCATCAACGCCGCCTTCAACATCCTCTCCTCGATGAACGACGAGCTCTGCAACCCCTCCCTCTGGTCCACCCCATCCGCCGGCGGCGGAGACGCATCCTCCGACTCGTCCAACCACCACTCCGACGCCTCCACCTCCTCCTCTGGCGGAGGCACCGGCGGTGGCGGCGCTCTCGATGAGGCCAGATTGCGATTTAGGTCTGCGGTTGCTGCTCTCAGAGATGTTCTAGCCGCGGTCCCGAATTCGCCTCAGGTATAAAGATCTGATCTTGAGTGCTAATTTTGGAACAAAATGCAATAATTAATTGTAGATCAAGAAAATTTCGCCACCAGCAAAGGCATTACTTTGGCAGTGCTTAATTATTTTCCTTAATACAGAGATATTTCTATGATACATTTTCAAAAATATGTAAACAATCATATGGTAGGCTATGTTAGTAAATGAAATTAATTAATCGAGTTTGCATATGTAGAAATGCTAGATAATGGATATTTGTATCTAAAACATGATGATCATGATGCGGATGGATTTGACCACCTTTTAAGAAAATGAGGAATGTAAGTATAGAGAGATGGAACATAACACATTAGCATCCAACAAGTCCATCTTTTGTAGGAACTAGAAGCATGAAAATCTCTGATGAACTTACAATATGCTACTATACTGTTACTATTAAAAAATTATAACAATTCTTTGAACACTTGGCTACAAGCCTACAACAGCAAGCTGATAAGTCAGCATACTCGGAACACACTGTTGTGCCAGCTTTCTTTTTCTTTCCTTCTTTTTAATTAATCCATGAACACTTTAGACATACTAACTACTAAGAGGGTAACTTACAATAAAAATCAATTAACGTAAGGCATCTTCAAATTACAGATTGACCTTACACGAACAATCTAAAGATTGCAAATTCGATGAAAGATCCATAAATCAGCTAAATTGTGTCTAGGTTTCATATCATAAACTTCTAGGGTATGCTGCACAAATTTAGTTTTCTGGTATATAAAAAGGTGTATAAACATAGATTCACTAGGTATCTCGACTATTTATATACCCGTTGAAATATACGTTCTTGGGCCTTGTGATTGACATGTAATTGCAAAGTGAGATACATGCAATTTAAGTATAACCTGGATTCATGTGATACTAGCTTGCATTAGGTCTTGGCTTTTTTTTATAAATTTTTTTAATAGTGAAATTACTGATTATTTCATCTGAAATGGCATGAGATCAACTCAGCCATAATGCGACCAAACCCCAGAAAGATTTGTGGAGCACATTCAATAACTAAGTCATATCTACATACTAGAACTTGGATGCATGCCTAGAACTATCACTATTCGTCTCACCTTCCTTACCTGACCTTATTGCTTTTGCTACCATCATGCAAGGCCGGTTGAATAGATTATGGCTAAATTGCAAAAAATGCCACTAACTTTCTATAACTTGCGCTTTGCCCCCTAACTTTAACCGCTTTTTTGTTCTGTCTTTGGTGTTCCTAAAATGCCCTTCATCTAATTAAGTGCAGCTAAAATCCCTCCGACATGGTTTTAACCCCAAAAAATCACCTCTCCCCCAAAAATTTCACCTTTCTTCTCAAATTCTTTTGCCCTAAATTGATGTGGATTTTTTGGCCCTAAAGATGCGAAGTAGAGTTGAAGATCGGATTGCAGTCTCTATCAAAATTCTTGTCAACTTCATCTTGCTGTAGTTCATTAGAATCAAAAGGTGGGTTCTCTCTCTTGGGTTTTACTAATGTTGGGGAAGAAGAAGAGAAGAGAAAGGGTGGCAAGAGATATTGGGGAAGAAGGTCTAGGCTAATTAAGGAGAGAAAAAGAGATATTTCTTAAAATAAATATTTAAATGTACGAAATTTTGGGAATAAAAAACTAACATGGGTTACTGTAGACAAAACGGTAACGGAATTAAATTGGGGTGAGGGTTGGGGGTGCGAGTTTCAGAAAGTTAGGGGTATTTCCTGCTATCAAGGCAAAAGTTATATGTATCTCCTGCAATTTAGCCAAAGATTATTGTCACTGAAATTTTTGTTTGTACCAGTTAACCAATGAATTAACTGCACAAAACCCCGTGTAGCTTATCATGTATGCTGTATAGCATTTATAACCCCTTGATCAATTACCACAACCACGCAAATTTTCAAAGTTGTGATTCCATTTGATTGTTTCTATTCAAACAATCCATGTTATTAAGAGAATGCTGTCATAATTTCCGCTAGAATTTGTTTTTCTGTTGTCTAGCACAGAATTTTAAGTGGTTTCTAGATTTTAGCCTGAGGCGATGTTTGTCTTAACAAACCAATTGGGGGGTCATAAGCACTGCATGGGGTAAACTGCAGGGGGTTATGTGTGATAAACTTTTAAACAATTAGCAAGGGGAATAAATATTCATTGGAGGCTAAGTTTACTAGAGCTTGCATGCTTGTTTTAAGCAGGAGATGGACATGGAAGTTGAACCAGACCAAGTGGAAATCGAGAGGTTAGAGGAGCATGCTTCAAAATTACGAAAGGTACCTTTATGTTTTATGTCCACTTACTATTCCCTACAGCTTGATGCGATGAATATTATGAAAAATCCATTTGTGATACACCTTGCACTGAATATAAATATTTAACTTTGTAGATGTGCAAAATAAGCGCCTCTACTTTTCCTAGAGTTTTTAAATTTCTTTTTAATTTAAAATGTGGTTGTGATGCTAATTTCAAGCTTCAAGCATCTGCCATTATTTTAGCTTAAATCGTTCATGTTTTGAGTACTTCGGTCCATACTCATATTGATTCAAAGATTGGTGTTGCTTTAAGGTCATCACAAGAGAGTTATGAGAATGTTCCTTCTTTCTCTCTTTCAACGATTATGATTTTGTATGATTTCTTTGATATTATTGCGTAACGAAACAAAACTTAAAACCTTACCTTTCATTCTTTTTTCTGTTGTACACTTCATCGGCTCTTAGTGAATTGACATTTCTTGTTACTTCTCTGTAGTAATCTCCTGTTTAGAATCTACAACATGGGAATGTGGCCTCTAAATTTATCCAGTTATTACAGTTACTGATGATCTCAAATATTTTCTCATCATTAGATCTCTTTGAGTAATGTCTTCTATTTTCCAAAATTACACTTTTAAAGTATTCATATTCAGTTCTATCTATTGCTAATTATATTCGGCGCAAGGGCTTAGACAATGATCTCATTGCCCTTTTTGTTCCATTATATATCATTGTATTCTACCCTCTGTCATCAAAATGGCTCAGTTATAACCATTTTCCAGAATTCCACACATCTCCATGAGTGGAATTGATCTACAAATTGAAAGAAAGGCAAGCTGGATTCACCCATACTTTGAACTATATTGTTCAGAGTAGGACAATGATTGGATCTTCTGTAGGAATTTGCTTTCGTCTCTATGGTCAATTAAGCCAGAAAGGCAGTTACAGTATAAACGAACCCTACCTTTACAAACCTGGTGATCACATCCCTAACATGCGGTGAATATCATAGACAATTTCCAGCATGTAACCTACTTATGTTGCAATAGTGGCACCTTAAATATTGTGAGAGTATGCTTTAGGGATTTATATGAATGGGAGTCATAGATTAGAGTCCTAAGTCTTGACTTGATGATATTCAGATGGCTTTTCTCTTGCAATCAAGTCTTTAGGATTAAGACTCTTTCTTGACTGTATGTTCATGAACTTGCTGTCAAAAATACTCTTAGGTTATTATTAGAAATCAAGAGATGTTAGTTAGTTTCGTGATGATCATAATCATTTGCTTCTCTTGTTAGGCAATTGGAAAGAGACAAGAAAGTGATAAAGCAGGAAAGTAGAAGAAAACAGTATAAAAAAGAGGAGCTCTTTCTTTCAAAATTTGTTTGTTTGGTTCTAAAGAAAGTAGGAAAGTTGATGAGTTGGAGGCTTGGAGCTTATGTGGCAATCATACAGAAACAAAGTTAAAGATATAAATGATAACCATTTGCTTATTATGCATAAAGGGGAAAAGAAATAAAAAAAACGAGTTAAGAAAGCTTGCGGTTCACTTTCATTCACTTTCTAGTTTTTAAGCTAGAAACTTAAATGAAAGATGATGATGTGCAGAAAAATGAAAAGCTACTTTGCACTATCCTTTAGTACCAAACAAAGAAATTAGGCAAGTAGCTATCATTTTCCAATGTTTGTTCTTACTTTTCATTTACCAAACAGACAATAAGAGCATTAGAAATATGAAAAATCTCAAAGGTGCTACATTGAGGATGGTCTAGAATTTGTATCAATGGGAGCTGTAGGTGAGTGCTAAGTTGATGGTATTTAGGTGGCTTGTCTATTTGGATAGAGCAAGTAAGATTAATACTCTTTCTTGAGAATGTGTTCATAACCTTGTTGTCGAAACACTCTGGGTGATTATTATGAACTGAAAAATGTTTTTCATGTATTAGTAATTATTATAAGTGAGCAGATGTTTGTCTGTGAGATACTACATGATCATAATCATGAGGTGCTCCTGTTTGGCTAGGAAAAAGAAAGTGAGAAAGTAGGACAAGAAGTATGTAGGATAGAGAAACTAGCTCTTTTCTTATTACTTGTTTGCATGGTTCTAAAGAAAGTAGGAAAGTAGACGAGCTTGAGTTGTGTCAATAAAAAAGAAAACAAAAATTAATGATATAAATGATACTCAATTGTTAAATACGCGTTGAAGAAAATACATTAAAAATAAATTAAGAAATCTTTTAGTTCACTTTTAATAAACTTTCTATCTTTTAAGCTAAAAAAGTGAAAATGGATAGAGGATGATACGGTGATAAAATGAAAAGCTATTTTCTAATTTTATAAATAGAGTAGAACAAAAAAGTAGGAAAGTGGTTATCACTTTCTCACTTTTCTTCTCACTTTCCATTTACCAAATAAACAAGAAGAGAGCATTAAACAAATTTATAAGCATGGTTCATAAGATATCACGACAAAACATTTTGCATACTTAGACTATTGTGGTCAAATGGAAAGTGGAAAGGAAGGTTGGAGAGTGATGATATTTTTTTTTGCTTTTTTGTTTGGTTCTGAAATATAAAAATTGAAAAATAGTATATTTTTTTGCTTTCCTGTCCCATCGTTCTCATACTATTTCCAATTTCAACCTAAAAACTAGAAGGTGGACAGAAAATGAAGTCTTTCTAGACTCATTTTTCAATGCATTTCTTTTTCTTGAATACATAATTAACAAATGATTATATGTATTAATATTTTTGTTTCCTTTCTACTGCCACATAAGTTTTAACCCATCAATTTTCCAAATCATTTCATAACCAAGAAAGAACCGGATATGTAGCATGGGTTCGGACACGGATATGAGATGCGATACGATACGGATTCGCGGATTCGTCTTTTCCAAAAACCTAGGTTACGAGTTACGTTTTTATATCGATTTTAAATTAACTAAATATGAATATAAATTAAGGTAAACATACCAATATATAATAATAGAAATAAATAATGGTATTATGTTAGATTAACTGCACTTTCAAACTTTTGAGTGCCTTAATTTTTTGAGAGAAAGAGAAGATGCATCAATTCGAGAGAGGTCGGTGAGATATTTACAAGTCCGAGAGAATCGGAAAGAATTCAAAAGTTTCCGAGAATTTCGGACTCCGATACGCAATCGGGGATGATTCATGAGGCATATACAGCTATCCGTGCTTCATAGAGAACCACTTCTCTATATTATACTTTCATACTCCTTTTTCTATTGAATTACCGAACATGTCATGAAATAATGAAGTAATGAGGCAGTTAATCTTTTCATGCATATTATATATTATTGAATTCATGACATTTCTAAAGTCTAGTCATCCTATATATATATATATATATATATATATATATAATGAAGAAAAGAGTTACGAGGCTTTTTAGTTGGGTGGCGTCAAAAATCTATATCCTTCACCATTTTATTCAACGATCGACACACATCATCATCATTTTTATCATTTAAGATTTGGATACACCAAATTTCATGTGATTCTACCACATTTTCATCGTTGAATTAGCAATGTAAAAAGTTTTATTGTCGGTAAACCGTTAATTTTGCACTCACTAAATCAACTATGAAAACGTGGTAGAATCACATGAAATTTGGTGTATCCACATCTTGGATGATAAAGATGAAGATGAATGCCGATCGTAAAAAAAATAAATCATAATGGATGTATTTTTTCGACCCCATAAGAGGAAATTCCCTCTTATGGTACCTTTCCTCCATTATCCTCTCTCTCACTCTATATATATATATGTCATACAAAAAATAACTTTTAGAAATAGCATAAATGTTCACAAATCAAAGTACCAACGATAATGTTGTTACATCTTATCCATTGTTTGATATGCCACATTTAAGTCTTTAGTATTTTTAAACATAACATCTAAATCTTCATAAACATCCAAATCTTCATAAACATCCAAATCATTAAATTAAACTAAATAAGAATCTTTAGTTACCTTCCATCAATACTTTGTTAAACCCTGCCGATTATAGTCAGTATAGAGTAAAAGACCAAATTCGTCTCAACGTCTAGTAAATAGGGTTAAAAGTGCTTTATCAGTGCTTCTCTCCCTCTCATGCTATCCTCTCTTTCTAACTTTTACTGAGAATTCAAACTCTAAATTGAAAATAATGAGCCCTAAATTGACCAATTTAAGCAATAAAACTGTAAAATTAAAACCATTATGTGCTTGTTGATACCCTGATTGGTGCCCAATGTGGATCTCCTGCCACACTTGACTAGGTTACGATCACCAACAAAGTGGAAGGGTTGACATGAAAGGATATAAGAGAAGAGGAAAGGGTTGATTAGCGTGAAAGAAGATGAGGTGTATGGTTGGATGTCGGCGAAGTTCAAAGGAGATTAGGGAGGAGACACCACTCGTCTCGATTGACGAGGAGATTGGAATTGATATAGCAGAGAGGTTGGTGAAACCTTAACTCATCTAACTAACCCTAGTTAACCCTAACTCAGTATATCTAACCTCAAGCTAACATAGTAGGTTTCTTAGTTAACAGAGAAGATTTGTGTGTTGTTTCTAGAAATATGAAAATTTAAATATCGTTTTAGAAAAACCAAAGATTTGGGTGTTGTTTTCAGAAATATGAAAATTTGGATATTGTTTTAGAAAAACCAAAGATTTGGGTGGTGTTTTCAGAAATATGAAGATTTGGATATTATTTTTAGAAATACCACAGCATTGGGTATATTTTTAATAAATATGAAGATTTGGGTGGTGTTTTTGACATACCAAAGCTTTGGGTGTGGTATATCAAAATAACCCATCTAATATATGTGGATTTATTTATTTGCTCTTTTTTAGCTTGTAATACTACAATGTTTAAAACTTTTATTATCTTGAACCAATTTATGTAGATATGAAGTGAGACTGAAGCGGCAAATTAACGATACATGTTTACAAATTGTCGTGAAATATTTGCATGCTTGATTTCCTGGTTCCTTCTAACACATTCTAATATGTTTGCATATGAATTCTTAAGTGTATATTAATAGGTGAAGTTCTTTGTTCTTTTGTTTAAACATTCGTTTTCTATTGATTAGGAAAAGCTTAAATGCGGATAGGGAAGGTAGGAAAGGGATGATGTTTTTTTTTACCTTTTTGTTTGGTTCTAAAATATAAAAATTGAAAATAGCATTTTTTTTTGTTTCTTGTCACATCGTTCTCATACTGTTTCCAAAATCTAGCTAAAAGTTAGAAAGTGGATAGAAAATGAAGTCTTTTTGGACTCATTTTTCAATGCATTTCTTTTCGTTGAATACATAATTAACAAATGATTATATATTTATTAATATTTTTTGTTTCCTATCTGCTGCCACATAAGTTTTAACCTATCAATTTTCCAAATCATTTCATAACCAAGAAAGAACCACTTTTTTGTATTATACTTGCACTCTCTCTTTTTTCTATTCAATTGCCAAACATGTCCTCAAGTAATGAGGCAGTTTAATTTTTTCACACATATTATATATTATTGAATTCATGACATTTCTAAAGTCTAGTCATCCACTAAGGGGCGACACACACACACACACACAAAAGATACCTTTTAGAAATAGCATAAATGCTCACAAATCAAAGTACCAACGACAATGGTGTTACATCATATCCATTTTTTTTAATATACCACATCTAAGTCTTTAGTATTTTTAAACATAACGTCGAAATTTTCATAAACATCCAAATCTTTAAATTAAGCTAAATAAGAATCTCTAGTTAACTTCCATCAATATTTCGTTAAACCATGCCAATTATAGTCAGTATAGAGAAAAAGACTAAAATCGTCTCAACGTCTAGTAAACAGGGTTAAAAGCGCTTTATCAGTGCTTCTCTCCCTCTCATGCTATCATCTCTCTCTAACTTTTACTAAGAATTCAAACTCTAAATTGACAATAATGAGCCCTAAATTGACCAATTTAAGCAATGAAACTGTAAAATTAGAACCATCATGTGCTTGTTGATACCTTGATTGGTGCTCAATGTGGTTCTCCTGCCATAGTTTACTAGGTTACTAAGACTGGCAAAGTTGAAGGGTTGGTATGAAAGGATATAAGAAAAGAGGAAAGGGTTGATTAGTGTAAAAGAAGATGAGATGTATGGTTGGATGTCGGCGAAGTTCAGAGGAGATTAGGGAGGGGACGCCACTCGTCTCGGTTGAAGAGGAGATTGGAATTGATATAGCACAAAGGTTGGTGAAACCTTAACTCGTTTAACTAACCCTAGTTAACCCTAACTCAGTATATCTAACCTCAAGCTAACATAGTAGGATTTTTTAGTTAATAGAGAAGAGTTGAGTGTTGTTTCTAGAAATATGAAAATTTGGATATTGTTTTAGAAAATCCAAAGATTTGGATGTTGTTTTCAGAAATATGAAAATTTGGATATTGTTTTAGATAAACCAAAGATTTGGGTGTTGTTTTTAGAAATATGAAGATTTGGATATTATTTTTAGAAATACCAAAGCATTGGGTGTAGTTTTTATAAATATGAAGATTTGGGTGTTGTTTTTGAAATACTAAAGATTTGGATGTGGTATATCAAAATAACTCATCTAATATATGTTGATTTGTTTGTTTGTTTGTTTAGCTTGTAATACTACCATGCTTAAAACTTTTATTATCTGGAACCAATTTATGTAGATATGAAGCGAGACTGAAGCGACAAATTAACGATATATGTTTACAAATTGTCATGAAATATTTGCATGCTTGATTTCCTTGTTCTTTCTAACACATTCTAATATATTCGCATATGAATTCTTTAGTGTATATTAATAGGTGAAGCTCTTTGTTCTTATGTTTAAACATTAGTTTTCTATTGAATAGTAAAAGCTTAAATGCGGGAAACCGCCCTCACGTTTTACTCACATTTTACTCAAAAATAGGTAACCCCTCTGACGTTTGAAAACCTCTACTTTGCCCACCTCACTTAACTTCGTTAAATTTTTCATCCAGAGTTTTCACGACTTGACGAAAACACCTCTGACTTCCTCTAAATACTATTTTGTTCTTTTTTTGTAGGGGCATGTTGGCCAAATCATGTAATTTTTGGATGGAAAATCAAACGGCTGTTAAATGAGGGGGGTAAAGTGGGAGGTTTTCAAACGTTACGGAGGTTTCTTGCTTTTGGGCCAAACATGGGCGGGGTTTGCTGCATTTGTAGTAAAACTAGGCCATATTTATCTGGGCACTACTCAAAGGGTTCACTGACTTGTCACATTAACAACCCTGATTTATGTATGAAATATAGAATTTATATTTCTACTATTATAATACAAACTGTAAAGGTGTAGCTAATGTCACTCAATTGATGGTTTACTTTTTTAGTATATGAGTTCAAGAAATAAGAAAAACCTATCAAAACATATTCTCTCACATTCAAGGTATCCACATCATTATCATCATAATTAATTTTTTTAACGTTTCTTATGAATTCAAAATTCAAATCTAGCTACCTCCCTTCCTTCCCCTTCCAATACACTTAGGCATCATTATCAAAGCCATCTCATTTAATTTTTGAAGATATCTATAAAGCTGTATTCTAAAGGCTAAAATGCATGAAACTCCCCTTACTTTCGATTGAAAAGAAGGAAACCTTCGTAAACTTGAAAAATATGCACTTTATGGTATAAATTTAACACCTTTGGTCGTTTTGGTGTAAATTTCCCAAAATGCTCTTTCCCAAGTTCTTTCCCTAATTCTTTTTTAAAACCTTTTCCTTAAAACCTTGTTCCCCAATTTCTTTCCTAAAATTTATAATTCAAAACATCACCTACTTTCTCTCTACTCCTCCAAAGAGTGAGCATGGATTTAAGTGAATATAGATTTGGAAAAGATGAAGAAAAAGAATAGAGAATATTAGGTTAGTTAATTAAATATATTTAAAGGTTACTTTTGGAATAAAAAAGTCTTATGGATGGAAAGGTTAACACCTAACGATTTTGGGATAAAGTGCATATTCATTTTTTTTGGTTTTTATTTTCCAGGGGGGTTCCTGCTTTCCTGGCAAAAGTGAGGGGGGTTTTCCCTGCATTTTAGCCTATTCTAAACCTAAATATTTATAAAAAATCACTTCTATGTTCATCACACTTGCAATAAACCAGTCACTATATTTTTGCTGCCTTTTAACTTTTGAGTGCAGGAGATTGCAAGCAAGAACAAACATCTTAAACTTCTGATTGACCAACTTCGAGATCTGATCGCTGATATAGCAATGTGGCAGAGCCCTTGTTCAATTTGAAGTCCTGGAGATTATCTCATTGCCGTGTGTTATTAGTTCAGCTCTTGTACCTTCAAGTCATTCCCATATGTCAGCCTAAAGCCTGCGATATAAGAATGATATTGAATCAAACTAACGGCATCTGAGCTTCGACAAATGATCGCCTGATGGGGGATTGGATCGATGGTTGCGGTTAGTTTGAATCTCCCAATGTAAAATTTTATGGGAAGGCAAAGCATGTTGTTGGAAATGATCATTTTAATGATAAGTGTAATTTAATCTTGTAAAAATATATTAGATAAGTACCTGTTACTTAAAGGGTTTCTATTATGGTTTTCATTGAATGTTGTGTGATTTTTCTATAATACATATCAGTGTTCCTTACATTTGTATTGTACAATTTCTCTACCTTTCTGCTTACTTCTTTTTCCATTTTTGATACATCTATGAAAGAAATGCATGATTGTTTCCTAATCCACTTTACAAATATCTTGAAGGCTAAATTTCAGGAACCCTAAACTTCATTTCCTTCAATCTCTATTTTCAACATGCATTTTTATCTCCCAACTATAGCAGCATATTCCTGTTATTTATCATTATCACCTATTTTTCTTACCAACACTCTGCAATCAATAATTTCACGGAAGATATTTAGGAATAACAAAAATAAGCTGACAGAATTCGAAAAAAGTTAAAACGGTTTATTAACAATAGAGTTTAGAAGATATAATTATTTTTATCAATGAATATTGCTTCTGCTGTAAAAACGCCACACACATTTTCAAAACCATAATGTCATTTCTTGAACCTTCTGCATAGGCGGTTTGGTGGATGAACAGAGGGAATGTTTAACATATCGATTGGGAGGGTACAATTACGACATGGCGTGAACTAAATGGAGTTTTATGCTATTGGATTGAATAAAAAATAGGCAAAAGTGAGGGGGTTTCCTGCAATTTAGCCTCTCTGGCCTGAAGCATCCAAAAGCGTGTGCACAATCGCATCACCCTTAACTTAAAATATCAACGATTTAAGCCTTTCGAAGATCAAAACCCTAGGGTTTCAACCCAAAAAAATATTTAAAAAATCCCTAACCCTAGATCTCAATGGATCCCGATTCCGTCGCCAAGGCCTTCGTGCAGCACTACTACCAGACCTTCGACTCGAACCGATCGGCGCTTGGCAACCTCTACCAAGACGCATCGATGCTGACGTTCGAAGGCGACAAGCACCAAGGGCCACAGGCGATCGTGACGAAGCTGACGAGCTTGCCGTTTCAGCAGTGCCAGCACCACGTCTCCACCATCGACTGCCAGCCCTCGGGCCCCGCCGGCGGCATGCTCGTCTTTGTCAGCGGATCGCTTCAGCTCGCCGGCGAGCAGCACCAGCTCAAGTTCAGTCAGGTATAAGATCTCGTTCCTGAGCTTCATTTCGTTTCGTTACGTTAGATTTTGCTGTTGGTGTAGGATTTGCTCTAGATCTAGGGTTTGGTTAGCAATTTGTTGATTTATTGGTTAGATGATTAGGATTAGACCCACGGTTTGACAATAATTTTTTATTGTTATACAAACTTGGATTTTTATCGTATTTTGTTATAGACGAATAGCTGATCTGCTGATCATATGCTTTGAAACTGAGCTCGAAATGTGTTTTTATCATATTTTTTATGATTGGCTATCTTATCCGAAATGATCTTTGGATGTATGATTCTTTGTTTTTAAAATAAGTAGGTATTTTTGGTTTATTTATGTTTATTGTGGAATTTAATCTTTATTCTTCTCTAGGTGCAGGTTTTGTTCTCCTTTTAACTCTTGGGGAATCAAGATATAAATTATTTTAAGGCTTAATTACTGAAAACTCCCAATAAGTTTGGGCCAGAATCAGAAAACTACCAATACCTTTGAAATGATAAAAAAAACTACCAAACTCAACAGAGCCACATGAGCGCCGTTTGTGTCACATAAGTGCCATGTCAATTAAGTTTCCACGTCAACATAAAAATTATAAAATCCCTAAAATACCCATCTTTAACCCCAACTCAAATTTTAAAAATAAATAAATAAATAATAAAAACCACCTTCTTCCTCCCCTGGTCGCCGGTGCCACCACCTCGACCTCCCTCTCTTCCCTCTGCAGCCCCGCCGCCGCCGCCGCCTTCTTCCTCTTATTCTTATTCTCCCCCCCCCCGCCGCCTTCCTCGCTGCTGTCCTTGCGCTCTAGCTCCTCTCCACCCGTTCCTTCTCCCCTTCCTCCCACCTCCGCCACCCTCCTCCTCCGCCGCCGCAACCACCACCACCACCTCCTCTCCTCCCGATCCTCCCCCTCCTCTTCTCTGCCTGCTCCTGCTCTCCTATCGTTGCCACACCCTCACCCCCGCCGCCGCCGCCGCCGCCCTCCGCGCCCAATCATCATCATCATCACCATCTACTCCACTTCTTCATCTTCATCCCCTTTTCATCTTCATCACCCCCACCATCATCATCATCCTCAACTCTTGGCCCCGCTCCTTATCCTCATCCGGCTACTGCTCCTTTTCTGACCCGCCTAAAAAATACATTAATTATTTAATTAATATTTTAATGATTATTAAAATTATTCAAAATATAATAATTAATTAATTATATGATAAAAGGGCAAAATAGTCATTTGACATGAACAGTAGCGTTGACCGTCAAGTCATGGTAGATTTTTCATCATTTCAAAGGTATTGGTTGATTTCTGATTCTGGCTCAAATTTGTTGAGAGTTTTCAGTAAATAAGCCTTATTTTAATGGCTATGTTTGCAGATTCTTTTTCTGGATATTGATTTGCCTAATTGTTTGAGATTTTGAGTTAGATATAAAGGTTTCACAATCATATTTGTAAGATAAATTAATCTGTCGATATGTGCTGTGATACTGAGTTCTCATTCATTTTTCTTGATCGGCTGTTGATTGTTCTCTATAATGATGGATCAATATCTGTTTTTTCATTTGAAAAATTACATTTTTTTCTTATTTTTTGTTTATTCCTAAATTTTACATTTTAGGTTTTTGCCCTAAATTCCAATTTATTTCTGATCGTTTCCGAGACTGAAACAATCATTGTATTATTTTATTGGTTATTTTTTCTGATCATTACAAATATTGATTCCAATAATTGTTTTAGGTTTGGAGGTTAGGTCAAGGATTTAACAATTAGTTTTAGAGGGCAATTCAGTTTACTGTAATCTTCAAATCTCCACGTGTATTTCAGTCTGATATTGTTCCTGATATAGATTGATGATTAACCTAAAGAACTTTATTTAAACATTAATATTAGGTTTATTCTTTTATTTCTTTCTGGTTTGTTTAGAATTTTTTTTTCTATTTGCAATATCTGTTCTTTCTCTCCTGGGATAAATGACCTGTCGATTCTAAATCTCAGCACTTAATGTTTTTGGTTAGTTCTTGCCTGTGTGGTGTTTTCTTTTCATGTGGAAAATATTAGCGCCAACTCTTGAATAATTGTAACTAATTTTTATTGCTCGTAAACTAATTTTTTCTATAATAATTTTGATATACTAACCAATACCTGGGTTTTTTTTTCTGATGAGAATCATGAGACTTCCTCTGAAGATTGATACGTAGCTGTTTACTTCTCTCAGAATAAATTTGAATTTTGTACTCTGTTCCAGTACCATTTTTCTTTCTATTTTTTTTTTGTATCTTAGTTCCATGATTCTATTTTAAAGATGATTGATCATTATGTGGACCTTGATATATGTGAATAAGGTTTACACATGTTCCTACTTCCTAGAGCTAGATTGTAGTCTCTTGAGTTTAGCCAGGAGTGTCCCGAACTTGAACCATGAGAGATTTCCGGTTTATTGCTTGGCGCTTGCTTGTGTCCCCATGGGTTTTTCTTTTCTTATGCTTATATCTTTCTACCTCCTTTCTTTTATTGGCTTGCCTGGTCTCGTCTAATGTTCTTAGGTTTTACAAATGAATTTTGGTACATGACACTGGTGTATTTAATTGAGCCCTGTCAGTTTCTTTTACTAAGGGTTAATTCTTGTCCATAGTGTTGATCTTGGTATGTCTAAGTTAATGTATTTTTCTCTATTTGTCTTGTGTGTCTGTGAATTTCTTTTTTGGAGTTTGCTACGGTTAGAAAAGGTAACAACATTGTAGTTCTTGGCGCAACTAGGGGTAGGTGTAGATGTAAACGAACATGAATAGAGGCCAAAGAACAATATGTTAATTGTCAATTTAACAGGGGAAATGGCACATGACAAAGCAGAATAGAAAAAAAGGATTCATATAGCCGATCCCAAAAATTTGGGATGTAGGCATGTTGTTATTGTAATTTGGTCGCCATGATTTTCTCCTTGCTAGGCTCCTTCTCATGTAAAAGAAGGTTAGGAGGAGTACCTTGTCGTATAAGTATTGAGTATTTTTTTCCATAGAATCCACCATTGTTTTTCTCTTATACATGAAACTATCAATTGCACTGATGTATTTTTATCTCATTTATATATGATAATGGAGGAAAGTTGCCAATAGGAGGGAATTTCCTCCTATGGCGTCAAAAAATACACCCTCCATAGGTTTTTTCGACGATCAGCACCCATCATCATCATCTTTATCATGTAAGATGTGGATACACCAAATTTCATGTGATTCCATCACTTTTTTACCGTTGATTTAGTGGGTGCAAAATTAACGGTTTACCGACAATAGAACTTTTTATATTGTTAATTCAACGGTGAAAAAGTGGTGGAATCACATTAAATTTTGGTGTATCCACATCTTACATGATAAAGATGATGATGATGGGTGCCCGATCGTCGGAAAAAATCGTGGAGGATATAGATTTTTGACGCTACCTAACGAAAAAGCCTCCTATGACCTCTTTTCTTCATTATTCTCTTTATATATACACATAACTATAAGAGGCATTATATTTATACCAGCAAGAACTTTGCTGAAGATGAATTACGGTTTTAAAAAATTCATTTCTTTGCACGAAGCCTTTTATGATCTTTTATGTAGGGGCGCCTTGTAAAGTTTATTTCAATTGTAAACATCAACATTACAATATTGTAATTTGCCAATTCACCTTTAATACATTTGATATTATCACCAGCCGCTTATTATGGTTTTACTTGCTTTTTAATGTCAACCACTAATATAATTCATTTCTTATCGCATCCCCTAATAAATTAATATAGTGGACTTGTTTAATCCTCTGGAGGCATAATTTTATCGATTATATTTGACTGATTGTTCATGAATGGTTCACAACATTCCATCAATTTGGACTGTGTTGGGAAATGGGCTACTTCACTCGTTTTTACACTTTGTTATGCACTGATACATCATTGTACAGAGTTATTGGTATGTAATCATAATGGAAGATACGAGGTTGGATTAGACTTATGAACTAATTAAAAATATTAAGGCATCAACGATATAGATCCATGTTGTGAGTCAAACATGATTATGAATCATATTGCTTTGGTCAGAAGTTACGACTCAGGTCTGGTTTACATACAAGTAATGAGATGAAAAGTGGTTTGATGGTGGTCCATGTATATTTTGTAAGGCAACATCTAAACCATGTAATTAATATAGTGTAGGATAATAAGGGCATGGTATTTATCTGAACACACCACACAGGAAGGGTGTTATTCTTAACTTTTTATATGTGCTTGGAATAATCCCACATTACAAAGTAAACTGAATTGTGAAGGGAAATTATTATGTTGGAACTAGACCTGTTAGATTCCCCTTTTTGGGGTCATATTGTGTCTCAATCCATACAGCATCAATGTTGGTTAATTTCCCATCCTCCGGATTGAGTTGTAACACTTAGAATGTGATTTCATGTATAAATATGCTAAATTAGATCTTTTGTGCATGTAAGTATAGAAACTATCACTTCTATATTGGAAATTATTCCATATATAAATACCCTCATTACACCTGGCATTCAAAGACGTTTCTTGTAAACACTTCGAAGATGGCCGCTCTAAAGCTAGTAACTTTACCTCTAGCAGTTTATGGTCATCATTTTTGCGTCCTACAATGGGAAATAACAATGTATTTAGCTAATGTCAATGCTAATATGCGTATCGAACAACAAGTTAACCATGCTAATCCATAGTGATCATAGGATTAATTTGTTTTCGAGCCATTTGTTCACAGAAAGGATAGGGTTCCTAGACAAATCTAGAGTCTGATAAGTTCCACACACAGTAGTTTGAGTAGTTGACCATAAGCGTAACAAATTGTCAAGTATTTCATTTTCTGTTTAATTTCAATTCAAGCAACCCTTCATTGGAAAACCCTCAATCAACGAGGACAGAGGGTGAGATTTGCATGCTTCCACTGTACTATATTCTTCTTTTCCCAAGAAACTCGCAACCATGAATGATATTTGTAATTATGTACCCCACTTTTTCGTAATAAACATCCATAGAGCTAACTTGGGTCAAATAAGAAAAGATTTGCATGCTTCCACTTACTATAGGCTTCTTATTTGTTGAGAAAGAAATAGTTGTAGAACCTTCTTTGGCTTGGTAGTTTTTTTTTGTTCTATCTTGATAGTTTTATTTGTTGATAATGAAATTGTTTAATGACCTTTGGCTTGGAATTGTTGCTTTTTGTTCATGTTGATTTACTGTGGATATTTTTTGTGTTTGTTAACTACAGGGGTGTATTGCTATCATTTACGCTTTGTTTGAATTTATGATAATTACCGGTATCATTAGTTTTTCTGCTTGTAAATTGCATTATAATTAAGTATATTATTTATTTCTCTCTTAAATTTTTAATATTTATCGTTGATGCAGCGATTCGGTAAATTCATTCATATATAGCTTATGTATAGGTGGTTTGTTTTTGTTTTCTTTTTCCCCCTGTACTCTCCAACATTTCTTTTCATACATTGCAGATGTTTCATTTGATGCCGACGCCACAGGGCAGCTTCTATGTGCAAAACGACATATTCCGGCTGAACTATGCCTAAGATTTGGTATTTCCTGTGGTGGTGGTTTGATATTTAGTTTGGTGGGAGGATTTGTTGTGATGAAAAAAGGACTGGTTATAGATTTTTGTTTTCAGGAAATGAAAAAACTAGTAATCATTTGTCTACCTCCTTCATGATTGTCTCCTGTGTTATGTTTGAACAGCAGCGTTGCATATTTGCATTGTATTTTATTTTTGGGGTAATAACTGTTCTTGCATCCGAATCCTATTTTGATGCCTTGCAATAAGATTATATGCATTTTCTGCTGCTACTATATCTTATTGAACTAAAGCAGATCGGTCTACAGTTATATTGCGATTTTTTAAGATTTTCTTAAGGCTTGGTTAGTTCATGACTTTAATGCTTCAGATATGTTTTTTTCTTGGTTATTACATTCCATAGTTTCCTCAGCCCGCCCGCCCACAAGACAAAAGAAGCTTGAAGTTTGATGGAAATGAGTAATTATGAGAAAGCTCTTGTTAAAAGCTTTGCCAAAGGTATTATATAGCCTTGCTTGTGACATTAGATTCTTTCGAGATAAGCTCAAGCTCTCTCTCTATATAGAGTGTTGCGCACACACGGTTGATTTTACATCCTTAGGCTTATCAACATTACAGTAGTTTACGATATAGTCCTCTTAGATCCATATTTTGGATGTTAAATACACTAAAGTTTGTCTATTAAGGGGATCTGATATCAGTAGTAGACTTGAAGGACCTCACATCGACAATGCTGGATTCATCTGCTCCTGAATCATTGGCTTCTTTGCTTGCTTTAGTGAACCTTGAAATGGCACTAGTAACGTATCGGTCCGCCTTTATGACGTTCATTTGCTTTCTCGTCTCTTTTCTCAAACTGCTCGAGGGGAAGTCGCCATTGAGGGCCGAAGCCAAATCGACCAGCTCTTGCTGGAGCTCCGTCAGCATACTGTCTTCTCGCGCTTCGGTGCTTCTTAGTGGGGCTACACCCGGTAACACTCGTGCAAAAAAAAAAAAAATTCAAATAGAACACATCACTGTCAAAGTCATGGTTAGGGTTGAAGGGAATTGTTTTATACTATAACTTAATTGGACAGATGACTAGGACGAAGTGTCAGATAAAATGAGTACCCGGGCAATCTGTTCTAGGCGCGTTTTATTTGCTGAAAATGTGCTCAAATGTGCCAGCCCAAGCATCTCTTTTGGTCAAGAAATCTGATTTCAGGTTGAAAATCTTCTTTATTGTTGCAGGTATTGACGAGTGCTCGAACTCAGAGGTCGTGGCATTCTTAACATTTTACAGCCACCGACGTGGCTCCATACTGTGAAAAAAGCAGACTGCAGAGGGAAGCAAGCAAGCAACAAGGAAGGGGGGAGGGAGGTCACGATTTTTTCGGGTCTCGATTTTCCGCCTTCGGCTTGCTCACGGCTACAATTGAAACGGTGGAAATAACACCAGTCATATGCTAAATTTCACTAAACCACCCTAATTATGAGGGGTTTTCAGTTCACTTTTCAGTTTTTGTTGCAGTATGCTCCCTTAAACTATAGTTTTATTGAGGTTCACTAAAACAACCCTTAACTATAGTAAAATACCTTAAACTTTCTTTCAGGCAAACTCCCTTAAACTTTTGTTGAGTTTTATTAACCAAAATACCCTTAAATGCATTACTTAAGGTAGAGAAAACGGGTAGCTTAGTGCAAAAATATATACCTGTTCCTTTCAACCATAATGGTTGGAATTCGAACTCCCAGCCTATGAAATCCAAAGGAAAATGGTGCCGGCCCTTTTATCCCATTGGGGTTCGGAACACAAACATAAGGAGTCTCAACATGATCATAAAACCCTCCATGCTCGTCATAAGTAACAATCAACAAACTCTCATTCCATTGCGGACTCAATCTCATCGCCTCATACACTTCCTTGACCAACTTTTGCCCGTTGGCAACATCATGAGAAGGATGATCATCGTCCGCGCCATCACTAACAAAATCGAAATACCTCGGCTCGATCACACTCAAGCTTTTTAGCTCCCCATTCTTTGCATGTTCCTTGAATTTCTCAAACCAATGGAATTTCGATACATACTTCAACTTCCTCCAGTTCCTATAGAAGAATGTAGTCGGTATGTTCCTGAAATAAACACCCAAATCCAATCTTTCCTCTTCCAATGAATCAAAGATTGTCTTTTGAGGATACCCTAAAAACAGCCTTACCTTATTGTTGCCAATTGATCCATGAGAAGTTGCAGAGTACACAAATAGCCTATTGGGTTGTGTAGGGCCCGGGATCGACGAACACCAACGGTCGAAAACCGCAAACTCTTGCACCAATTTCGCGAAAACCGGTAGGTTCGGTTTTCAGGCTTGATGCCTTTCATTACAGTGTTGGATAGGTTTTGTGAAATTGAGAGGGCTTGTTGGACAAAGCCATTCATCGAAGGGATTGAGCTAGACCCAAAAACTTGCTCATAGACATCATTAAAGGAGTGGTCGGGATCGGGGTCGACAAATTGGGAATCATTAGAGACACAAATGGAAGGGGAATTAGGGTTTTGGGTTGAGCTTGGGTTGCTGTAAATCCCCAGTTTCCATATATAATTTTTCCGTATTTTCCCGGATTTTTTCCAAAACTTTTCCATATTATATATATATATTTTAATTATATTTAAATATAAAATCCTCACCTAAACTCTAAAGCCCAAACCCGCGCTCACCATACCCGACCCGACCCGCGTTCACTAAACCAGACCCGAACCCCTCACCCACTCCTCTTCTTCTCCCTCGTTCTCTTTTTCCCGCCCTTTTTCCCTCAACGGCTCCCTCGCGCTCGCCCGCGAGACTCGTGTTCGCCGCGACGACCGCGCCCGCTCGCCCACTCCCCGTGCCCCGCTCGTTTCCCCAACAGCCTTACCCCAACGAATCCCCGCTTCTCGCGCCATCGTTGCGAGATCCGCTCCCCCAACGTCGCCATTTCCCCCCACGACGACCAAGTTTTCCCCTCGCTCTTCTTCTTCCTCGTTCTCATTTTCTTTCCTCCTCTAAGCTCTCTCCTCCAAACACCCGCCTGCTCATCCATTGACGATGAGCCCGATCTCCTCATCGTCGACGGCCACCACGAGCCCATTTCCAGTCTCGTTTTCTGAATCCCTTCCTCACCTTCGACCGCCTCGGCCCATCTCCTCCTCTCCTCCACCGCCGACTCTCCACCGAGCGTGACCCCCGTCGATGAACACCTGCAAGACCCAACTCGGGGACCCCCTCTGCGCGCCGAGCTTCCTCGCACCCGAGCCCGAACGCCTCTGCTCCACGATCATCGGAGCCATCCCAGCTCCTCCTCCTTCCCCCGAGCACGACTCCGGCAGCTCCTCTATCGTCGGAGCTCCCCAACTCCTCCAGCTGCAAAAAAAACCCTGCCACCCTTGCACCCGACTATCGCCAACGAGCCGAGCTCTTTGCAGCCGCCACACCCGAGCGTCTCACCGGAGTCACTGGGAACCCACTGCCGTGGCCGCCTCCACGCCAGTGCTGAGCCCAAGTACACCCCCGATCCAACCGAGTCGAGCATGTATCGTGCCGTGATCGTGCCCGTGTCGTGCCGTTCGTCGTCGTCCACTGTCGTGTCGTCGTCTATCGCCAGGCAAGTGGAACCATCTTCCCTTACTTATTCATGCTAATAATCGTATTAGTTAATTAAAATAACAATGTTACATACTATGGTGTAAATGTTTATGTGTATAGCGATATCGATGTTTAAATATCAATTAGTTTTGTATCAAACCACGTCGTTCAATTATATTGAGAGTTACCATCCCTTATCAATACCATTATAACATTCAAATTGAATAATCTTAGTTGGATCGGTTAACGAGAATGGATGTTTCATTTGATGCCTATACATAACCTATGTATTTGACACGACACCCAAGATGAAAACCCTATTTAAAATGGCGTAATTTATGAGCCTCGAAACACTTTCATGATAACAGATAACTCGTAAGAATTCGAGGGAAAAATATTGATTCACCACTATGAATGATACCTCTGTCTAGTTGCGTTAATCTGAAATTTTACTGTGCATCTTACCTTATTAAAATCATTGTAAATTCAGTACAGTTTGGAACGTGATGTTTTGCGGCTCATATCGAAGCCGACTCGATAACCTATAACCAACCCTAGTTGTTTATCGACCATTTTAGATCACTGTAACGATACGTGGTTGCGAACGCGGCACTGAACTGCAGTCCGGGGCAGCGTTTCGATTTGGATACCGGACTTTGAACACCTGTGCACCCACGCTTTAGACTGAAAATGCGCGGAGCCACATATGAATACATAGATAATTTAATTAGCTAACACCTGAATCCAGTCCCTTTCCGTTTCACCATCGTTTGATATTTAATTTGCATTTTAGCGTACCGATGTGTTCTGCAGTTTCTGCAGCGACCTCTCTTACACAGCTATACTAAAAAGGACATAACTTCTTATACAAAAATGCTATTGATAATCCGTTTGATGCGTTGGAAACCTAACAGATAGAAATAGATTTTAGTCAACTGGGGCAACACCTGAATCTGAACATAATCACTGGTAAAACGCGCGTGAAGTTGGGTTTTCAGTTCTGAAACTGGAATTCCAGCAATCGATTGCGACCTTAAAATGATGATATTTCCCCAACCGGAATTCCGTTTGATATGAAATTAATTTTAATGCTTAGATGATCAAGTGTGCTTCGTACGCCTTTTATATTATTTTGGTCGATTCTTTGCGTGTGATTTATCGTAAATTTTGCAAGTTATATGATATTGGTCGTCATAAAATAGTGAGTATCTGTTTAGTGCAATTTTGTCTATTTTCGTGTTTGCTTTATACCTACTGCATAGTGATCATTCACATTGAGATCTAGCGACTGTTTTGCATTGTCAATATATTAATGTTAGTAATCGGGTTGTGGCAAATACGACAATGATATTGATAAGTAGAAAAGTGATTGAAAGTGACAGCGGTATTGTCACGCCTCGCTTCCCGGTGTACGGCGAAGGGGACGCGACGAGGTCCGCTATGTATATACTTAGAAGTATATACGCTAAGCGTATCTAAGCAATATAAAAGTAAATCACAAGAGACAAGAGATATAGAAATAACAGCAATTTTATTAATAACATTCTTTTGTACAATGCATGAAAAGTAAATACAACTGAAATAAAAAGCGATGCCTAAACAATGACATAACAGGAAATGAAAATACTGAATAGAACAAGGTACAATATCTAGAGCTCGGGCTCTTCGTGAAACTGCTCCAAGTCTTCACCGGTGGGCTCGATCTCTGCTGGGTCCAAAACACCTGACGACATTCAAAGAAGAAAGAAATAGAATGTCGTCAGCGAACAGGTCGCTCGGTAAGTCCCAAAGATAAAGAAGAATTAGAAAAGACAGAAAAGACGTATTTTCTAAAGTATCATGTTGTAGAATATTATGTTCACGCTGTTGTTTATAGCTTGGTACGGAAGGATGCCAGTGTATAGGAGAAGGGTCTCTATATGCTAGAGAGCAGGGCAAACGGAATGTACAAGGAACCGTTAAGCCACGGTACAACAGCAACGTAATATAGGTTAGGTGTTTTAATCTGACCACCTCGTGCCACCTTTAACACTTTCCGTACCAATCTACCCCTTAAACCCCGTAGTATTTTGATAGTATTGTTGTATTGTATTGTGTAAGTTGGATGACCAACCAAAACCATGATATCAGTAAACAGATTGTAACTGCATAATCAGGTAAATGGTATAACGGGATAATGGATGTATATCCATGGTTTGATTCAGTCAAGTTGAATAAATTGTTAACTGGATTCTGGGATTCATGTGTTCATATTGAGTTGGAATATTAAAGAATATAAATTGACTTGAATCATATTCAAGTCAGAAATAATCAGACTCAACCCCGAGTCAGACTAAAAGAAATGTAAGTCGAAGTTCTATATTTGTTAGGGTCATTATTGTAATTTATAAAACTTGAGGGGGTTTTATGTAAAAATACTTTTGTATAGTTTTCAAGATACACCTCAAGTATTTATTATTCGTCCTTATAGTTATAATGAGTGTGATTTTATTTTGTGTTATTTCTAGTGAAAATATCCTAATTACATAAATAAAGGTATTAATTTGTAATATAGATTTATTTGAAATTCATGGTATTTTAATGTAACTTTTAATCTTGTAATTTTTAGGAAAAGGTGGAAACTTTATCTTATAATAAAATAGGTGTTTAAATGATAATTATATATATATTTATACAAGAATAATTTTTAATAAATATTTTATTTTCCAAAAATCTCATTTTTCTTAAATGTCGTATTTTAAATGTTTCGAGACCGAATGCTCCTTGCGGAGGTCTGAATCTCGCACTACTAAGCCCAAGGGTGCACGATAAACCGTACTATCCCTAACGAGTTCCTTAAAGGTGGGTTATAGTGGCGCTTTACAAAGATTTAATAAATACTAATCATTTAGAAAACGGTTTTATAAGGATAAGGTATTTATTTTTAAAAGGGTGTAAATTTCCGTATTTTAGATTCTAGGGTTTCCTAAGCCAACTAGCCTATTTCTAAATGGTCTAAACGACAAGTCATTAGAAGGCTCAAATCGCCTCTTCACCGCCAATTGCGGCCAGATAAGTGCCAGGTGAGTGGGAGGCTCTCCACTACAAGTAGTGGCCATAATTAAGTAACCACTCGCCTTAGACACACTTGCCTAGACACCACAAAGTTAGGTTTAGATAAATGATCGATGTCCACAACTTATCGTACTTCCTATTAAAAGATATTGTTTTAAAATTGTATATAACTTAGAACTTTTAGAAAAGGTTTATAAAGAAAATGGTATTTTAATGTAAACTCTTGTTTTGTCGTATTCTAAATTTTCAAGGTAGCGTGTTATGATTACATATGAGTGTGTGTGGAGGTAAGTCATTACCTCGTGATCTACTTTAAGGTATAGCAATGTTTAGGGGTTAAATGTGATAAACTAAACATGGTATTTAAGTGAAAGAATACGATATATTGCAAAAGCTCTCATTTCATATGTGAAAACTTGTTCAAATTAATTTTTAAGTGATTAGTAGTCAACATGAATATGTTTAAGTATTATGGAATTGGTGATAAGTGAGATTTTATAGAAAACCGAATCGGAAATCGGGTTGTTCCGATTTCCGTCGGGTTTGTAAAGTCGTATTATTTTGAAGGAAAAGAAAGGTAGAAAAAGGGGGACTTACGGGTTTGGACAACGCTAGAGAGTGAGAGGGAGGTAGAGGGTTTGCCGGTGCGTCGAAACGTCGTTGAGAGGTCCTAGCACGATCACCGGAATTTCGCCGTCGATTTCGTCAGCGCTTCGCCTTTCGCTCGTTTTCTAACGTACCAAGTTCTCTTGGAATTTTGGGAGAGTGGACTTAGAAAAAGTGATGAGAGGGTAGAGGGTATGGAGGGGTTTATATAGGGTTAGGCTAGGGTTAGGTTTTTTTTAATAAAAAATATATAAAATATATAAAATTATATAAAAATTCATTAAAACTCATTAACCCTATGAGTAAAAGGGATTTATTGGGCAATTGATAATCGATCCAAGCATTTAGAGTGTGCAGGAGGGTTGACTACGTCAAGAGGCAACTTTTTCGTGTTGGCGACTCGGCTGTCCGGCCAAGTCCGGCCGGCGGCACCGGACCGAGTCGGCCGGTTCGCCGACCGGCGGCGCCGAGTCGGGCCGAGTCAGGGTCTCAGGGGCCGGGGGTTCTTCTGGGGTATTTAATGGTATATTTACTTTTATATGTCCAGTACAAATTTTGTGAGTTATGGCGTTTTGACTATTGACTTCCAAAAGAAATTAAAACAAAATAAATACAAAAATAATGTGGGGCATAGGATTTGAACTCTGGTGGCTTGGTTCAGCAGTGCAAGGTATTACCAATGAGCTACAAGCTCCTTCTTGTAATTATGAAGTGAAATAAATATTTAAACAGATATCAGCAGCAATAAATACTCTAAGTATACATTGAATTTAAATCAATTCTTTGTACATTAAAAATGGAGTTGTTAGAGTCTACCCTCCTTACAAAAATTTCGTCCTCGAAATTTACAATTTTTATTTGAGAACTAGTTTACAAAGAGGTGTGGATATCTAGTACGCATTACATCCTCCCTTTCCCAAGTGGACTCTCCTGGAGTGTCTTTCCTCCACATCACTCGAACCAAGTTAACTCCTTTTTCCGAAGTGTCTTCACTTTCCTGTCCAGGATCTTCATGGGCTGTTGCTCACAAGACAAATCGGGCTGTATAGTGAGCTCGGAATGATCGAGAACATGGCTGGGGTCACTCATATACTTTCTGAGTTGGGATATGTGGAACACATTATGCACTCCTTCTAATGAGGGTGGAAGCGCTAAACGGTATGCCACTTCACCGACTCGTTCGAGTATGTCGAACGGTCCAATATATCTCGGACTTAGCTTACCCCGTCTTCCAAATCGGATCACTCCGCGGTTCGGAGATATCTTCAAGAATACGTGATCTCCTGGATGGCACTCCAAGTGTCGTCTCTTTGCATCAGCCCAGTGCTTCTGTCGATCTTGGGCTATGCGCATCCTTTCCCTGATAGTATGAATCACATCAACAGTTGCTACTATCATCTCTGGTCCAAAAAGTTCCCTATCTCCGATGTCGTCTCAACTTAATGGCGATCGACACTTCCTTCCATACAATACTGCAAAAGATGTCATTTCTATGCTTGCTTGGTAGCTGTTGTTGTACGAAAACTCTACAAGATGTAGGTGATCTTTCCACGATCCTTTGACGTCTAGTATACACGCTCTGAGCATATCCTCCAAGATCTAAATAGTTCATTCCGACTGACCATCTGTTTGTGGATGATAAACCGTACTGAAGTTCAGACTTGTTCCCAAGCTTGCTTGCAGACTCTGCCAAAATTATGATCGGAACCTGGTGTCACGATCGGAGACAATGCAGACCGGTACTCCATGAAGTCTCACAATTTCCTGTATGAGTTCATGTGTATCAGAGATAGTACATTATGAAGAGATTAAATCTTAATTAAATTATTACCTCCATGTACTTCTTTGCTAGTGTCTCAGTTGATTGTCCAACTCGAAATGGGATGAAGTGAGCCGACTTTGTGAGTCGATCAACAATGACCCATATGACATCGTTACCCTTTGTGCTGCGAGGAAGAGCAGTCACAAGGTCCATCGTGATGTGTTGCCACTTCCATTCTGGGATTGGTAACGGTTGAAGTAATCCAGCAGTCCTGTGATGTTCAACCTTTACTTGCTGACACACCAAGCATTTTGCGACGCTTCTGGATACTTCACGCTTCATTCCATACCACCAATAATTCTGACATAGATCTTTATACATTTTGGTACCTCCAGGGTGTACTGAATAGGGAAAGCTGTGAGCTTCTTTCATTAACTCTTCCCGAACAGGACCTTTTGGTACACACAATCTACTGCCGTATCTCAAAGATCCGTCTTCATGGATGATGAAGTCTGTTCTGAGTCCATTCTCCACTTGTTTTCTGATCTTTTGCAACTTAGCATCACTTGCTTGAGCTGCTTTGATCTGATTGACAATGGTTGATTGAACTTGTAAATTCATCAAACTTGAAGCATTACCTGGCATGACTACTTCAATCTCCATCTGATGCAAGTCTTGTTGAAGCTTCCACTGAGCGGTGAGATTCATTGCTAATGGTTGGCGACTAAGGGCATCAGGTACTACATTCACCTTCCCTGGGTGATATTGCAAGTTGATGTCAAAGTCTGCCATGAGTTCTAACCATCTTCTCTGCCGCATATTCAACTCCTTCTGAGTAAACACGTACTTTAGGCTCTTATGATCTGTGTAGATGTTCACCCGTTCACCAAGTAGGTAATGACGCCAAATCTTGAGAGCAAAGTTGACGGCTGCCAACTCCAAATCATGCGTCGGATAATTGCGCTCGTGAATCTTCAGCTGTCTTGAAGCATAAACCACAACCTTACCGTGCTGATGTAGAACACATCCTAATCCCTTACCAGATGCATCGCAATGCACTTCGAATCCTCCTGATTGATCCGGTATGATGAGAATATGTGCTGATGTCAACCTTGACTTGAGTTCTACGAAAACTTGTTCGCATGCTTCTGACCACACAAATTCTTCATCTTTACGTGTGAGCTTGGTCAGGGGCGTTGCTATCTTCGAAAAGCCTTCAATAAACTTTCTGTAATATCCAGTTAAACCCAAGAAACCCTGAATATCCTTCACTGATTTTGGTGTAGGCCATTTGCTAACTGCTGAAACTTTCGCTGGATCCACAGAGATTCCTTCTCCTGATACGATATGTCCAAGAAAACCAACTTGATTTAGCCAAAACTCGCACTTGCTGTACTTGGCATAAAGCTGATGTTGTCGAAGAGTTTCTAGGACAATTCGTAGATGTTCTGCATGTTCTTTTCGACACTTAGAATATACCAGGATGTCGTCGATGAAGATGACAACAAACCTGTCTAGATACTCCCGGAAAACTTGATTCATAAGGTTCATGAATATTGCGGGTGCGTTGGTCACTCCAAATGGCATCACCAGAAATTCGTAATGTCCATAGCGAGTTCTGAAAGCTGTTTTGTGAATATCAGCTTCCTTGACCTTCACTTGATGATAACCTGAACGAAAATCTAATTTAGAGAAAACACAAGATCCACTTAGCTGATCGAATAAATCATCGATGCGCGGGAGTGGATACTTGTTCTTTATAGTGACTTCGTTCAAGGCTCTATAATCGATGCACATTCTGTATGAACCTTCCTTCTTCTTTACAAGTAGTACAGGTGATCCCTAACTTGAAGTGCTGGGACGAATCCATCCTTTCGCCAGTAATTCGTCCAACTGTGTTCGGACTTCCTTCAAACCTTCCGGACTTAAACGATAGAGTGCTTTGATCACCGGTTGTGCTCCTGGTACTAAATCAATACTGAATTCAAGAGCTCGATTGGGAGGCAAACCTGATATATCGTCAGGAAATATATCGTCGAACTCTCGAACTACATCTGGTCTTGATTCTTCCTCCGCTTGAGCTGCTGCAACTACTGCTTCTCTTGGCTTCGCTTTGTAGGTACTTGGCTCCAGTGTACGGTCTTCGCTTTTGAAATAGAAGACCGGATGGTCTCGGATTTCGAATACTACCTTCCTTTGGCGACAGTCTATGGTAGCATAAAAAGTTCCAAGCCAATCCATTTCTAGAACCACATCGAAGTTCGGTATGTCCAGCACTTTGAAATCAGTATAAAACTCTTGACTGCAGACAACGACTGGACACAAGCTGTATCCCATAGTTGCCTTTAGAACGCCATTTCCTGAACTGACATTCCAGCTGGATACAAGCGGTGAGACTGGAATCGCATGGGTTCGGACAAACCGTTGCGACATAAAGCAGTGTGATGCTCCAGTATCAAACAGTGCAAGTGCAGGGATTGAGAATACTAAGATTGTACCTAAGATATGTGGGATTTGTTTTAGGTATAGGAAATATGCAACTAAGTAGTAGGATAGAAAAGCAAAGTTTGAAAAGAAAAGTTTACCAGTGATAACTTGGCAAGTGGCCTCAGCTTCTTCCACGGACATCGTGAAAGCCTGGTGTCTGGGTACATTCCTCCTGGCCTAAAGAGCATTCCTCGGAACGTTCCTTTGAGCTTGATGGAACTGACGAGGAGGTGGTGCAGCTTGTGGTCCTCTGGGTGGTGCAGGTAGTGCAGGTCTGGGAGCAGGTGCCTGGAGAGCTGGTCGCTGCGGATAAGTAATTGCTGGCCTGGGTGCAGCAACTGAGTTCTGTCTTTGGGGACAAGACCCAATATCGTGAGTAGCTGAGCCGCAGACTAAGCAAAGACGGTTGGCTCGACGGCAGTCCTTCATCATATGTCCAGTTCTCTTGCAGTAGGTGCAAAAGGCTGGGCTGGGACGATGGGTTGGTACTCCGGGTCGCCTTGGCACGAAAGGTGGCCTGGACGAGGCTCCACCTGCCATCTGGTTGGCAGGACGTTTGACTCCTGCAGACTGAGGTCTGCTCCTTGCTTTTATCACTGCCTCAAAACTGCGGGCAGCTTCCAGAGCATCCTCATGAGTCAAAAATTTTCCCGTGGCTAGAGCAGCCTGAATCTCCGTGTCCAGTCCTTGTTGAAAACGACGGGCTCTGATCTCGTCCGTCGGTATCAAGTGTGCCGCGAATCTGTTTAAAGATCGTGTTAGTTGTGTAGTATGTGATATTTAAAAATTGAACTATTGTGACATATCTTACCGGCTTAACATGGTGAATTCAGTGTCGTATTCATCTACTGATTTGTCCCACATTGAACCCTGTTGTAGATGAATAAACTGCTGCTCCATGGCAAACTTGGCAGTCACAGGGAAGTATTCGTGTCGAACTTCTCGCGAAAAGTTTTCCATTCAATAGGCTGTACCAGACGGCTTTCTTCCGCCTTCCACCAGTTGCGAGTATTATCCGTGAGCTGTAGCTTCGCCACACGGACCCAAGCTATGTCTGGCACTTGTGCTGCTGCCAGATCATCTTCGATACTTTGTGCCCATTCTTCAGCTTCAAGAGGGCTTCCTTTACCAGAGAACTGCTTGGGGTGCAAAGCCCTAAATTGCTTTACCCCTGGTGCGTCGGTCTCAGGACGGTTCAGGAGTTGTTGCTGTCCCTCGAGAAGGCTGCGAATCGCCTCAAGTAGCACTGTTTGCTCGGTGGGTGGTGCAGGAACAGCTGGTGCGAGAGGTAGTGCTGGAGGTGTGTTGTTGACATTGGTGCTGGTGTTGTTCGGGGAATCCATAACCTTAAAGAAAAATTTGGGTTAGGACAGATTCAAATACATGAAATGATAAAATTCAAGGAATAGAAATTTGTAAGATTCAAGAAACATGAATTGTAAAGAATATTTTAGTTGCTGGTTCTTGTGTTATATTGCTTAGGTTGTTCACGCAGACCAGAACTGCATGATAGAGATTTATACAGCTCTGACCTGCATGGGCCACCAACAAAACCTGTCACGCCCCGCTTCCCGGTGTACGGCGAAGGGGACGCGACGAGATCCGCTACGTATATACTTAGAAGTACATACGCTAAGCGTATCTAAGCAATATAAAAGTAAATCACAAGAGACAAGAGATATAGAAATAACGGCAACTTTATTAATAACACTCTTTTGTACAATACATGAAAAGTAAATACAACTGAAATGAAAAATGATGCCTAAACAATGGCATAACAGGAAATGAAAATACTGAATAGAACAAGGTACAATGTCTAGAGCTCGGGGTCTTCGTGAAACTGCTCCAAGTCTTCATCGGTGGGCTCGATCTCTGCTGGGTCCAAAACACCTGGCGACATTCAAAGAAGAAAGAAATAGAATGTCGTCAGCGAACAGATCGCTCGGTAAGTCCCAAAAATAAAGAAGAATTAGAAAAGACAGAAAAAGAGGTATTTTCTAAAGTATCATGTTGTAGAATATTATATTCACACTGTTATTTGTAGCTTAGTACGGAAGGATGCCAGTGTATACGAGAGGGGTCTCTATATGCTAGAGAGCAGGGCAAACGGAATGTATAAGGAACCGTTAAGCCACAGTACAACAGCAACGGAATATAGGCTAGGTGTCTTAATCTGACCACCTCGTGCCACCTTTAACACCTTCCGTACCAATCTACCCTTTAAACCCCGTAGTGTTTTGATAGTATTGTTGTATTGTATTGTGTAAGTTGGATGACTGACCAAAACCATGATATCAGTAAACAGATTGTAACTGCATAATCAGGTAAATGGTATAACAGGATAATGGATGTATATCCATGGTTTGATCCAGTCAAGTTGAATAGATTGTTAACTGAATTTTGAGATTCATGTGTTCATATTGAGTTGGAATATTAAAGAATATAGATTGACTTGAATCATATTCAAGTCAGAAATAATCAGACTCAACCCCGAGTCAGACTAAAAGAAATGTAAGTCGAAGTTCTATATTTGTTAGAGTCATTATTGTAATTTATAAAACATGAGGGGGTTTTATGTAAAAATACTTTTGTATAGTTTTCAAGATACACCTCAAGTATTTATTATTTGTCTTTATAGTTATAATGAGTGTGATTTTATTTTGTGTTATTTCTAGTGAAAATATCCTAATTATATAAATAAAGGTATTAATTTGTAATATTGATTTATTTGAAATTCATGGTATTTTAATGGAACTTTTAATCTTGTAATTTTTAGGAAAAGGTGAAAACTTTATCTTATAATAAAATAGGTGTTTAAATGATAATTATACATATGTTTATACAAGAATAATTTTTAATAAATATTTTATTTTCCAAAAATCTCATTTTTCTTAAATGTCGTATTTTAAATCTTTCGAGACCGAATACTCCTTGCGGAGGTCTGAATCTCCCACTACTAAGCCCGAGGGTGCATGATAAACCGTACTATCCCTAACGAGTTCCCCAAAGGTGGGTTGTAGTGGCGCTTTGCAAATATTTAATAAATACTAATCATTTAGAAAACGGTTTTATAAGGATAAGGTATTTATTTTTAAAAGGGTGTAAATTTCCGTATTTTAGATTCCAGGGTTTACTAAGCCAATTAGCCTATTTCTAAATGGTCTAAACGACAAGTTATTAGAAGGCTCAAATCGCCTCTTCACAGCCAATTGCGGCCAGGTAAGTGCCAGGTGAGTGGGAGGCTCTCCACTACAAGTAGTGACCCTAATTAAGTAACCACTCGCTTTAGACACACTTGCCTAGACACCATAAAGTTAGGTTTAGATAAACGATCGATATCCACAACTTATCGTATTTCCTATTAAAAGATATTGTTTTAAAATTGTATATAACTTAGAACTTTTAGAAAAGGTTTATAAAGAAAATGGTATTTTAATGTAAAATCTTGTTTTGTCGTATTCTAAATTTTCAAGTTAGCGTGTTATGATTACATATGAGTGTGTGTGGAGGTAGGTCATTACCTCGTGATCTACTTTAAGGTATAGCAATGTTAAAGGGTTAAATGCGATAAACTAAACATGGTGGTATTTAAGTGAAAGAATACGATATATTGCAAAAGCTATCATTTCATGTGTGAAAAATTGTTCAAATTAATTTTTAAGTGATTAGTAGTCAACATGAATATGTTTAAGCATTATGAAATTGGTGATAAGTGAGATTTTATAGAAAACCGAATCGGAAATCGGATTGTTCCGATTTCCGTCGGGTTTGTAAAGTCGTATTATTATGAAGGAAAAGAAAGGTAGAAAAAGGGGGACTTACGGGTTTGGACAACGCTAGAGAGTGAGAGGGAGATAGAGAGTTTGCCGGTGCGTCGAAACGTCGTTGAGAGGTCCTAGCACGATCACCGGAATTTCGCCGTCGATTTCGTCAGCGCTTCGCCTTTCGCTCGTTTTCTAACGTACCAAGTTCTCTTGGAATTTTGGGAGAGTGGACTTAGAAAAAGTGATGAGAGGGTAGAGGGTATGGGGGGTTTATATAGGGTTAGGCTAGGGTTAGGGTTTTTAATAAAAAATATATAAAATTATATAAAAATTCATTAAAATTCATTAACCCTAGAAGTAAAAGGGATTTATTGGGCAATTGATAACCGATCCAAGAATTTAGAGTGTGCAGGAGGGTTGACCACGTCAAGAGGCAACTTTTTCGTGTTGGTGACTCGGCCGTTCGGCCAAGTCCGGCCGGCGGCGCCAGACCGAGTCGGCCGGTTCGCTGGCCGACGGCGCCGAGTCGGGCCGAGTCAGGGTCTCAGGGACCGGGGGTTCTTCTGGGGTATTTAATGGTATATTTACTTTTATATGTCCAGTACAAATTTTGTGAGTTATGGCGTTTTGACTGTTGACTTCCAAAAGAAATTAAAACAAAATAAATACAAAAATAATGTGGGGCATGAGATTTGAACTCTGGTGGCTTGGTTCAGCAGTGCAAGGTATTACCAATGAGCTACAAGCTCCTTCTTGTAATTATGAAGTGAAATAAATACTTAAAGAGATATCAGCAGCAATAAATACTCCAAGTATACATTGAATTTAAATCAATTCTTTGTACATTAAAAATGGAGTTGTTACAGGTATGTATTTGTTCACAACATATTTAATATCTGAATGCATACTATAACCTGGGGAATGGGGAAATCAAGATGGAATTGAACTCGTATTTAGCGAGGTACAGTGGTTTAAAGGATGATCATTCGCTATTAGTGATACACACACACATTAGGTCATGGGCCTAGCGGCACGGCTGACAGGGTTATGTCCCGGGCACAGCGGACCGTAGTCTCGGGCATGCACGAGATCCTTGTTAAACACGAGTATTCTTTCCACCAATTGATTTTATTGACTTAGTAACTGATAAGTAGTAATATACACACTGCCTAGTTTACTGACATGATAGTTATACCACACTGTTCATATGTAACGATGTTCATTGATTTCATGTTCTGCATTCTGTTGCACTTTTGTGTTTAATAACATTGCACACCCATTGTATAATTATTGCTATGTGTGTCGTCCTGACGACCCGAGTGTGCATACTCAGAGGACGAAGTGGATCCAGCCCAGGAGCAGGACCTGCCATTCGAGATCGCGGAGATCTAGACTGCATCATCAGAGCCATTTCTTTTGCTTTCAGCACTTTGTATTTCATTGGTTAGTTTTATTCTGCAAAATAATGTATTTCGAACTCTTTTATTTGCAATGTAATAAAGTCGTGAACTGTGATTTTCCTTTACTCAAGTACTGTTTACCGACTACTATGTAATGCTATAAGCCGAAGTGTGACTACGACGGGATTATTCCCTGACCGTAAGAGCATGGCCGGCCTACCCACCCCTCGTATTCCGTATTTTGGGAAGCGGTGCGTGGCAGTTGCATTCAGAGCCAGTTAGGCCATTGATTCTAGGGTTTAGTGAGGCCTTCATGCAACCAAGCATGTGGTCAAATGACCTGTTTTCAAGAACTAAAACCACAATGTTTTTGATAGGGTTTTTTTTGTTGATTTTGTTGAGCTTTAATGAAGCAATGTGGATTTGTGAGGAGATAGAGGAGGAGGAGAATTGAGATTGGTTGAGATCTTGGCATTGTTTTGGTGATGTGAATCTAAGCAAGAATATAGTGAAGCAAAAATTGTAGAAAATGAAACAAGAGATCAAAAACTTAGCAAGGGTTTCAAGACATTCTTAGAACTTACTTGTGTTGATTTCTTGGAGATTGGAGAGAATCTCTTGCTTGTTTAATTCTTCTATGGCACAGAAAGAAAAGGAGGTGCTAGCTATTGAAGATATTTTTACTAGGTGACAGGAATGGAAAGGCTCAACAACTGTTTATTTTTGTCAGTTGAGCATTCCAACATGACAAGAGAAAGGCCAAACTCCAATGTTTGGCAATATTATTATCACTTTTAGTTTGGGGATCAGCTCACATGATCACAGCATTTATACAAATGTGAGCAGCCTCGCCAATTTCCAAAGAGATGAAATAGGTGCTATGATCCTCAAATTCATGAGATTCACAAAATGTATGCACTTCTGGTTTCATTATTAACTTTCCGGTAAATTTCACTAAACTGCTCTCAACTTTCAATGCTTTTCAAGAAACAGTCCTTGGCACTTTCCACTGTTTTCCCAGAAACTCCATGCCGGTAAATTTGCCTTAAAGATAACTATTACTGCAAAACACACGGTTTTAGACATAATTACCTTTTGGATTTGTTCTATCTCAATGTATGCATATATATAATTTGGGGGGTCATTTTATTTGTTACTCTTTGCATGAATTGCATGCTCGAGGTTTTCTTTAAACATTATTACTTATTTATTCTGGAAGGGTATAATGACCAATTAATTTATAATTCGAATAAGCTACGTTAGGAATTTATGTGAAGTTGAAAATGTTAAAAGATAGCAAGTTCAGGATTGTCTGCTAGAGAATGCTGAAAGTTAACAGTAGTTTAGCGATATTTAGCGATATTTGCTCTAAACTTTTTTATGAATACGAGAACATCTATTTATTTATTTTCAAAATCTTTTCAAAGAGAAAAAGAAGTATGCATTTCATTTCCAGGATTTCATTCAAAACAGCTATATTTAAATTTGCTTGATACATATGATTAAATAAGTTTGGAGCCATACTACCACTTCCACTTCCACTAAAAATTTCTCTTCCTAGGCTTCAAGAATATATAAATTTTTTATTCAAAAAAAAAACAAACCCGAAGCTGGATCGAAGAAACACTGTACTAACATTAGAACACAAGTATCTCACCCTATGGTACTAACATTATATAGAACACAAGTATCTTGCCAACGTAGGAGAGACACACTACTACAAACAAGGGTTGCCCCTACAGATTTAACCGTAGGGGAAAACCACTGTCCCTACGGATATATCCGTATGGGCGAAAAAATAATCTGTAGGTGCAAGTTGAAGCCCTGAACTTGCCCCTACGGGCAAAAACTTGCCCCTACGGAGTTCTGTGTAGATCCATTTTCACCTACGGATTAGGGCGTAGAGGAAAAAAAGTTATTTTAATTATATTAACCGTACCTACGGATTTATCCGTAGGGCAAAGTACTATCCCCTACGGATATATGCGTAGGCACATATCCGTAGGGGCAAAATATCAGAAATCCTGATATTTTGCCCTTACGGATATATCCGTAGAGGTCTTTGTTTGCCCCTACGGACATATCCGTAGGGGCAAACCCAACCCCCGATACTGAGATCGGGAGGGACATATCAGTTAATGCTGATATTTTGCCCCTACGGTTTAAACCATAGGGGCAACATGTGTACCTACGGATTAATCCGTAGGTACACATTATCTTTTTTTTTTTAAAAATGGGCTGCCTGATTTTTTCTCGTCCTGCGCACAATAATATATATATCAATAAAATATAAAATTAATCATCACACACATATATCCCAGTATTCATAATCACATCTCACGCATATAATATACAAAAGAAACCCAAATACTGAATATGATATAAAAAAAAACCAATATCAATATCAATATCGTTTCAAAATGTAGTACAATATGTATGATATAAATAAATACATGTTTCATAAAATAAGAATCAAAAAGCTACCCTAGCTCGGTCCATCTCCACCTCTGATAAACGATAGAATAAGGCTCTCCTGCTCCTCGGTCAATAAACCATGCAATTCGGCGCGAGCGGGAGTCTGAGCGTCCTGTGGAGCTGGCGATGTGGTCTGCGCAGCCGCCGTCGAGGGAGTCGCTTACGGAGCCGCGGCTGCGGGAGTCTGAGCGGGCGGTGGAGCTATAGGAGCTGTCTGCAGAACCGCAACCGATGTAGTGGCTTGCGGAGCCGTAGCCGAAGGAGATGCATGCCATGTATCCTATCGCGTCTGGACCTAACGTGTGTAAGAAGCGTGTAAAAACTGTGTATTATTCGAATTCGTATCATTATTAAGTTATTTGGATATCTAGTTTGGAAAACCGTTGTTTATTTTAATTACATATGTATGTATGATTAATCAAACCTAAGTTTAAAACCAAATAAGCTCAAGCTACGTACTAATTATGGATATGTTGATATCTATAATATGACATGATATTTTACTATAAAGTAGTATACATACCAGTATCTCCTTCAACTCCTGAACGGTGGCTCTCAAGCTCTCCAGTTCCTGCTGGACACGTCGCTCACTGGAGACGGAGGAAGTAACCGCCGGGGTGGAGTCCAACGTCATATAGGCCCTACTAGGGCCCAGTCCCCGGCCTCTCTCCCAACCTCCGTGGTGCCCTCCGTGTGCGGCGTCCAGAACTGGGGTCAGCAGCCTCGGATCGCTCTGTCCGGTAAAATCGATCCCCGAGGTCTCGGCCTGCTCAACCACCCGCTCCTACACCCACATTAAGCAGTAAAGTATAAGTATAAAATTTAAACTTGAACCTTCCAAAACTAAAATTTCAAATATGGATAGAATAAATATTAACACTTACGCAATACTCCTGGGTAGCGACGTCGGGATATCGAAGCTCGCCCATGGCGGGATCTGTCGAGGTGCCGTGGACGGCAAAATATGCGGACAGCACGCTCGGTATACCACCTTGCGCCACGGTCTGAGCTGTATGCAATATTAGAAAATAACTCTTAATATTAGAAATATTAGAAAATAACTCTTAATATTGCAGAATATCACAAAGGTCGGTCTATTGTAATTTACCGATAACTCTATGGCTCGAGTAATATTCCTCGAGCCACCTGTGTAAGTGGGGCGACCCCTCTTCGCCGACTTCCTGTTCTCTGTATACTGAGCGGCTTGTTTCTGCACAACGCATTAACATTTAGTTTTCTAATTAAGGAACACAAAAAAATAAATTATATCCTAAACAATGAATTACATTTAAAATACATACTTGTTTGCGTTGGGAGTCAAAAAATTCGCACAATAGAGGCCATGTCTCTGCGTCGACTCTCGCAAACGCCGGAGTAGATAGGAGGGCCGCTCTCTCTGCCTCGGGGGTCGCCATCCACAGGGAGTAGCAGTAGACCTTCAGCTCATTCCTGTTGTATCAGACCTTGGTCTGCATGTTCTTCATCAGGCCATTGTACAGAGCATGAAGGTCGAGCACCCTCCCAGGGTGATCAGGGTCGGGTACAGGCTGAAAATCGTAATCCGACTGAAAATACAAAAAAAACATTGTTACTAGATTGCAAGTGTTAATAATAAATATATTGGATAAATCAAATGAAAAAATATATTAATACGTACCCGAGCCTGATCAAAGAAGAGGGCGAATGAGCGCCGGTGCTGCTCGCCCCACTCAACGTGAAGTGGATAGTTCTTCACGAGCCGGCTCTCGACCTCCATATACCGGCCGAACCTCTCGGCATGAGGACCGGTATAGCGATAGTCAAGGGTAAAAAAGAGGGGGAATGCTGCCCCCCTCCTAGTGAATGAAGGCGTTTGCTTTATACATTCTTAACTTATTCACACGGGACAAATCTATCGGTTACCATGCGATTGAATTTTCTCGTCGCGTAGACTATACGACGGTTGTTAGTATCGAGCTATACCGTCCGATATTTAACAATCTTCGTATAGTTCTATGTCACGACGAGCATCGCACGTATGTTAACCGATAGACGGGGACTAAGTGGCGCTTTTAGTTTCATATATGAGTATCGATGAGAATATGAAGGTTTCATATTATCATCGAGTATCATATATTGGTTTTAACTTGAACATCTCGAATCACTCTCTAATGATGCGTTTGTGTGTATTCTTGTTGTATGTGTAACATGATTTTAAACCATTGAGATCAAGATTGATAGAACTGATCATCCTACATTGCAATGGCATTCATCAACCAAAAACTATTATTGCAATGGCATTCATCTATAACAATCAATAATTAAAACTACAAATGTAGGATACTGATATCATAAAGCGTTATACGCAACATATGAATTCACATGACCGAAACATGCATCAAAAAAACATATTCATCCAAAAGAAAGGCCACTGTCAACAAATATAGACAAATACGTCATAAAAACAGTAACTAATTAACAAGTTGATTAGCATCTAGATCAAGAAAATGATAGGAAAAACAATTGACTATAATCTATAATGACAAGTCTATTACCATGACTCTCGACTAACAAAGGTGGCTTTTCGTCCTCGGTAGCTTGATAATTGGGATTTCATGGCGAATAAAAATATGCATATGCCGTTTGACCGGGAACTTCAATAGGAAACTCAATGAGACCAGGTGTACTGAAGTACGCTTTGTATTTCGCTATATCAGGTGATGAAGCCCAAGCCCTACCTAGCCCCAGCCCCACTCCAACCAAACCCTATCGAAAGTAAAGAACGTCCTTACACTTTCATATTTCTATTAATGATGCAAGTCTCCACCAAGTCAAATTCTTGCAATATCATTCTTTTTAGAGTATGTCTAATTTAATAGATAGAATTTTCAAAGTTGGGCAACCAAGAAAAAGTAACAAGGGATTTTACATACATGTCAAAGCTTTGATTATTTATTTATTTATTTTCCATTTCATATTAGTACTTTTATATGTTTGATGATGGCAAGAAATACAAATTATATTAGAACATTGTACATACCTAATTTCCACTTGAAATCGGTTTTTTCTTTTATCAGTACTCGTTGACATATAGTAACAAACAATGTTTGATTAAAAAGACCCAAGATTTTCTCGATCAACAATAATTTTAGTAATCAAACTAGGCTAAAATTGCTGGAAATTCCTCTCAGCTTTACCAAATTCAGCAAACCCCAACCCCAACCTAACCCTAACCCCAGACCCAGCCCCAGCCCAGCCCCACCCTAACCCCAACCCCAACCTAACCCTAGCCCCAGCCCCAGCCCCGCCCCGCCCCAGCCTAACCCTAACCCCAGCCCCAGCTAAACCCCAACCCAGCCCTAACCCTAACCCTAACCCTAACCCCAGCCCCAGCCCCAGCCCCAGCCGAACCCCAACCCCAACCCCAACCCCAACCGCAACCCCTGCCGAACCCCAGCCCCAGCCATGAACCCTAGCCCAAGCCATGAACCCTAGCCCTAAATAATCAAAAAATTGTTTAGTTGAAGATTTACTAACCTATACGATGGAGGAGACGATCGATCGGTGGCGACGATGAAACGGAGGCGACGACGGAAACGGCGACGAGGAAGAACGGTGACGAGAACGGCGGTGGCGACGACGAGAACGGCGGGAATGATTTGAGGATTTTGGTTCGCGCGCGATCGAGAGAGAGAGAAAGAGATAAGGGGCGTAGGCGATCTGTGCCTTTTTAATTAAATCGCTATTTAGTTGCCCCTACGGATTTGTCCGCAGGTCTTTGGTTTGCGGCTCCGTAGGGGCAAACACCAAATTAAGAATTAATATTTTTATTCTTGAACGTCTTGGATCGTAGGGGCAACCTTCTAGACCTACGGATTAATCCGTAGGGCCAACATAAATCTGTCCCTACGGATTTCAATATCCGTAGGGGAAACCCCCTATTTTAGTAGTGATAGGTAGTCTCGACCAGCAGATCAAAAGGATCAGAGGAGAACCTAGCCAATTGACGACCACCTCACTCTCATCATCGGTGGTCAAAGGATCGAAGGAGGAGCTTTTCTTTTGCTATGCTTTCAGGATAGTAGCTTTACGGGCGTGGTGCTTATTTTTCGGTGCTTTGTATGCATCAATCATAAATGTCTAAGTACAGAAGCTAAATATTCTTCTGAAGAATTAAGGTGCACATATGCATGCACAAAATCAAAGAGACTGGTTAGCATTGAAACCAGTTGCATTCAATGTGGTTGCAATAAAGGTTGAAAATTTAGAAATGTATTATAGCTGCTTACAAATTTCGGTCACATTTTCAGTTTGTAAAATTTCCCAATTCTGCAACAAATTTTGCAAACAACCAAACAATGGGGCCGGGGGCCACTTGCTTGCTGCAAACGCCGCATGCAACACATCATGCAAATCAAAACCCTTTGGCTTCGAATGCTTCAATCACACTCATTCAAATACACACCGGCGATTTATAAAAAAAAAGATTGTTTTTGTATATACAAACTTACAAGGATTGATATGAGGTGGTATCTCATAGAAATTCATTCATTCATTCTTCTCTTAAAGTCAAACGTGGAAGATCCATGTGAGGGAGCTCAGGAACACCTATCAGCGGAAGCGGAGAAGCCTCAATTGTCGGCTTCTTTCCTTTAGCCTTAAAAGATCCGCCGATCAAATCGGCGATCGATTTCACCGGGTTCGTTATCATTCCCTTCATGCTAAGCAAAAGCGAGGCCTCGGAGAACTGCCAGACGGCTGTGACGATGATTAGGGTGGAAAGAAGGCAGTGAGTTATGAGATTTTGCTTCTTTATGATTTTGAGCTCCTTGACCATCTCATCCACTGACATGTCTTTGGATGTACAATCTTCGGTTTGTCGTGTTGACGGTGAAGGCTCCTCTTTCTCTAACGGCCATTGCAGAAGATCGTTGGAGTTTGGATCTTTTTCGAAGGAATCCAACTGGTATAAGAAGTCGCAAGAAATGTAAAAGTAATTAAGATCCCACAAATAGCAAAGAAGTAGCAAAAGCTATACCGGATTTAACATAGTTCAACAGAAGCGAAAAAAGATATATTTTTAATACTTTATCGGAATAAGGTTAGTTAAGTAAATCCAAATGAGATTAACCGTTCTCCAAGTAATTCTTAGACTATAAATAGCTATGTTTAGATATGCTTCATTATTTTTGTATTCCATCAAAAGGGAAGGCATCTAAAACTAGAGAGTTTTTGAGGGCAAAGGAGATATCTTTGTGAGTGATGTTGTATTTATGCGACTTGGGTAGGCTTGTAATCTCGTGTAATACTTATCTAGTGGAAGATCTCATCGTGAAGGCATGACAGATGCATTTTGACACCGAAACTGGATATATCTTGCGTCGATTGCTCTTTGGTGTGGTTCCTTTCTATTCTTGTGCTTGTGTTGTAGTCGTCTATGGATTTTTTTTTTATCTCTCGATTCCGACGACTTGGGTTATTCCACTCCACTTTTATCATTTGCTTTTACTTTGGGGTTGAGCATATCTTTCAAGATACACCGCGTCGGATTCGAAGTAGTCTTATTTCATAACAATATCTTCTAAAGATGATCAAACTCAAATAAGAGATTTACCTTCTTAATTTTCTACAAATCCCGCATGTTCAAATCAGATATTTACTTATGTGGTTATTATTGTTAATTCACTCTCATGCATTGTATTTAGATATGGCTTGATTCCAAAAAACCACCAAATGTTTTAGCAAAACTACAAGAAACCATCAAATTCTTTCAAAATTACGAGAAACTACCACAATACAATATTTTATCAGTTTTTGGCAGTTTCATGCTATTTATTGCTGATTTGGCACCTTATTGATGGTAGTTTTTCATAGTTTTTGAAAATTTTGTGGTAGTGTCTTGTGTATTTTGAAAGTTTTGTGGTAATTTCTTGTGTATTTTAAATTTTTTTGGTAGTTTCTCGTAGTTTAACTAAAATGTCTGGGAGTTTTTTTGGAATTAAGCGTTTAGATATTATTTGTACGTTGCATTCTCACATAATTTGCAATGATTTGTAACCGAAATATTTCAATATCTACAATTAAGAAATAAGAATATACTGATCATCTCATTAAAGTGGGTGATATTATCTTAATACAATTTCTCCTCCTTGCATAGACACAATTTTCCCCCCAATCATCCTCCGAATCCTAATATGAATACCCTAATATACCCAATATAAATCTTGTATACCCCTCAATTGCTATAATTGGATGACCGCCACTCATAAACTGGTCTTTAGTCCTTGTATGCGTAATTCCTGAAATATAAGACACCATCTCAACAGGAATTTCAAAACACATGGTAATTTTCTTTATGTGTTTGGCAAGATCATCATCCTTATGTTCCTCCTGTAAGTCATAAAATAGGGTTGGGTGCGGGTCCTAGGTCGGCTAGGAGCAGAACCTTAGCTAGTCTAGGTTTCGGGCTCCAACTAATCTCGGTCATCCATTCCATTTATCCTAGGCGATATATTCAAGGCCTATGATGGGCTTGATCGCTCACCTTCGTATTTTTCTTAGACGTTTTTTCCAATTTAGGTTTGATTTGGGGAAAATTTAGGATACAATTGAAGACCAAGAACAGAAATTGAATGGAAAGAACTTTTTAATAGGGAAAAAAGACAAGTAGAAAAGATACAATTAGTAAAAGAGAGAACTCATTTTTTCATTCAATATTCAACACATCTTTCTATTACATAGAATATCTATTTATATAGAATATCCATTTATAGAACTCAACTTATTACAACTTAATAAACTTCATAACAAAGTAATCACGCTTCTTAACTAACTATTTAACAAATTTCTCATAATAGGTATCAAACAATACCTCCCCTCAAAATTGACCTTGTCCTCAAGGTTAAGAATCGATCGTCAACGAACACCTTGTCGATGTATAGGCTTCAAACTTTCTTGAAGAACACAAATGAATTCTTTCGTGTAGTCACTACAGTATCGCAATTTTCATCTTGAATCAAGAGTCATATGTCCGCATAATGGCTTCAATTGCACAAAACCAAGAAATGTAGTAAGCTCCAACGAAATACCAGCCACATTGAAAAAGACTTTCTTTAGGTAGTAAGAGAATGAAATGAAACACGAGAAAGGCAATTCGGATTCGAATGGTGACGGTTTTGATGGCGGCGGTTCCGGAAGAGCCGGCTCCAATGTCAAGTTCAAGAACCTAGAGACATGCCTACCTTTTTTCTCCACATCTTTCTTTCATTCTTTCTCTCATTCCTTCTTTCTTTTTTTCTTCTTTCTTTGGGCACTTGAATTGTAATTATCAAGAAGAAAATGTTGGAAATGTCGTCCTTCTTCAAATTGGCATCGAATAAAGATAAAAAGATTGGTGCATGGTTTCGAATTGCTTCCGAAACGAGATTGTTTCAAATTCACTTTGATAGCCCGCTTCGAAACTTGGTAAAACTTGCGAGGGCGTCGAGGACGAGATCGTCTTGGTAGCAAAGAATGACGAAATCAGGATGCACATGGTTGAGGGAAATATCGAGGACTTTGACGATGCAACGACGGTTTCTTGCATGACATGACAAAGATCCTTTGCCTTCTCCACTTATCGCCAAATAAACCCAGCGTTCTTGATTGCCAATCTTTCTTGTCGAGTCTTGAGCTCCGCCTTTTTGATTTCACCAATTTGATTGCCTTCGATAAGGACTTTGGTTCAAGAACTTGAACATGAAACCTTATTTCAGGTTGGAGCCTAATTACTGTTGCTCCTAGATTCGTATCTACAACAGCTCTAGATCCCAATCCTTGTGCTGCAGGAGATGCCATCCCCGCTCCCAAAACTTGGCCCAGAGATGGTGAAACCCTAAGCTCAGAATTTCTTGAATTCTTGAATTCAATCAAGATCGCATTAATTGAATTCTGCAACTGGAAAAGTTGTTGCTTGAAATAAGCATGCTGATGAACCATTTGAGCCTTAAACTCATCGAATTGATCCAATCGGGTATCAATTTGTTGAATTTGAGGACCCCAATCTTGAACCCTTATTGATGAATCCGCATCAATTTCACCGACATCATGATCCTCTCCTTGAATCTCTGATACCAAATGATGGGCTTGATCGCTCACCTTCGTATTTTTCTTAAGCATTTTTCCAATCTAGGTTTGATTTGGAAAAAATTTGGGATACAATTGAAGAACAAGAACATAAATTGAATGGAAAGAACCTTTTAATAGGGAAAAAAGACAAGTAGAAAAGATACAATTAGTAAAAGAGAGAATTTATTTTTCCATTCAACATTCAACACATCTTTCTATTACATAGAATATCTATTTATAGACCCCAACTTATTACATCCTAACAAACTTCATAACAAAGTAATCAATCTTCTTAACTAACCATTTAACAAATTTCTCACAATAGGTATCTAATAGCCTATTGAAAGATTGACATATGCAAGCAATATACAGAGTTTAGTGCCTCCTTCCATAAAGCTAGGTTTTTGTGTTCTCTCCTTCATCTCCGGTTTGCTATCCAATTGTCGTGGACTAAGTCCTTCCCTTTTTATTGTGTGGTTTCAACTCGCCGTCCATCAAACGACCTAAAAGATCTCGAGAATCCTAAAGTTCAAAAGGAATACCTATATTGCCGATTCAATATTGTAAGACTTCTACTTAATGATTGTAGGCCATTAGTTTAATTCCGCTGCGTGTTAACTCAGGTATTGAATTCCGATTCGGCATCATCATCCATTGTTTTACCGATAGCCTACACAAATAACCAGTCAACAATTCTCTTCGACTAGGGGGGATTCTCTTCGACTAGGGGAATTCTAGAAAAATGGAAATGTGACGGGCTTTCTAAGTCGTACATAAAGCTGATCCAAGAGAGAAATAGAACACACTCACATAATATTTGGCATAATTTAATGACAACCTAGGCAGGGGATGAGGAACTAATGATATAGACTACAAATTATAAGGCCTTGCTATTGTACGTACCAAATGTATTCGGGTTTTCAATGTTGAATTAAGGTGAAGCATAGCTCATGATTTTGATGTAAACAAGTGGTGCAGCAGTAAGAAGGAAAAGGTTGCTCTTCAAATAGCGGGCTTCGTAAGTGACGAAGAGAAATTGTAAAAACTTTTCCATCCCATGTAATGGGAGTGAGTTCCATTTTGATCTTGGCTTTCTATGTGTGGCGTAGCGGCAACATGGGTAGAATTCGTTCTGCTGATGAGATGGGATAGGTATCATTCTATCAGACTAGAATTAAACCTAGACTTATTGGAGAGAGATAAAATCTCGGATTTCATTAAAAACATAGGTCGAGTCCAAAATGCTCTTAAATAGGCGATCCCTAGCAAACACTATTAACAAAAAGGTACTAAAATGTCTTTGATAAGAAAAATTTGCGGAAAAAAAGGCATATCTAAACTACAAAAACCTACCAAATATGTGCAATGCACTTCAGAGTCTCAATACACCTTTCAATCGATCTCAGATTTTCATCAAACCAAGTGCCAACAAGACAATGCAATTGACACCGTCACAAAAATTTCTACGCAGTTGTCCGAAACACTATGTTAATAGCCGCTCCGATGCCCAGATCAATAATTAGGCTTTGAAAGTTGACCCTAAAATCAAATAATGTTTTCGGATTGTTTGGAATTTACGGTCCAAACAACCTAGAATTTTCTTCCACGACATGCTCTACATCGGTATCTAAGTATCTGCGGGTTAAACATAATTTCTTCTTATGTATTTTAAAAAATATCTATCATGCTTCTAGACTTTTCTATACTCTAAGAGAGTTTAAATGACAACAACTGGCCATTTTTTAAAAATCTATCAAGCCCCTTTATCCATAATTTCCTTGGCTAGAAATTTCGGCATTTTTGCCGGTTGTTCTCTATTGGGCCATTCATCAATGGTTGTAACACAAGCAGCAAAAAAACATCAAACCCAATAACTCCACTTAGGCACCATATATTGTACCTCAAATTACAAGTAATTGAAAGGAAAGTCAAATTGACACTTGACATATATAAGACTATATTTCGTCGATTTCTTGCTCATAGTTCTCACACTTAATTTGTTGATAAAAAAGGCTTAGATGATGGTGGTGGTGGTGGTGGTGGTGGTTTCTCCTAATTTTCCACATCACTAATCTTTATGGGTTTTCAAATTAGGGATTCAATGGGAAGCAAAGTCCACAGCTTTGATGTTAAATTAAGGGTTGAATCAATGAGGAATGAACAAAAAAAAGAGTAAACAAATATCACTCACACACACACACACACACACACCCACACACCCACCTGAGAGAGCAATCTAGAGATGAGAATGGTTTCTTCTTCTCCCCCTCCTCCATGATCTTTGCCAATCTTATTTCTCTCTTGAATGATTTGGTGAATAGCCTCATGAATCAACCCCACCTTCTTCTTCTTCCTGCTCTCTTCTAAAGACCAGATACTAGAAAATAGAACGAAGGCTATGCCCGATTTTTAAATTTTTTTTTTAAAGAACTTGGGTCTTTTGACCAAATTGTGGCGATAATATGAGAAGTTTTGGGATTTGGAACCTATGCAATTACGTTGCTGAGGGATCAGCCACACCCACATCACACGTGAAAAACACCAATTCCAAAACCTGCTATTTACATTATTTAACAGCCTATCACGACCGTTGATTTTAAGATAAAAAAAATCCTCGGATGTTGGTCTTTACAGCAGGAAATAGCGAGGACTGAGAATAGCAGGGATTCCGGATCCGAAGTTTTGTAGTGTGGTTGGAAACCATAAGAATCCACTTCATGCACAGTGAGTCCATCTGTCAGCCAAAGAGCTAGGGTTTGTTTTTCCTCCCACTCTTCCTCCACATGTTATCTATTATTATATTGGATGAGGATAACGGAGAAAGGTATTTGATGGATCTCTGGATCTCCTTTAGATGTTATCTTCCGTTGATCTCTTCGCGTGTTGACAGACGGCTAAGATCGAGTTGGAGGGTTGACCTCTGGAACGTGTGGATCTCAATGGGTTTGGTGTGCTTGAGGCTGAGCCACCTGCAAAGAAGTCCCGGGGTGGTTGTGCCACCGAGGACCCTCCGACGATCAAGTTAGTCGCGGTATTTTGGCAGAGTAACGGCCTAGTGGAGTAAAAATGGCTTACCTCGACCGTCTGAGAGAGGGGTTTATATAGCGGCAGCAATAGGCAGGCGGGCGCGAGAATCACGCCGGCCGTTACGACCCTGACATCACGCCCGCGTGATAGGCGGGATCCCACATTAATGACGAGACAGGCTCGTTAATGGGGGATCGTGATGGCGTGGAACGCGGGGTCGTGGGCGGCGGATATCTCACGCATGGCGAGATTCGCGGAGCCGTGGCGGAGGCGCTTGTGATCAGTGCTGCGGGTCGGTCGGTTAGACCGAGGAAAATTAGCTCGGCGGGAGGCTCGGGTTCGAGCGGGAGGCCGAGCATCTTAGTTCTGTGATAGCTCGGAGGAGAGCCGGGGGTGGTCTAGAAAGCCACCGAAGGTCAGGAGACTCCTCGGGCGGGAGACCCGAGGTGTGATTCTAACTGAAGTTCTTGATCCTTTCTTGTAGGTTCTGGGACACATCATCTGCAACGTGTCAGCATCTGGAGAGCCACTGATATCGAGCCTAATCATTAGCCCCCCACTCTCGTCTTGACCTGTTCCTGGGTCGGGTCGAGAATGGTCTGACCGATCACCCGGGGTGAGCTCTTGCTTGAAGATATCGTCGGCGCGCATTCCCGGCCAAAGAGCAGTATTTTTTTGATGACGTCAGCGGATCAGGGGAGAGATCTCGCATTAAAGGGAAGCACCGGATCGTGTGTACATTCGTCGAAGTGACAGCCCACGTGTTTGGCGTTGGTTGGCTGACGAGACGTGCCGCAGGAGTTCCCGCGCCCGATGGGACGCGCCCAACGTGAGTGCGACAGGTGGAACGTTGTCGGCCGTTGGTTGCGAAACGTTGTTTTGGCGGGAGGCGATCGGAGCCTGTCACGACCCGAAATTGGCACGTGACGGCCCTTAAACTACGCAACGTCTACAGGCGTAACGCAATTTAAGTAAGCCGAAAACCCAGCAATCTAAACCATAAAAAATAGTAAGTGATAATAGTATTTTTAAAACCTTTGAAATCTCAACCCAAATTCTTTAAAATCCGACTTTATTCCCTTTAAAATTTTGGCAGCACCTCTTTTGTAAAAACCAGCCCAAAAAAGGGTACAACAAAAATATAAGTAAAGCATTTCCAAACGGGAGCAAAAACACGCCCAAAGGCGGAAAACGACCACCACAAAGATATACGACGCCGTAGAGAAGAAATAAAAGACGATATAAATAAAACTGCATAAAAGACCTCCAAGTCACAAAATAATATACAATATCGTCCTCACATCAAGTCTCTAAGTCATACATGAAAGTGGTAGATGGAGAGTACATGGTACAACGAATATACAAAGAGTATCGGATAACCGCAAAACCCACCTATAGCAAAACTGTACACAGTCAGCCGTAGCGGTATCTGCTGCAAAAGATGATATGATAGATGAAAATAGCCTTGCCTCTGATTACTCTGAGGAACAACCTGCAAAACACTGTGGCACAACGGGGGTGAGTTGCCAACTCGTGAATAGTAAATAATATATGCAGGTAATCGCAAGTATACACGTACAACGCGAATCTAACATATGCAAGCTAATAGCAATAAACGGTCATATGCATGCAACAGTCATGAAAGGTACTCTATCAGGTACAACTAATACATGAAGCAATAATATGACAATGTGTATATGCAACAGTCATGAAAGGTACTCTAGCAGGTACAACTAATACATGAAGCAATAATATGACAATATGTATATATATGCAACAGTCATGAAAGGTACTCTAGCAGGTACAACTAATACATGAAGCAATAATATGGCAATATGTATATATGCAATAGTCATGAAAGGTACTCTAGCAGGTACAACTAATACATGAAGCAATGCATATAAAATAAATGCGAAGTATGGGATAAAATATGTCATCCTCACGGAATCCTGATCTCGTGACAGGACCAAAGTCCATCAAGACAATCCAAATCCCAATTTCCTCAAATCAGCCCCCAAATTGGCTCTCATATCATGTTAATCTCATATATCCTGAATGTACAATATCAAGTAAATCTCATATATTCTGAGTGTCCAATATCAAGTAAATCTCATATATCCTGTAACCAATATCAAGTGAATCTCATAAATCATGTATCCAATATCCAGTGAGTTTCATAAATTCTGTATCCAATATCAAGTGAATCTCATAAATCCTGTATAAGTATATTTGCCTGAATCATTATGATGATGTATATAAAATTAGATATGTATACATATATATTAGCGTCCCATTCTACTAATATATATATATATATATATATATATATAAAACAGCGTCCCATTCCACTATTATATATACTTAGGAGTACAAATATCATAAAACCAAGTGTCAAGCATCGACACATAAATACTGATCTATCAGGTGCTATCACCACGACTGGCCCCCTGATAGGTACGTATCATACGCTATCCCGAAAACTCGAGCACCTAGCTCTGACACTCAAAATTCGACGTATCCATACGTACATGACTCCGGTCGGTATCCCCACGATAACCGCCGAGTCATAGGTACTGTCACCGGTAGGTATGGTTCCCCTGTCAGGCTCATCGGCGTGGTACATCGAAATACCTTTCTTTCCCCGGGGTACCTCCGGGCCCCACCATGTACCCTCACACGGCCCACGACGCCTCCTCGCATGGGGGTATATATATCAGAACCGATAAAACTCATGGTGGCTGCTGAAATATCATATCAAGAGAAACCGGGTTTTTCAAATAATGCATAATTTCATGAAACCACCACGGTTCTCAAATCCAGAAAACATCATGAAAAATCCATATCTCAATGCGAAAATCCATGAATATAATATATGCAACATAAAACTGTAATGTAAGCATATAAAGGAAAATCCGCTATTTAACTGCAACAAGTTAATATACATATCATGCGATTCCTAATTTCTCCAAGTCCATATAATATCAAATAAAGGTGAACATGTAGCTATAGCCAGATATATGTATAAACATGTAGGTATAGTAAGGTATATGTATCTACCTATCAGTAATGATGTAATATACCCTTCAGGTATAAGTGTAAGTATGTATGCAAGGTGTACATGTAGCTATATCTCATATGTGTATATACCCATCACTAATGGTACAATACCATATAGGTATATGGGTAACCAGCATGTAAGCATATCAAGGCATATGTGTAAATATATAAGTATACAGGCATGCTATATGTCATATGCACAAAGGAAAATAAGGATCAAGTCTCAATGTCCCTAAACAATACAATATCACATACGTATAGGTGTTGTGCGTGCCAAGGCAATTATCGACAGTGTGTGTGTAGCATACAATTAGTGCTCGTGAAACATGAACCGTCAATAATGGTGTTGTGTCTCATTAATACTAAGTCCATGCACAATAAGAAATTAGATATGCAATAAAGGTATACATGCACAATCAATATCCGTATACATCTAACTAATAGTCATATCATTAAATCTAGCCCAGACGCATAACGCCATGCGGGCGATTCCCCTGTAGATATTAAATCTACTCACCAACGCTCTTGGTTAAGTAAAACCAACCACCGGTTTCTCCTTCTTTGCAGTGTCCGAAGTGCCCGCCTGCGAACCTAAAACATAAAACAATATAACAAGTATATATTAGCAATAGACCCAAAACACGTACAAACTACGTTTGACCGACGCAACAACTCAAGACATATTTTCAAGTGTTCGTATTGTGGCTAACGTGCGTAGCGACACTACGAAACCAACCCAAGAGCAAAACCACACAAAGTGCACGATCCGTGTCGTATAACGTAACACACGTAATCGTAACACAAGAAACTAGCTATGTGATCCCAGATTTTACATGCAGAGAAAACCCAAAAATCAAACAAGACCAAACACACCTACACCAAAGCAGACACCTATCCATAAAAACCCAAACCCTAACTCTACCCAAAAACCGGGGTCGCCGGATTTCCCTACTGCGTCGCCGGCCATGGTCTGAGCCTAGGGGTTCGTGCTTCAGGTGTAGGCTCAGGGTCTCAGGTACAACATAACTACATTGTTTGGTTTTCTAGTAAACTCTCGGGGTCACAGCAGATCACAGATATCACAGACGACACTAAAAATACGATATTTACACGAAACTTAACTTTAAACGATCAAAACTAAAACTACAAGACTACAAAACACTATAACAACATAAAGAACAGATATAGATCATTACCAATCCACAAAAGCTCAAAGATCCTAGCTTTCCAAGTTCTAAGGTATCCAAGAGGCAAAACTAGGCAAAAGATGTGATTTTTGTGAGATTTTGTGAAGATTAGTGAAGGTTTTTGTGATGGAAGTTCAAGTGTTCAGTTGAGATGAGAGAGGGATGAAGAAATATGATAAAGAGATAAGTGAGAGAGAATGAGAGAGAGTGAGATGAAAAGAGAGAGAGGGGTGAGGTTAAGGTGAGTGCACCCTTGCATTAACTCTTCATTAATGCAAGTTATGCCTCACAAGTGAGTCACCAATGCCACCTCCTCCCAAACAAAATCCTAAATAAAATATCTTCTCTTTCAAAAAAAATCTATAGAATAAGGTTAAGGATAAGGTTAAAGCAAAAGATTAGATTAGGGTTAAGTTGTCATGGTCACTAATCTAGATTAACACAAAAACGCCCTCACATAAACATGCACATGTGTGTGCATGCCATAACAAATAAAAATAAACTATTAATTAAATGTTATAAAATGTGAGGAACCCAAATTGGTAAACTTTTTACCAAAAACCCGCATTACCGTCTAAACTAACACTAATCTAAATCTAAGGCGTTACAGAGCCGTAGGATGCGTACGCCGACAGCTATAAATAGAGGTGGGATCCCCATCAGGGCCCATACCTCCTCATAATTTCCTCGTCCCTAGCCTTGTTAGCTCGGCGATCTTTTCCTCAGGTCGGATTGCGTTTGATTTCCCGAGGACACCCCCTTTTGGTCAGGTTAGATGTCTTCTTCTGAGGAGTCTTGTAACACCTTAGATTTGCGTTTAGTATTAATTAAGCGATAATGCGGGTTTTCTGTAAAAAGTTTACCAAATTGGTTTCCTCACATTTTATAACAATTAATTAATATTTTATTATTAATTGTTTTGGCTTGCACACACTTGTGCATGTTAATGTGAGGGTTAGTTGTGTTAATTTTGTTTAGTGACCATGACACCTTTAACCCAATCCTTACTTTGTTTAAACCTTAACCCTTGATATTTGTTTTGAGAGAAGATATTTCCATTTGTGTTTTTGTTTTGGGAGGAGGTGTCTAGATGAGTCATAAGGAGTCATGGCTTGCATTTAATGGTGGAGAGGGAGAGAGTTAATGCAAGGTGCACTTACCCTACACTCACCTCACTCATCTCTTTAACACCTCACACTCTCATTCTCACTTCACTTATCTTTTTCTCAATTATTTCTCTTTCTCCTCAACCCTCAAACTGAACCCTTACCCATTCATCACAAAACCTTCACAAAACTTCATTAAACCTCACACAAATCACCTCTCATGTCTTGTTTTGCCTCTAGGATCATTTGAAGCTTGGAAAGTTAGGATCTTTGAGCAAGTGTGGATATGTATAATCTCTAAACTGTTAAATGGATGTTATAATGTTGTGTAGCTTGTTAGTCGCTGTTTAGAACACTTAAAGTTTAGTTTCGTGCACATATCGTATTTTTTGTGTGATTATAGAATATCTGTAATCTGCTGTGACCCCGAGTGTGTACTGGAAAATCTAGCAATGTAGTAGTGTTGTACCAGAGACCCTTAGCATTCACCTGAAGCACGAACCCCACCTGCTCGGTTTTGGCCGGCGATACCATGAGGAAATCCGGCGAGCTCGGCTTTTTAAGGGAGTTAGGGCTTGGTTTTGTAGGGTAGCTGTCTACAGTTGTTTAGAAGTGTTTGGTACTGTTTGATTTTTGAGTTTTAACAGTATACAAAATCTGGGACCACTTTGCTTGTTTCTAGTGTTTCGCGCGTTACGTTATCCGACACGGTTCATGTTCTTGTGTAGCTGTTGCTCTTGGGTTGGTTTCGTAGTGTCGCTACGCATGTTAGCTACTAGACGAACACTTGAGAGTATGTTTGGATTTGGTGCGTCGGTCAAACGTAGTTTGTACGTATTATTGGTCGATTCTAATGTGAACTTGTTATGTTGTTATATGATTTTTAGGATCGCAGGCGGGGACTTCGGACGCTGCGAAGAAGGGAAAACAAGTGGTTGGCTTTACTTAGCCCAAGATCATCGGTGAGTAGATTTAACGTCTACAGGGGAATCGCCCGCATGGCGTTATGCGTCTGGGCTAGATTAAATGATATGATTGTTAGTTATAAGTATATGGACATTGATTGTCCATGTGTACCATTGTTGCATACCTCATTTTCCTATTGTAAATGGACATAGTAGTAATGAGACACAACACTATTATTGACGGTTCATGTTTCACGAGCACTAATTGTAAGTTACACACACTCCGTCGATAATTGCCATGACACGCACAACCCATATACATATGTGATATTGTATGGTTAGTGACATTGAGACATTGATTATTATTCCATTATGCATATGAAATATAGCATACCTGTATATTTACATGCTTACACATATGCCTTGCTATGCATACATACTTACATGTACACCCATATACCTTGCTATAGCTACACATATACCCATATGGTATTACATCATTATTGATAGGTATATACCCGTATCTTGCTATAGCTACATGTTCACCCTTATATGATGTTGCATTGGATTTTGGAGAAATTAGGAACCGCATGATATATTTAATAACTTGTTACAGTTAAATAGCAGTTTTTCCTTTATATGCTCATATTACTGTTTTATGTTGCATATATTATATTTCATGGATTTACACATTGAGATATGGATTTCATATGATGTTTTCTGGATTTGAGGACCGTGGTATTTCATGAAATTATGCATTGTTTGAAAAACCCGGTTTCTCTTGATATGATATTTTGATGCGTCCACCATGAGATATCTCGGTTCTGAGCTCACATATGCCTTGCTATGCATACATACTTACATGTACACCCATATACTTTGCTATAGCTACACATATACCCATATGGTATTACATCATTATTGATAGGTATATACCCGTATCTTGCTATAGCTACATGTTCACCCTTATATGATATTGCATTGGATTTCGGAGAAATTAGGAACCGCATGATATATTTAATAACTTGTTACAGTTAAATAGCAGTTTTTCCTTTATATGCTCATATTACTGTTTTATGTTGCATATATTATATTTCATGGATTTACACATTGAGATATGGATTTCATATGATATTTTCTGGATTTGAGGACCGTGGTATTTCATGAAATTATGCATTGTTTGAAAAACCCGGTTTCTCTTGATATGATATTTTTATGCGTCCACCATGAGATATCTCGGTTCTGAGCTTTGTGTTATAAACCCGATGCGAGAAGTGGACGAGGCCGTATGCGGGTACATGGTGGGGCTGGAGGTACCCCGGGACAAGAAGATCGCAGATGATGGCGATGAGTCCGAGGCAGGGGAGTACTACCTTACTGGTGATATTATTTAGTTTCGGCGGATATCTTGGAGATACCGACCGGAGTTATATACGGACATGCTATATGGATTGCGAGTGTTGGACACTTAGGTTCCATGAGATGTACGGACATGATATCAAGGACAGTCCTGGTGACGGTGCCTGAGAGATGAGTATTTACGTGTCGATGCTGGACACTATTTTTCATGATGTTTTCGGGTGTCGATATTGGACACTCAGGTTCCATGAGACTTACAGGATATGAGGGCCGATCTGAGCATGCGGTGCCTTTGGTATTGGGATTTAGATTGTCTTGATGGACATTGGTCCTTCTACGATAAGGATTCCGTGAGGATGACATGTTTTATCCCACACTCAGCATTTATTTGATATGCATTGCTTCATGTATTAGTAGTACTTGATAGAGTACCTTTCATGACTGTTGCATATATATATATATATTGCCATGTTATACTATTAGCTTGCATATGATAGATTATTGCAGTACGTGCATACCTGCGATTACCTGCATATGTTATTTACTATTCACGAATTGGCAACTCACCCCCGTTGTGCCACAGTGTTTTGCAGGGTGTCCTTCAGAGTGGTAGCGGCAGGGCTTCTTCTTCTTATCGTATCATCTTTTGCAGCGGATATTGCTACGGCTGACTGTATGCAGTTTTGCTATAGGTGGGTTTTGCGGTTATCCGATGATGCTCATTGTAAATCTTGTTGTATCTAGTACTCTCCATCTACTACTTTATGTATTGACTTAGAGACGAAATGTGAGGACGATATTGTATATTATTTTGTGACTTTGGATGTCTTTTATGCCGTTGTCACTTTATATCGTCAATTTTTCTTCGCTACGGCGTCGTATATCTGTTGTAATGTTTTTTCTGTCTTTGGGCGTGGATTTGCTCCTGTGGGGATGCTTTACTTATATTTTATATTGTACCCTTTTTGGGGCTTGTTTTACAAAGGAGGTGCTGCCAAATTTTTAAAGGAATTAAATTTGGACTTTAAAGAATTTTCACTTGAGATTCCCAAAAACTTTTAACAATGTTCTTATCATTTACTACTTTTGATGGTTTAGATTGCTGGGTTTTCGGCTTACTTATATTGCATTACGCCTGTAGACGTTACGTGGTTTAAGGGCCGTCACGTGCCAAATTTCGGGTCGTGACAAGTCTGTAGATGTAGTCCGGGTAGAGTCTAGGGAGTCTTCTGAAGCTTCCTCTTCTACTTCTTATGCTTCTTCCTCGTCTGAGTCGGAGTCCCCCCGGGGAGTTAGGGTTAGTCATGCTCCCCGGGGTCGCGTGATGGGGGCAGTCCCTACAGCGTAGGTCACAGATGCTCTTGGTGCGTCATCCACGCTGAGGCACGCGGATGATCTCACTACCATCCGGACTCGTTTCCACATTCCTCCCGGCTATTCGCTTCGTCTGGCCGAGGAGGGGGAGAGGGCAGACCAGGTAAGGGGCAAGGATATTGTCTTGTACCTGGAAGTCTTTTGGGCCGGGATGCGCCTGCCTTTCTCCCCCGAGGTGAGTGCGGCGTTGAACTGTTTCGAGCTAGCCCCGGACCAGCTAGTGCCGAACACTTGGAGGATTCTCCTTGGGTTCCTGGTCCGGTTGAAGATGCATCTGATCCCTTTCCGCCGGAGCCTTCTCGTGTCTTCCCTTTGCTACAAAAACCATCCCGGCGCTCGTAGGGGCGAGCCGATCTGGGTATACCTCCTTTAGAAAGCACAGGGGAAGTGCTGCCGGGTCGGGGGTTGTTGTAGTGCCTTCTTCCATACATGACTGGAAGAAGAAATTTTTATTTAATATAATATTTATATTTAAAATTTAGTTAACAGTTTAGAAGATTTATAAAACTAACTAAATTTTTATAAATTTATCCTAACTTTTTAACAACCCCTCTCTCTCTCTCTCTTTCTTTCACTCCCTCTCTCTTTTTCTCTTTCTCTCTCCCTCTCTCTCTCCTCTCGCGCTTCCTCTCTCCTATCGCGATTACTGTGCGTTCCATGAGTCGCGTCACCGCCGCGCGCTACGCTCACCTCCCTTCATTCTTTTCCTTCTTCTTCTTTTTAAAACCTCAGTACCCACGACCCCCTCCTACAGTTTGATTATGAGCACCCGTTTGATACATGTGCACTACTTGACATGACCTGATACACCATTACTTGACATGACTTGATATATGTACACTACCTGACATGACTTGATATACCACTACTTGACATGACTTGATACATGTACACTACCTGACATGACCTGATATATCATTACTTGACATGTTACCTGATTCTGTTTCTAATACCGACAATCCTGTCATGTTGTCCCGATGGACATATCTTGTTGTCTATATAGACAAATATGTTCCTGCTTGATCCTGTGTTGGCATTAGTCCCAGATTTATCAATACCTGATTTGAACACATAATTTGGGGGCATGGGGAAATCAATGATGAAACCTGACTTGTAACTCGACAGTTCGATACTTATACTGATCAGTTTTACGGGCTAGGCCAGCCCCGGGATGATGAAGCTAACATCATTCGTCTGTACATATTACCTGTTTACTGCCTAGAGGCACATCTCGGATTCAGCCCGAGAGTCTTGACCGTAGTCCCGGGCATGCACGGGATACCATTGAGTTATATCGATGATTCATTAAATTGATTTCACAGACTTTAGAATAGATAACCCAGTAGCACAGTTTAGATTGATCACTGCACGTCACTTATACTGATATACTTCACTGTTATATATTCCTGTTGACTTGTTACTGTTCATACCCATGCCTGCATGTCTTGTTACCTCCTGTTTCCCCCAATCAGAGCAAAGCTCTGTTTGAATTTCAAAAATTCAAAAATCGAAGCAACGCTTCAAATCCCATGTGCTGCGCGCAACGCGCCGCGTGTCAGAAACTGATACGTCAGTGCAGCGCCCAAGGCAGCGCACTCAATCAGAGTAAGGCTCTATTTAAAACAAAAATTAAGGGAAGCAATGCTTCAGTCGCGCAAGCGCTGCGCTGCGCGACACGTGTCAGCGCAGTCGCGCAAGCGCTGCGCGACACGTGTCAGCGCAGTCGCGCTGCGCTGTGCGCTGCGCGACACGTGTCAGCGCAGGTGCGCTGCGCTGTGCGCTGCGTGACACGTGTCAAACGCTGGGGCATTTGCGCCAAACAGAATTAAAATTCCAGTAAGTTTTTTCTGTTCTTTTTGAAACAAGAAGATTGTCTTCTGTAAAACAGAAGCTCTTAGATCAAAGATCCAACGGTGGGGAAAATTCCCCAAATCACTCAGAGAATGATCTCTTTAACAAATTTAACAACTTAATGGGCACTATATAAAGGCCCCTAGACCCCAATTCAAAAAACAGAGATAGAAGATCATAAAAGAACTTGAACAAAACAGAGAGAGCTCAGAAGAATTTTGAGAAGAACTCAAGAAAAAAAAAGGTTAAAAACCTTTATAAAATAGAAGAATTTCTTCTGAATAGATCATTGATCTAAGAACAAGATCAAGGATCATCAATAAAAAAATAAATAATAACAGTGCTTTGCACTTTCTTATGAACCATTGGTTCTGGAATCTTAAAGATTCTTTTCTTGAATCCAAAATTGGATCAAGTTATTGAAACAGTGGCTTGCACTTGCAAAAACTGCACTGTTGCGCTCCTGGGTTGGCGCAAGCCACCAGGAAGTGCCACGTGTCAGCATCATAACCACTTGCGCTATGCGCTTTTAAAAATAGAGCATTGCTCTTTAAAGTTGGCGCAACTCACCAGAGCGCGCCACGTGTCACAGCGCAACAGCGCAGCGCACCGGCACAGCGCACTGCGCTTGCGTGACACATGTCACCTCTACAAGCGCTTGCGCTCATTAATTGGCGCAAAGCGCCTGACAAGCTACTGCCAAATAATTAATGTACTGCATTATTTACAGAAGTGCAGAGCCCAAACAGATGCTCTGCATCATTTATAAAAGGGACAGAGCCCAAATCAGAAAGGCCTAACAGGCCAAAAGAAAATGCCATGCAGCGGCAGAGCCCTAGTAAAGGCCTAAAAGGACAAATGCAAATAAAAACATTGAATATTCTTAACTGGACTTAGCCCAATCATGGCCGTAAGTCCTCAAATTAAATTGACTGAGCACGACTGCTCTCTTAAATCAATTTACATCCGGTTCAAGGGTACATCTTTGAACTCCTCTGACACCTATCGTTGTAATCCTTCAACGACGTCAGAGAGGTGACGGGTCCCGACAACCACACATCCATACGGACTGTGGGGTCCTTAAACTCATGGACTTATGCGTCCTTAAACCAAAATATGGACTGCGGGGTCCTTAAACCCGTGGACTAATGCGTCCTTAAACACACCCAGACGGACTGTGGGGTCCTTAAACCCATGGACTTATGCGTCCTTAAACTAATGGACTAATGCGTCCTTAAACACATCCATATGGACTATGGGGTCCTTAAACCCATGGACTTATGCGTCCTTAAACTAATATCCGTCCTCAAAACGGGAACAGTGGACCACCATATCCCTAAACTGGAACATGGACCGCCATGTCCCTAAACTGGCAATGGACCGCAATGTCCTTAAACTACCTACGGACCACTATGTCCATAAACTGGAACAACAGAGCCCCCAAATGTTCTTTTGTCGGATCTAAACGATCCCGTTTAAGTTGATCTTAGTCTCAAACATGGATAATGCATCCTTAAACATTCAATCGGACTTCATATTCCCTAATCAACTTTGGTTCAAGGGTACATCTCCGAACTCCTCTGATTCCTGTCGTTGTAATCCCTCAACGTCGTCAGAGAGGTGACGGGTCCCGATGGCCACATACATTAAATGGACCACTACGTCCCTAAACTGGAACACTAGAGCCCCTAAATGCTCTTTCCGTTAAGTTGATCTTAGTCTCAAATCAGACTAACGTATCCTTAACGAACGTTTAAGTTGATCTTAGCCTCAATATGGCTAATGTATCCTTAAACTAAAAACCAAACCCAAATCTAAGTAACTACGGATTTGGACTAATCCACGTCCTATGGGTGACGTCATAACTTAGTCTCCATATACAATCCACGGGCATCCATAAACAAAACAAACACACACGACACGAAGTGAAATTTCTGGAGAAGGAGAAAGTTGTTACCGCGATGCGGTAGCGTAATTAACTGCAGGGGCTTGCGCCTGCAGGGAAGAGCATCCCCACAATCAAAAATCCCTCAAGGAGGGAGGGGGGAATCTGACGAAGTCTGCTACATCAGCCGCATCCGTCTAAACCTCCGATACACGGTGCCATAAATCAACTTGGCATCTTCGGAGAGGTGGACGGATAAAACCAAATAGCATCTGCCTGGAATCTTAGGCAAGACGTCTCTCAGTCGTCGCGCAGTCTTTCGGAGGGGAACAGATTCTGGCACGCCCGGTGGGACCTTTTCCTCTTTCCACTCCAACCTTCGTGTGTCATCTTCGTGAACGAATCGCGGTTTGTTAATGGTTGCCTTTGGATTTCAAGTTACTAAGGTTTGGTCTTTTGCCTGGTGCAGAAATCAAGCATCAATGGCCTCCAACTGCTCGAGCTGCTCAAAATGCAAGTGCAATCAACGCTCCGCCTCACCTGGAGGCGTAGCCTATGGGCCTCAAGCGGCCTCCATTCTTGCCATGCCAGTAGAACAGGTGACCCAGGCCACCACCGGCCTGTTTTTCGGGACCATGATCCCGCCTGCAAGCTTCGCTATTCTAGTGCCCGCGCCAGAAGCGAACAAGAAGTCGGTCTTCGATCGGCTCACTGCTACAACGACCCCTTTCAACGGGTCGTCCAATATCAAGCTGGCGGCCTCTGTCTTTGCTAGGCTGAACCAGAACTCTGATGGGCCCGCCAAGAAGCCTATCAACCCTAAAGTGGCTGTCCCGAGGAAGGCAACAACGGTTGCTCCTGAAGTCGCCATGGCGGCTTCTCCTGTCAAAGAGTCAGTCTTTTCAAGGCTGACTATTCCGGCTCTTGCCCCTGCTCGAGGATCTGTCTTTGACAGATTGAATATCGCCACTCAAAGGACAACCTCAGTCTTCAAGAGGCTAACACCAGCGGCGCCTAATCCGGACAGGGGGCAAGACGAAACTATCCCTATCGCCGAGCCGGTCCCAACAGCTCGACGCGCTCGACGTCGCCACTGGCGCCGAGTGAGGAAGGCCGGGGGAAACTCCCCTTCAGGGCTAACTCCACCTGCTCCAATAGTGGAAGTTAATGCTGCTGTTCCAACTGGGAACAGCTTTGAACCACTAAGGAGAGTGCGCAGGAACTCTCCGACCGCCACACTTAAAAGATCTCCTCCACCCGCGGAGAGAGTTACGGAAATTAAGCTGGAGCAGCCCCCTCAGCGGCTATCCTCCAAAATTTATAAAGTTTGGCGAAGGGTTCAAGACTCCGTAATTGACCAAGGTCGCTCTCGCCAACAGAAAAGGGCAAAAGTGCAAGAAGAAAAGAACCGTCCGGACAAACAGCAAAGGACGACCACCACCTGGGTGCCCGCTGCAACGGCCCCCTCAACTTCAACGGCCCACAAGAGAAGGAGGTCGGAGAAAATTCCTACGCCTGTGGCAAATGTCAAAGGCAGTGAACCTAAACGCCCTAAGTCCGGGGGCATCGTGGTCCATATTGTATACATGGCATCGGGAAAGGAGGACAGCCGTGCATCTACAGGTCATAGACCGCTTACACGGTCAGTGACCAAAGCTCAGGAGAAACAGCAGAAGCTCCAGGAAATGATGAACGCGATGGCTGCACTCACTGGGCCAAAAGAAAGCCCCGATGCGTCATCCGATCAACGCCAGGAGCAAGAAACCGACGCTGAATTCCTTCGTCGGATTTTGGAGAAGAAGGATAAAGAGGCTGCTGAACAAGCAGCCAATATAAAGCGAATGGCCCTCCTGTTCTAGGACATGGTAGGAATGATGATTCAACAAGATCCTCCTGCCGAAGATCCTCCGATCATCCTTGAAGACGATGAGGGAGAAACGTCAAATCCTCCACCAGTTCTGTCAACAGCCAAGGAGGAGACAATCTCCAAAGCTGACTTGGACGAATATATAGCTCAGCAGATCCGGGTTCATCAGGCGACTGAGGCAGCCGGTCAGGTCGTAAAAACAGGATGGCCATATCCGAGCTGGTACGATCAGATCAAGTATCCGCCGGGCTATACAATACCGAAATCTCATGTCTATAAGGGGACTGGCAATCCCCACCAGCACGTTGCCCAGTTCAGGGCGCTCTGCGGCAACACCGGCAGTGATGATAAATTGCTGCTTCGCCAGTTCGTTGGTAGCTTATCGGATACATCATTCGAATGGTACTCCGAGCTCCCAAATGACTCTATCAAGACCTTCGCGGAGATGGAGTTGCTATTTACCCAGCGTTTCGCAAGCGCCAGCGAACGCACCCTGATAACGGCGTTGATTAATGCCAGGGTGAAGCCAGGCGAAATATGGGTTCAGTATGCGATACGGTGGCGGAACTTATAGTCAAAATGCGAACAACGCATTGAAGAGGCTCCAGCAGTAGGCATGTTTGTGGGAACCCTCGATCCGCAGGCGACCATATCCCAATTCATGATGTTCTTCAAGCCAACTACCTTCCAGGCCCTGATCGACAAGCTGGCTCAAATGGATCAGATGGGCCATAGACCGCCCCTTCCAAAACCGGACTCTCGAAACGAGAAGGGAAAAGGAAAAGCGATCGTTGTCGCTAATGCCCAACAACAGCCGAGCAACTTGAAACCGGCTGTCCGTCAAAATAATATGTGTCCGTGCACGCCCCTTGAGGAGAGGCTAGGACGTCCTTACTCGTTTCCCCGAGATAAAACGAGAAGACTGTTTGAGTTAGCATTGCGCAACCGACTCATAAACCTGCCGGATCCAAGACGTCCGTCGCAGCCGAATGATGTCAATGACCCCAACTACTGTCCTTACCACCGAGTACTGGGTCATCCGATCGAAGATTGCTACGTCTTCAAAAATTGGATTGAGGACCAGTACCAACAGGGCAAGTTTGCGTTGTCCGATAGATGGAAGGTGAATCCGCCTCAGCCTCACACCCCTAAAAGGATGAATACGCCGGGGGCAACGTGCTCTCTCGTTGAAGAAGCCCCATGGGAGGTTGTGCTATCAGCTAAGACAAAGAGGATACTAAACGATCTTCAAATATGCCCAGCGATCAGGTGGAAGAACCCGTTGGAACCTCAGATCATTGAAGGGATGCTAAAGCCGTGCCAAACTCCAAAGGTCGGTGGTGGTGGCCCAAGCACTCACAACCAGCCGTCAAAATCTTCAAAGAAGAAGAAGAAGAAAGCCAAGAAGCCCGTGAAGCCTGGCGACAAGCGCACGGACTTACAAAAATAAATTGACGCGCTGGAGGAATACAATCAAAAGGCACGGACTCCAATCACACTCCAAGAGTTTCTCAACCACGTCTTTCAAGAAGAAGATAATGGGGAGAGCTCGTCGGATGAATCCGAGGAATACGTGGCGAGCTGTCATATGGTTTCCCATTCGTTTACAGATGATGAGGAAACTCTTTGTGCTGAAAAGCTGGAGGCAGATCCTGAACAGGAAATTTGGGGGCCATCGGATGAAACAATTGACGCATTCCTCAACGAAGCTCTGTGGAAAAGCAAAGCAGATCGGGAACGCGAGGCGGTCATATTTGAAAGGGCCAAACCCCAGCGACTTGACGAAGCAGTTAGGATACTCCCGCTGGAGCAAAGTACGCCCACCGCAGATAAAAGCAAATTCAAGACGAAGAAAAGGTTTGCTAAGGCCGTATCCATGGGTATGAAGCTACCATCCTCTAAAAGAAGCATTACTGGTGAAGCGGAAATGCACCCTTCCTACTGCTTGTATCATCGGAAGATTTCGCACCCCACCGAAGAGTGCAAAACTTTCAATGGATGGTGGCAGGGATATGTTGCTCACCGACAACATTTTAAGCGGAAGAAGCGCAAAACTCGTCGGGAGCAGAAAAATACGACCGAGGGGCGTGACAGAACTACCGGCAATTGTCACATGGTTAAGGCGGGGGATCACAAGTGTTCATATTCGGAAGCGATTCTGACGAGGAGCTGGCTCTTAGCCCCCTCTTTAAAGAGTCCACCTCGGGAAAAGAAGAAGAGCAGAAGGTCTGTGAAAATATCCGGCTGCGTTATCGGACGCTACCCGAAAAGAATCTCGGACCCTCAAACAAAAAAGATAAAGGGAAAGAAAAGGTCTCTGAGGATATCGCTTTAGATGACCAAGTCATGGAAGAGCTAACTGCCAAGGACCCGCCGAAGAAAAATAAGGTGGATTACAACGTTTTAGCGCATCTGAGGAAGTTACCCTCGCAGCTCAACATTCTTGACGCCCTTTTACTATCAAAAGAGGCGAGAGATTCGTTAATCAAGGCACTACAGGAGCCCAAGCAATTCCAAGCTTTCCTGGCCGAAGAAAAGATGAAAGATGAATTGGAGGAAGTTCACACGGCCGATGTCACCTTTGGCGACGAAGACCTTCTCCTTGGGACGTGCGAACACAATCACCCCCTCTATGTCTCAGGATACTGCCATGATATAAAGATAGGCAAAATCCTGGTCGACAATGGATCCTCCGTTAATCTCCTCAACGTGCGGGTGTTAAAGGAAATCTGCATAAGCGTCCAGCACCTTGCTCGGGACAAGATCACCATCTCCGGGTTCGACTCCCAATCATCGAGAACTTTTGGATCTGTGATATTGACGCTACGCTTTGGGCTGCTCGTTACTGACATTAAATTCCACGTCATAGACGCCAAGACATGCTACAATGCTCTGCTCGTCCGACCATGGTTACACGAGTACAACATCATCCCCTCTACACAGCATCAGTGTATGAAATATTTTAAGGATGTTCTCGAGTATACCGTGACGGGAGAACTGAACCCGTTTTCCGTGAACGAAGTTCGCAAATATGAAGATGCCAAATACTTCTTACCGGATTTTGAGGACACAGAGTGATGTCACAAGCCGGAAAACAAAGCTAACGCCACCATCCCTGTCTTCGGCAGTGATACCGAGGAGGAGGAGGAGATAGTTTATTCGGGTCCGCCCCAATACAACAAGCCAGGACCATCCGCTCCTACGTTGATCTTTGGTAGTGATTCGGAAGATGAGGTTCACTCTATATTCTCTGCTCGGCCTTCAATACAAACATCCGCTGACGAGGATCAAAACCTGCAAATCGCCATGGTTCCACTTGAACATCATAAAGAACTGAATGCGCTCGATACTTACACTGTAGAGGAGCTGAGGACGTTCTATGTCCCTCCCAGGCGAGCAGGCGAAAAGGCAATTCTATTCTACCGCTCTGAAGAAACCAAAGCGGAGAAAGAAATCTGGCACGGTGCATATCCTACGCTTGATAGGCTTCAGCCCATCCGTTTGCCTAGATATTATACAGAAGGCTTGAAGAAGCTGCTGAAGCGCCAGGGGATATCCTTCAAACAGACCGCTCGAAAAGCTAAGTTCTATGACAGGGTCTGGAACGTTCCCTGGACTCAGCACAAGTTGCCTAATGGGAGGATGGAAACAATCGGGCTTGGATACATTCGGTCTAAGAAACGAGAGCTACTCCGCGATTGCTACGTCGTACATGACTTCAATGAAGAAGCGGATGCTCAATGGGAGGACGTTAATACTGAACCAGTAAAAGTTCCTGAGGCAAAGGTGCCCAGTCCGTCGTTCGAAGAACAAATGGACAAGCTTATAAGGGAGGCTGGTCAAAAAGTCCGAGACGACCACAACCGCGAAATGGCCATCTACGAGAAAGCCAAAACGCAACGCCTCCTCCAACAGGCCGTGAAAGATGAAAATGCTACCCCCTGTCAACCTGTTATAAAAAAGGCTCGACGCAGAGGCAGAAACAAGTCTAAAGGCCAAAAAGGCGCTCAACAACAACAAAGCGGGACTAAGAAGCCACGCGAGCAGGAATTGAGCGGTCCAGATCTGTCCCTTGTAAAGAAAATGAGTCGAGCGTACTCTTTTCCTCGGGACAAGACGAAGAGAATACTTGACCTCGCTCTAAAACATCAGATGCTTACGCTGCCGGAGTCTAAACACCCCAAACAAGCAAGCGAAGTCTCTCACCCAAACTATTGCTCTTATCACCGAGTAATAGGGCACCCTCTCGAGGACTGCTTCACCTTTAAGAATTGGGTCGAAGATCAGTATCAGCTCGGCAAGTTCGCTCTGTCTGACAACTGGAGGGTAACGCCGCCACAGAAGCACGAACCCAAAGCCATGAAAGCAGAACCAACTCCACGTTTGTCTTGGAAGCGAATTCGTACTTGTCACATGATAACAATATCAAAAGAAGAGCCTGAGAACATGGATGACCTTCCCTGGTGCTTCGAAAACAGCAACGATGAGGTGATCTCAGAATTTCCACCAGCACCAAAAGAGCTGGAGGATGGGATACATACTACTGCAGACAACCTCAAGAAAATTGAGTTGGGGACGGTGAACGACCCGCGACTGACATTCGTCAGCGAGTTGCTATCTGAAGAAAGGGTGGCTGCGTTAAAAGACGTGCTTATGCAGTACAGAGATTGCTTCGCATGGAACTATTCCGAAATGCCAGGACTAGATCCAGAAATTGCTGTGCATAAATTGGCGATATCTCCTGTAATGACCCCAAAATCTTTATACATTTGTATTATCCCTCTTCAATAATATACCGTATTTATTTGTACTTGGTATTTTCCTTTTTCTATTAAATTTATTATTATTTTATTCCTCAATCTATTATGTATTTTTTCTAGGTACAATTTCTTTTTCTTATATTTAAGTTTTTAACTTCTCATTCTTATTTTTCCTTTCATAAATATTTAACCCAAATCCATTATTCTTATTCTCTACAGCCCATCTAAAAAGCCCATTTTCTTTTAAGCAAGATCATATATTTAATTCTAATTAAATATATGCATGAACAACCTTATAGCTCATTGGTTAAGTCCTTGCATTGTTATTCCATAAGTCACATGTTCAAATCCCCATTCTTGCAATTATGTTTTATCATTTTTTATTCTTCTCATAACTTACAAATGAGACCTTTCATTTCCAAAATGAATGATGACATTTCATTTCTCTTTTAATTCTCATGTTGAATGCATATATTATTATACATAATTCACCATTACACCATCTTTATTGTCCTCCTCTATCTTTTCCTTCCTCACATTTTTCTATCTCTCACTTCTTCCTCTTCACCTAGAGTCCAAGAAGAAGAAGAACATGAAGAAGTCTTCAAGAAGGTCTCGCTAGTAACGCGAGGCTATCGGCGGATAGACAAGCCCGGTGACAATACCGGCTTGTGTATGTAAGTCCCTTCTCTCTCCTTTCCCTCACCTCTTTTTTTCCTCTTGTCATGCATCGTGAACCCCCTATTCTTTTCATATCATAATCCATAAGAGAAGACACACATAAACATATACATATACATAAACATAAGTTTAGATATATATGATTCTATATGGTTTAATAATATCTTATTATCTCTTGTTCAAATTAAAGTATTTTTAATTCTTTCTTCATGATTATGAATGTTTATTACAAGTTGTGAGAACATAGATTTCAATCCATAATATATCTACGATATCTCATGGAATCGGTTTGGTTATTAAAAGAAAGGATGAAGCCTGCAAAAATACTAGTTAATCTTTTTGCCGATTTTAGTATACACATCAATACCTTTAGGTTTAAAATAATTTTTAGACATTAATTTTTACTTCTGAAAATTTCATGGAATTTACATATGATAGATTATATTATTTTATACATGCTGTAAAAATTTTAGATCGATCCGCATAACGGTTTGTGAATTACATCGTATTTATTCACTGATCGTAAAACAGAAAACTGCAGCTATCGGTCAATTTCTAGGACACATAACTTGGTATACCGGTATCCAAATTGAGCAAACTCAGATGTTTTTAATATCTACATCGAATGATATAGATTTTATTAGTTTTATAGTTTTACTGAAAACCTACCTAAGATAAAGAAAACTGCATTACAATATTAAGTGACGGATCTAGACAGAATCTGTTCCGAATCGCGCACTGTTTTTAAATTGGACATAACTCGAACACCCGATGTCCGTTTGTGACAAAATTTAGATGTGTAGATGTACCATTGATAGAACTATAATTTTCTGTATATTATATTACTTAGGAATGCATGAAACAACCAGATATAGGCTTTGCAATAGAATATATAGTTGCTGTCCAGAAATCTGAATTTCTGTTTTAAATGCTGATATTAAAATGATCATAACTAGAGCTTCATAAATCCAAATAATGTGAATCTTGGTGTTTTCGATAAGTACATCGAAATACCTACAATTTTCTAATAATTTTCGTAACCTGAAACCTGATACAAATTAACTCAAACTGCGTTTTAAAAATATGTGACGGTGCCGAATAGATTCTGATCTGTTTTGCGCAACGATACGAAAACATATATATCTCTCAAACCGGTAGTCGTATTTAGGTGAAACTGGAACTTACGCATGCAAAACATTTAGAGACATATCTCTGTTTATATTCCGCATTCGTTCAACTTGATTAATTAGTCGTACATAATATTTCTTTACAGCATTGTTTATGGTAGTTACTCGAATAATATACTTGACTCATTTCATGTTATTCGAACATGTATACATATTTATCTTGATCATTAAATTGTTGTATATACATAAAGACGATAATTAAATACTTGAGTTGTATTTTGAAAAATATACAATAGTATTTTTACAATAAACTCTCTCAAGTTTTATAAATTACAATAAGGCCCCTAACAATTATTGAACATCAAATTACCTTCTTGTAGTCTGACTCGGGTTAGAGTATGACTATTTCTGACTTGAATGTGATTCAAGTCAATCTATATTCTTTTATATTCCAACTCAAGATGAATACATGAATTCCAGATTCCAGTTAACAATCTATATAACTTGACCGAACCGAACCATGGATATTCCTTTTACATGATTCCTAGTATTCCATTTACATGACTCTACGGTTATAACCGTTTCCTGATATCATGGTTTCGGTCAGTCAATCAAGTCAATCAAGCAATCATTACAAGTTTACAAGATAACAATACAAATATGACATCGCGGGGTTTAAAGGGGTAGATTGGTACGGAAGATGTTAAAAGTGGAATGAGGTGGTCAGATTAAGACACCTAACCTATATTCAGTTGCTGTTGTACCGTGGCATAAACGGTTCCTTGTACTATACGTGCCCTTAGTCTCTGGCATATAGAGACTCCTCTCGTATACACTGGCATCTTTCTGTACCAAGCTACAAACAATTACGTTAAACAATATTCCACAATTTACTACAATTTAATACAATACTTTAGAAAATACCATACTCTGCCACTCTCATTCTTCATTCTTCTTTGGGGCTTACCGAGCGACCTGTTCGCTGACGACATTCTATTTCTCTCTTCTTTGAATGTCGTCAGGTGCGTTGGACCAAGTTGAGACCGAGCCTACAAGTGAAGATTTGGAGAAATTCCAAGAAGACCCAGAGCTCTAGACTTTGTACTTGTTCTTCCCAGTACTTCCTTTTATTATTATTATGCCACTGTTTAGGCATTGTTTTTTTCATTCCAGTTGTATTTTCATTTCATGCATTGTACAAAGAATGTTATTAATAAAAGTTGCTGTTATTTCAATTTCATTTGTCTCTTGTGATTATTTTATATTGCTTAGTTACGCTTAGCGTATGTACGTTTGAGTACATACGTAGCGGGCCTCGTCACGTCCACTTCGCCGTACACTGGGAAGCGGGGCGTGACAGGTTTTGTTGGTGGCCCATGCAAGTCAGAGCTGTATGAATCCCTGTCATGCAGTTCTGGTCTGCGTGAACAACCTAAGCAATATAACACAAGAACCAGCAACTAAAACATTCTTTACAATTCATGTTCCTTGAATCTTGCAAATTTCTATTCTTTGAATCTTATCATTTCATGTATTTGATTCTGTCCTAATCCTGTTTCCTTACTCTGTTACATCATCCTTCTTGAGTAATTTCGAGGACGAAATTATTTTTAAGGAGGGTAGAATGTAATGACCCCAAAATCTTTATACATTTGTATTATCCCTCTTCAATAATATACCGTATTTATTTGTACTTGGTATTTTCCTTTTTCTATTAAATTTATTATTATTTTATTCCTCAATCTATTATGTATTTTTTCTAGGTATAATTTCTTTTTCTTATATTTAAGTTTTTAACTTCTCATTCTTATTTTTCCTTTCATAAATATTTAACCCAAATCCATTATTCTTATTCTCTACAGCCCATCTAAAAAGCCCATTTTCTTTTAAGCAAGATCATATATTTAATTCTAATTAAATATATGCATGAACAACCTTATAGCTCATTGGTTAAGTCCTTGCATTGTTATTCCATAAGTCACATGTTCAAATCCCCATTCTTGCAATTATGTTTTATCATTTTTTATTCTTCTCATAACTTACAAATGAGACCTTTCATTTCCAAAATGAATGGTGACCTTTCATTTCTCTTTTAATTCTCATGTTGAATGCATATATTATTATACATAATTCACCATTACACCATCTTTATTGTCCTCCTCTATCTTTTCCTTCCTCACATTTTTCTATCTCTCACTTCTTCCTCTTCACCTAGAGTCCAAGAAGAAGAAGAACATGAAGAAGTCTTCAAGAAGGTCTCGCTAGTAACGCGAGGCTATCGGCGGATAGACAAGCCCGGTGACAATACCGGCTTGTGTATGTAAGTCCCTTCTCTCTCCTTTCCCTCACCTCTTTTTTTCCTCTTGTCATGCATCGTGAACCCCCTATTCTTTTCATATCATAATCCATAAGAGAAGACACACATAAACATATACATATACATAAACATAAGTTTAGATATATATGATTCTATATGGTTTAATAATATCTTATTATCTCTTGTTCAAATTAAAGTATTTTTAATTCTTTCTTCATGATTATGAATGTTTATTACAAGTTGTGAGAACATAGATTTCAATCCATAATATATCTACGATATCTCATGGAATCGGTTTGGTTATTAAAAGAAAGGATGAAGCCTGCAAAAATACTAGTTAATCTTTTTGCCGATTTTAGTATACACATCAATACCTTTAGGTTTAAAATAATTTTTAGACATTAATTTTTACTTCTGAAAATTTCATGGAATTTACATATGATAGATTATATTATTTTATACATGCTGTAAAATTTTTAGATCGATCCGCATAACGGTTTGTGAATTACATCGTATTTATTCACTGATCGTAAAACAGAAAACTGCAGCTATCGGTCAATTTCTAGGACACATAACTTGGTATACCGGTATCCAAATTGAGCAAACTCAGATGTTTTTAATATCTACATCGAATGATATAGATTTTATTAGTTTTATAGTTTTACTGAAAACCTACCTAAGATAAAGAAAACTGCATTACAATATTAAGTGACGGATCTGGACAGAATCTGTTCCGAATCGCGCACTGTTTTTAAATTGGACATAACTCGAACACCCGATGTCCGTTTGTGACAAAATTTAGATGTGTAGATGCTCCATTGATAGAACTATAATTTTATGTATATTATATTACTTAGGAATGCATGAAACAACCAGATATAGGCTTTGCAATAGAATATATAGTTGCTGTCCAGAAATTTGAATTTCTGTTTTAAATGCTGATATTAAAATGATCATAACTAGAGCTTCATAAATCCAAATCATATGAATCTTAGTGTTTTCGATAAGTACATCGAAATACCTACAATTTTCTAATAATTTTCGTAACCTGAAACCTGATACAAATTAACTCAAACTGTGTTTTAAAAATATGTGACGGTGCCGAATAGATACTGATCCGTTTTGCGCAACGATACGAAAACATATATATCTCTCAAACCGGTAGTCGTATTTAGGTGAAACTGGAACTTACGCATGCAAAACATTTAGAGACATATCTCTGTTTATATTCCGCATTCGTTCAACTTGATTAATTAGTCGTACATAATATTTCTTTACAGCATTGTTTATGGTAGTTACTCGAATAATATACTTGACTCATTTCATGTTATTCGAACATGTATACATATTTATCTTGATCATTAAATTGTTGTATATACATAAAGACGATAATTAAATACTTGAGTTGTATTTTGAAAAATATACAATAGTATTTTTACAATAAACTCCCTCAAGTTTTATAAATTACAATAAGGCCCCTAACAATTATTGAACATCAAATTACCTTCTTGTAGTCTGACTCGGGTTAGAGTATGACTATTTCTGACTTGAATGTGATTCAAGTCAATCTATATTCTTTTATATTCCAACTCAAGATGAATACATGAATTCCAGATTCCAGTTAACAATCTATATAACTTGACCGAACCGAACCATGGATATTCCTTTTACATGATTCCCAGTATTCCATTTACATGACTCTACGGTTATAACCGTTTCCTGATATCATGGTTTCGGTCAGTCAATCAAGTCAATCAAGCAATCATTACAAGTTTACAAGATAACAATACAAATATGACATCGCGGGGTTTAAAGGGGTGATTGGTACGGAAGATGTTAAAAGAGGAATGAGGTGGTCAGATTAAGACACCTAACCTATATTCAGTTGCTGTTGTACCGTGGCATAAACGGTTCCTTGTACTATATGTGCCCTTAGTTTCTGGCATATAGAGACTCCCCTCGTATACACTGGCATCTTTCTGTACCAAGCTACAAACAATTACGTTAAACAATATTCCACAATTTACTACAATTTAATACAATACTTTAGAAAATACCATACTCTGCCACTCTCATTCTTCATTCTTCTTTGGGGCTTACCGAGCGACCTGTTCGCTGACGACATTCTATTTCTCTCTTCTTTGAATGTCGTCAGGTGCGTTGGACCAAGTTGAGACCGAGCCTACAAGTGAAGATTTGGAGAAATTCCAAGAAGACCCATAGCTCTAGACTTTGTACTTGTTCTTCCCAGTACTTCCTTTTATTATTATTATGCCACTGTTTAGGTATTGTTTTTTTCATTCCAGTTGTATTTTCATTTCATGCATTGTACAAAGAATGTTATAAATAAAAGTTGCTGTTATTTCAATTTCATTTGTCTCTTGTGATTATTTTATATTGCTTAGTTACGCTTAGCGTATGTACATTTGAGTACATACGTAGTGGGCCTCGTCACGTCCACTTCGCCGTACACTGGGAAGCGGGGCGTGACATCTCCGGACGTCAAGCCGGTCAAACAAGCGCCCAGAAAATGCGGCTCGAACTCGAGATGGGTATCAATGCCGAGGTCAAGAAGCTAATCGACTCTGGCTTTATCCAGGAGGTTCAGTATCCCGACTGGATCGCCAACATTGTCCCAGTGATGAAGAAAAATAGGACAGTACGCATATGCGTGGACTTCGGGGATCTCAATAAGGCTTGCCCGAAAGACGATTTCCCAGTGCCAGTCACTGAGCTGATGATAGATAACACGTCCACTCACGAAGTTTTCTCCTTCATGGACGGTTCATCAGGATATAATCAGATCAAGATGCATCCCGAAGACCAGAAGCACACCGCTTTTCGAACTCCTCTGGGAATATTCTGTTATAAGGTGATGCCCTTCGGTCTAAAGAACACCGGTGCCACCTATCAGAGGGCCATGACGAAGATCTTCGATGACCTTATACATGAAATCGTCGAATGCTATATCGACGACCTCGTGGTGAAAAGCAAATCGTATGAGGAACATCTCGAGCATCTGAAGACCGTATTTCAACGCCTTTGACGATACAACTTGAAGATGAATCCTCTCAAGTGAGCATTTGGAGTTTCCTCGGGCAAATTTCTAGGACTCATCGTCCGACATCGAGGAATTTGTCGAACGCCCGAAGATGCGTCCTCAAGACATCAGCTTATGAAACGAGCTATGTCTTTCGCCTTCGTAAATGATACTCTGTACAAGAGGTCGTTTGATTCTCTATGGTTGAGATGCCTAGGACCTGACGAAGCGAAAAGAGTCATTCAGGAAGTTCATGACGGACTCTGCAGTTCTCACCAAGCAGGCCCGAAGATGAAGTTGAAAATAAAACGGATGGGTTACTACTGGCCCACGATGATTCATGACTGCCTCGAATATGCGAAGCAATGCCACTCATGCCAGATTCATGGGGACTTCATTCATCAGCACCCAAATCCTCTACATCCAACGGTGGCCAGCTGGCCGTTCGAAATGTGGGGAACTGACATAGTCGGCCCCATCGAACCAGTATCGTCTAGAGGACATCGTTTCATCTTGGCGACGACTGACTACTTCTCCAAATGGGCAGAAGCAGTACCATTGAGGGAAGTGAAGACGGAGAATATTCTCCATTTCTTCAAGACGCACGTCATATATCGGTTTGGAACCCCGCGACGGATCATCTCCGATAATGGGCCAGCCTACAGAAGCCACAAGATCAGTCGCTTCGCGCAGCTGCATAATATAGACTGGAGATATTCCTCAGTTTATAATCCGCGAGCTAACGGTCTAACCGAGGCCTTCAACAAGACCTTGACAAAGATCGTGAAGAAGACGGTGTCCTGAAATAAGAAGGACTGGCACGAGAGACTGCAGGAAGCTCTCTGGGCGTATCGGACCACGTTCAAGACGGCCACGAACACTACGCTATACGCGTTAGTGTTCGGTACAGAAGCAGTACTCCCCCTCGAGATAGAGTTACCCTCTCTACGAGTGGCAGTCCATTACGAGCTAACGGACGAAGAAAATGCTCACCTTCGGCTTGAAGAGCTTGATGCCCTTGATGAAACCCGGCTCATAGTGCAACAAAATCTGGAGGCTTATAAAGCAAAGATGACGCACTCATATGAAAGATTAACCCGACCAAGAACATTCCGCCAAGGCGAACTCGTGCTAGTGGTCAAAAGACCTATGATTCCCAATCGCGCCAAGCGGGGAAAATTTGAGCCAAACTATGAAGGCCCGTACATCATAGACAAGGTCTACCAGGGTGGAGCCTATCTACTCATGGATATGCACGGTGAAAGGCCTTTCAGGCCAATAAACGGTCGTTTCCTGAAGAAATACTACGCCTAACGAGTCACAGCCTAGGTCAATGATAGATGACGACGACTATGTCCGCTCGCTATCTTCCTAAGCCTAAACTCTATGAGTAGTATCCTGCCTTCTCCTGAGTGGACCGAAACGTCCTTAAACTAATGACGGACCGAAACGTCCTTAAACTAATGGCGGACCGAAACGTCCTTAAACTAATCACGGACCACTACGTCCTAAAACTAGCTGATGACCGAAACGGCTTTAAACTACTACCGCAGCATCCTCAGGCTGACGGGATAAAAAAAAGAATAATAAAATAAATAAATAAATAAAAACGGTATGTCCATAAGCAAAATGGGTACGGATGAAAACCCGAAAGGGCTCCGTGAGTAAAAACAGCAGGGCTGCCGGCGAGTGTTCGTGAAAACCTGAAAGAGCGCGACCTCGTAAAAAAAAAGAATAAAAAAAAAGAAAGAGAATAAAAAAATGGTACGTCCATAAGCAAAATGGGCACGGATGAAAACCCGAAAGGGCTCCGTGAGTAAAAACAGCAGGACTACCGGCGAGTGTTTGTGAAAACCTGAAAGGGCGCAACCTCGTTAAAGGACACTTACAGGGTCCTCTCGACCTTGTAAGGAGAAAAAACCCGCGTGAGATCCTTACGACTTACAAGGGAGCAACACACTTAGGGATCCTCACGATTCCTAAGGAGAAAATACACTTGCGAGATCCTTATGACTCGTAAGGAGAACTCTCTTATGGGACCCTCACGGCTCATAAGATTTGAAAGTCTTAAGTTACAGAGACCTAAACCTGTGCTTAAACAAACCCCCTACAACCTTGGATATTGCCCTACAAATGGTCCAATACTGGCCCTTGTATACAATCCACGGGCGCGAATAAACATTTCCCTAACCAAGTCCCATCCGTGACTGGGGATATGTTCGCATGATGAACAACCCTTGTAAGTCCTCTCGACCTATAAGAAGAAAACCCTCTTGTAGGATCCTTACGACTTACAGAGGAACATACACTTAGGAATCCTCACGATTCCTAAGGAGAAAATACACCTACAAGATCCTCATGACTTGTAGGGAGAAATACCTTCGTGAGACCCTTACGGCTCATGAAGTTAAAAGCCTTAGTCGACAGGACCTTAACCCTGTTTGCTAAGCCACCTTTGTTCGACATCGACAGAGGCAAATGATGATTCGCTCCTGGAAATATTCTAGTTGTAGCGATGTTGATGCCTAAACCGGTATCAAATTCCAAGCCCTTTCATGGCAAATGATGATTCGCTCCTGGTAATATTCCAGTTGTAGCGATGCTGATGCTGAGATTAGCACCAGATTCCAAGTTCCACACTCGCAATAAGAAATCAGCGAGCTAAAAATGCATACGAAATAGCCGAAATGATGGGGCAACTTGCAATAAAAAGCAGCAAGTAAAAACGTATGCACACAACACAGCCGAAATGATTGGGCAGCTCGCAATAAAAAACAGCGAGTAAAAATAAAATAAACAGCCGAAATGATTGGACACCGCGAAAAATAGCCGAAATGATTGGGCAATCGCGACCTTCGCGATATAAAAGCTGAAATGATAGAGCATCGCGGAAATAAAACAATAATAATAAAAAAATATATGATGAAACTTTCGCCCTACAGTCGAGATCACATCGATCCCTGTATACAATCCAAGGGCACAAACAAAGACGGAACCACACCTTCCCAATAGGCTCCGCCAGAAAGCAAAGCCAAATCTCGACAGTTCACCAACAGCCTAGGGACGACCGCGACATTCGTCTCGATACAGCCGACGCAGTGCTAGCAAACGAAACGAAGATCAAATTCCTAGCTTTACGGTTTTGACGGTAACTTACGTAAAACCTGAAAGGCCACCAGAGATCATCTCAACCCCAGGGAAACCGGTGTCCTTGGCAAATACCTCAATTCAGGGAAATTAGCGCCCTTGATGAGAGCTTCCTGATTTGCGTCGGCCCGCAGAGAAACCAGTATCTCCGCAGGAATACTCCGATTCGTTTCAACTTCAAGGAAACCAGCGTCCTCGGCAAAATACTTCGACTCAGGGAAACCAGTGTCCTTGACGAGAACATCCAGGTTCGCGTCGACCCGCAGAGAAACTAGCATCTTTGCAGGAACACATCGATTCGTTTCAACCCCAGGGAAACCAGTGTCCCTAGCAAACTCCTAAATGCAGGGAAACTAGCATCCTTGATGAGAGCCTCCTAATTCACGTCGGCCCGCAGAGAAACCAGTGTCTCCGCAGGAACACTCCGATTCGTTTCAACCTCGAGGAAACCAGCGTCCTCGAAAAAATACTTCGACTCAGGGAAACCAGTGTCCTTGACAAGAACATCCAGATTCGCGTCGACCCGCAGAGAAACTAGCGTCTTTGCAGGAACACATCAATTCGTTTCAACCCCAGGGAAATCAGTGTCCCTGGCAAACTCCTCAATTCAGGGAAACTAGCGTCCTTGATGAGAGCCTCCTGATTCGCGTCGGCCTGCATAGAAACCAGTGTCTCCGCAGGAATACTCCGATTCGTTTCAACCCCGAAGAAACTAGTGTCTTCGGCAAAACCCTTCGACTCAGGGAAACCAGTGTCCTTGACGAGAACATCCTGATTCGCGTCGACCCGCAGAGAAACTAGCGTCTTTGCAGGAATACATCGATTCGTTTCAACCCCAGGGAAACCAGTGTCCCTGGAAAATACCTCAATTCAGGGAAACTAGCGTCCTTGATGAGAGCCTCCTGATTCGCGTCGGTCCGCAGAGAAACCAGTGTCTCCGCAGGAATACTCCGATTCGTTTCAACCTCGAGGAAACCAGCGTCCTCGGCAAAATACTTCGACTCAGGGAAACCAGTGTCCTTGACGAGAACATCCAGATCCGCGTCGACCCGCAGAGAAACTAGCGTCTTTGCAGGAACACATCGATTCGTTTCAACCCCAGGGAAATCAGTGTCCCTGGCAAACTCCTCAATTCAGGGAAACTAGCATCCTTGATGAGAGCCTCCTGATTCGTGTTGGCCCGCAGAGAAACCAGTGTCTCCGCAGGAATACTCTGATTCGTTTCAACCCCGAAGAAACCAGTGTCTTCGGCAAAACCCTTCGACTCAGGGAAACCGGTGTCCTTGACGAGAACATCCTGATTCGCGTCGACCCGCAGAGAAACTAGCGTCTTTGCAGGAATACATCGATTCGTTTCAACCCCAGGGAAACCAGTGTCCCTGGCAAATACCTCAATTCAGGGAAACTAGCGTCCTTGATGAGAGCCTCCTGATTCGCGTCGGCCCGCAGAGAAACCAGTGTCTCCGCAGGAATACTCCGATTCGTTTCAACTTTGAGGAAACTAGCATCCTCGGCAAAATACTTCGACTCAGGAAAACCAGTGTGCTTGACGAGAACACCCCGATTCGCGTCGACCCGCAGAGAAACTAGCGTCTTTGCAGGAGCACCTCGACTCGTTTCAACCCCAGGAAAACCAGTGTCCTTGGCAAACTCCTCAACTCAGGGAAACTAGAGTCCTTGATGAGAGCCTCCTGATTCGCATCGGCCCGCAGAGAAACCAGTGTCTCCGTGAGAACTTCCCGATTCGTCTCAACTTACAAGGTAAAGCCTTAGGCAACAGGGATTAAAAAACTTGTTTCCTAAGCACTAGGACCCTGCAAGTCGACCTAAAACGGTCTCTTGTATACTATTCACGGGTCTCACTCTCCAAAGTCGAATCTCAATGAGGAGGGAAACAACCGCTTACGAGTCCTCTCGACTCGTAAGAGGGAAAAGTCTCTTATAAGATCCTTTTGACTTATAAGAGAAAACACACTTAGGAATCTTCACGATTCCCAAGAAGAAAATCCACCTACGAGATCCTCTCGATCCGTAGGGAGAAAAATCTCTATGAGACCCTCACGGCTCATAGAGTTGAAAAGTCTTAGGCAGCAGATCTGAACCTGCGGCCTAAGCCATTGCTATCTCTTGAAGAAACCAAAATGCTCGCTCTATTATCTGTTAACCATGTTTACTAAGGTAACATGCTGATAATAAAAAAAAAGAGAAGGGAGAAAGCACAGAGATGACACAAGACATTGCAAAAGGAAATGTGTATATCTTTATTAATGAATTCAATTGAGTACAAGGCGAATCGTATAAAGAATAAAGAATGTGTACAAACTATTCAAAAATTACAAGTGTATAAATGATACAAAATGTTCAAGGAGAAGGAAGCGTCTTAAATAGCCCCATCAGTTGCTCGCGCGTTTCCTTTAAAGCCTTCTCCTGATCGGCCGACACTGCCAGTTCTGCTTCCACTTGAGCCCGCTGCCGTAGGAAGGTTGAGAGCTGCTCCTCAACTGCTCGCTGAGCTGCGTTGCGATCTTGGGCATCACGCTCAGCGGCATCGAGCTTCTGCTTTAATGCTAGCCCGTCAGAAAGACTTCGCAGAAGGCCCTCGAAGATAACCTTCACCCGGGCAACATTCGCATCGACTTCAGCACGCAGGCGAGCAGTCTCGCTTGAAGACTCCTGGCATTCCCTCAGCCTTAAAGCTGCTTCTTGTTCCAGATGGCGGAAGTAAGAAGCGCTTTCCTCAATCCATGCCGCCCGTTGAGTACTCGCGGCCAAGATTTCGGGGACAGGACGCATCGACCCCAGCTGGTGCAGGTGAGCCTCGATTTCCCTGCAGTGATTAACCCAAGATTCGACGACGCCTTCGTTATGAAAATTTACAAGCGCCGCCAACATTGGGTTAACCTCCACAGCGAAATCTGCGGCAGATGGGAGAGCGTCTGCGTCAAGCTCTTCGATGTATCCGCTCAACATGCCCAAACTCATCACGACACCCTTTGAAGATGGACGTTTCAAGAAGGGGCCTGCCGGCATTAGGATGCGAGACTCAAGAGGGACCGGAATTGGAACGATAGCTGCAAAACAAAATACGATTAGATGACGGTTCAAGAAATAAAAAAAGTCATCGATGCGAAAGTTTACTACACCAGCTGCAGCAGGTGGCAAGGCCGGAAGGGCCGGTGGCGCGACCGATCTCTCATCCCCTCCTTCGATTTGTAGCACTGCAATCAGGACGAGGGAAAGTTAGAAATGATTCCATTACTGGAAAAAGAAAGACATCAGTTGGAAACTATACTCACCAGCGCCATCGGAAGAAGAAGCGGGTTCAGATGTGAAGGAGAAGTGCGGGTGCAACACCTAATAGAGATGATCAAAAAGCACTCCTGAAAAGACACAATAGTACGACATTAGTAGATAAATTATGCGGCTGAAAGATAAAACTGACAGATTGCAAATCCATACCTTCCAACATCTGCGATGGTACAAGGGAAGTCTGAGAGGTGACCACCGCCAAGGCAGTAGCTGACGGCGCTCCCTCGAGCAATGGAGCATCGGCACTGGCCGCACCTGCGTTACAGACAAAGGTAAACTTGTCAGAAAGGATTGCAAGATAAAAAGAGGACAGTAACTCGAAATCTACCTGATGAGCCGCCGGCCGAAATGGAGGCGTCTCCCTCCTCCATCGATACGAGTCCATCCCCCGTGGTCTCATCACCGGACTCGACAGAGGCTGTCGTTGTGCTCGCACGACCAGGAGACGGCGGAGGACCGTAGGCGGGGAGAGCAATGATTGGAGTATTGCCAGACTCTTGAGAAAGAGCGGCTGGCTCGCCCCCGGGAATCACGCCCATCTCACCCGCTACTCGTTCAGGCTCGGCGGTTGCTGCTGTCTCATCCACCGTCGCCACGAGGTCGCCAGTCTCAGATGCTCCGCCCGCTGCTGCCCCAGGCTCAGTTATAGCGGTCGTCTCATTTGCCGCCACCTCAGGTTCGGCATCAACGACCATCTCTAGTGCAGCTCTCTCAGCCCCCAGTTCAGGCTCAGCAAACCCGGTGACGTTGCCCACCGTCGGCTCGGGTTCGGCCGGTGCCCCTTCCTCCGTCCCTTTAGGTTCGACGGTCTCCGCCTCCCCTTCGGTTGGACTTGGCCCTGCAGGACAAGATATATAAGAACCGACAAGTTTACAATTCTTACAAACAAATCTTGAAAGATACATTACCTGAGGTGGACTTATCATTGGCCCCACGAGCTGCACGTGCCACCTATCAGCGAGCTGTGGACAATGCGACCGAGGGCTCTTCTGAGGGTGTATCAGTACGAGGGACGGTGCTTGGGCCAGCTCCCACGGCCAAAGCAGCCCTGCGCGCCTTCGCCTCGCGCCTTAACCGCTTTCTCTCCTCCCGAGCCGTTGAGACAGACCTCTTCAAAGCCTCCTTCATTGACACGTCCTCGTCCGTGAACAGGGATGCCTCCAAATCCTTCAAGGCATCCCTCATCGACTTGTCGAGTTGAGGCTCTCGCGGCAGCTCCGAAGAGATTGGGGCTTCAGTAGCGGGCCCGGGGAAAGTCCCCGCATCAGCTGGCGCAGCCCCTGCAAAGAAACAAAGGAAAGAAGGTTAGGTTGGCCATCAGAAAAGAGGATAAAAACTTAATAAGGCGAGACGTACCAACGCCCATTGAAGCGCGCTTCTTTTCTTCCTTCTGGAAGGTTTTCAAAGAGACAGCGATAGCTTCTTCGGTAGTGACACCTGTTGAAAAATGGGGGAAAGTATTAGTCAAAAAAAATAATGATAAAAAATGCGATAAAAGGACGAAGAAAGCAGCTAATGATTACCTGACTGAGCGAGTTTATTCAACATCGCTTCGAGCCTCGCTGATCGCTCAGAAGCCGCAATAGCGGCCGCCAGATCAGTGTCTGCGGGGTCTACCGAGAAGCCCTTATTGCTGCCATACTCGCTTATACCTTCGGCAAGAGGGGCCTGAGGCTCTAAACCGAGGATAGGATCGAGAGAGAGGAAAGACTTCTTCTTCCTCTTTTGCTCACCAGCCCCGGGCTCACCCGAGATTGACTTGCGCTTTGCAGGCACCTTAGGGCAGCGGGTCCCGATATCCGCGCCCACGCCGGACTCCGGCGATACCACATTGACCGTTTCCGCTGGAGCACGGGGCGCTGGTGGTGCATCTATCGTATTAGGAAGCGGCAATCCGCGCGGGGGGCTCAGCACGCACGGTGGCCTAAATCCGGCATCTTTCAGCGGAGGAATGACCGGGGTCCTTGGCTTCAAGGGAGCCTTGCGATCGCCGCCGGGAGGCGCACTCTTACGGTCAACCAGCATGCGCTTCTCCATAAAGATAACTGGACCCATTGCATGCGCGTACCAAGCCACGTACGCGTTGAGCACCTTGGGGACGCAGCTCGACTCGCTGATGAAGAAATAGGAACCCGTGTTAAGCCGCATGAAATGGTGCATGGCATTCTTTATCCCCTCTCGGCTGGCCACAGGCTTTTCCAAGAAAGCTTCCATCGGGATCCCCTGGTGATAGCTCGATTGCTGAGCGAACCGGTGAGGGTTATACTTCATGAAGTGTGCCGTCTCATTCAGTCTAAACACCAGGTAGCCCGGCCTAATAGAGTAGAGGTGGAGGATCTCCCGAGCTTTCAATATGGATGCCCCGTCCTTAAAATCATCGCGCAGCGGCACTACCGACTTGGTGGTCTCTTTGTAACATTCCAAAATAATAAAATATTATTTTTAGGAATTTTTATAATTTAATATTATTTTATTGATTATTTTAATATTAAATTTATAATTAAATATCGATAAATAGGAAAAATTTTGAAAAAATTATGGAAAATTCTAAAATTATGTATTCTATGGAAATTAGTCACTTTTAAGTTTTTATGAGCATTTATATACTAATTTAGTGCTAATCGCGATTAAAAATCGCTAATCGGATTTTTTGGCTTTTTGTGCAAAACTTGCACATATCATTTTTGGACTTGTGTTACATTTTCTTGCCATGGTTTTTATTTTGGGATCACTATTTGAGTGAGAAGGAATTAAAGAAAAGAGAAAGAGAAAGGAATATTATATAGGTATGGTGAGAGAGAAAGGGTAGGTGAGAGTGTTGACTTGGTCATTCCCTCTTGTTTTCTCCTCTCATTTCTCCCTCCTCTTTCATGAGCTGCTGCTCCTCCTGCTGCCCTCCTCTTCCTCCACCTTCAAACCCCCATTTCTCCATGAAATTCACCCCAAAACCCCATATCGGTTTCACAAAAAAATGCACACAAGCTCATGATCTACGCAATGGACCAAGAAAGTTGATGTTTTGGTGCTGTTGGATGATTCATGAGTCTCTATAGAGGTATTTCCTTCACATTTGTTGTAGCATTTCAAGTGATTTAGCCTCTTTTAAAGTTTAGTGTCGTTTTGTCGAAATTTTGTACACTTTGGACAAAACTAGAGAGGGTTAGGGTAAAGTTGAGATGTGGCTGTGCAATTGGACCCTAATGGTGACCTTAGACCCCATATTGACCAAAACACTGGCCTAGCACAACCTGAAACCCAAAAATACGGAATTACGGAACTTTTCATGTCGGTTTGTGAGGAATTAGAGCGTGCAGGTGAATCTGGAGCAACCCGGGGTCACCAAAAATAAAATTGAGCTGACAGTGAGCTGTGCAGGCACCCTGGAACCATCCCACAAAGCCCTAGCCCCCACCTCATTTTTACGGCCACAATTTTATTCATTCTGGCCGCAATTTGCGGCCAGACCTGGGTAAAATTGCCTCGTTTTGCGTGCACAGCCCCTTTTTCATGTAAAATTGACCCCCGGCATGTCTAGTTTTGACTGGTTCCTGTTAGGGTAAAATCTGGGTTCATTCTCATGAGTTAGCGTATGTTTTACGACGTGTTTTCATATGGATTTTGATATTCGATGATTCGTATCTGTCGGGTGGCGTTCGGACGTCGACGACAGTGGTGATTGGCTGTTTTTGCACACCAGGTCACAGGTTTTTACCTATGGGCGCAGTGTGCACCATTTTGGTTTCATATGTGATTTTCATATGTTTTAGCATGTGATATTCTTGTAGGAACTCACGTGACGTCGAGGCGTTGGAGATGCAAACGGCGACACCGGCACCGGCACACATAACCAGGTGTGTAGATTTATATCTACGGGGAGAAGTCGGGTGGATGGCGTATAGCACCCCCGCAGTTCGTGGTGATGTATACGAATGCGTATACACACAGATAGTGATTGTTTATGGTTTGAGATTATTGATGATAGAGATGGATATTTGGTATATTGGATTGGTTTAGTAGTGCGAAACCCTAGAGTAGTGGTTGCATCACACATACACACACCCATACTTGCATACATTCTTCTTTCATATGTGCGTATATGGGATTATATATTTATGTGTTCACATGGGTATGGGACTATGTGTTCATACACTGGAATTGAGGATAGTATTTGGGATTTGAGATGAGTCGATGAGATTGGGCTTGAGGCCAGGAGATCGGTGATGCGATTTGGTTCGTATTGAGATACGACATGATGTTTTAGCGGGTCTTTTGACGCAGTGATTCTTACACCTGCATGCATACATAGTTGGTATCAATATTGTACTAGACGTAGGACATTATTCCGGATTATGATATTTGATAAAGAAGATACCAGATGAATAGTGTGATTGATGTGACTTTGACCCGTACCCAGATTTGGGATGCCGTACGACGGATTTACGTACGAGCTATATATTGATGATTGATCCGCACTCTTGACTTGGGATGTCTGATTATAGATATGGTATCAGATATGATATTATTGAGGCGGGATCACCGACTATACATATACAGGTATGTATATGTATCGACTCAGATGATAGGCGGTTTCCTTACCTGTAGTTCAGCTTGTTAGTTCAGCCGTATAGTTTAGTGTAGTTGTTAGATTAGATTAGACTCCTACCTATTTCAAAACTAGCGGGTCGTGGGTATTTTAAAAGATAGGTCAAGGGATCTACGGATATTTCAAAAGACGTATCTTTTCATAAAAACACCGTAGCCCCTATTTTCAAAATCCCATGATTCATGTTATTTCAAAAGGCACCATTTGTAGAACTTATATTAGATTAATGTAGATTAGTTATAGTTGCGTCTAGTATTTAGCTACCGCTTATTATTGTGGTTCGCTTCGCATCGCATACTTATGTTATAATTTCTTATTGAAATGTTGATATCATGCTGTTAGGACACCAGCACCATTACCGATGATGCGTATGTACCACGTACACTTACTTACCGGCTCACACACATCTTCATCGGTAATTGTCATGCCACGTACACTTTAGAAATACTATTGCATTGACATAGGTTGTGAGTTAATAATTTAGACATGATATTAGTGTACTCGCCTTATATGCTAGATTAGACATTGTAGATATTACTTGTTACTTCATGCATGTTAATATTCATTGTTATGCCGCATTCATGGATTTTTATGCCGATATGCACTGTTTACATGCTATTGAGGATTGGATTCGGATTTCCATGAGATTTTCTGGATTTGGGGGAAAACCGCAAAACTTATATAAACTTCTTTCTCTCTTTAAAATAAAAAGTGCGGTTTTCCCATGATGTATGAGTCGTCCACCATGAGTTTGCTGATGGATTTCGAGACCCGATTCGAGGAGGAGGATGAACCGTTTCGGGTACATGGTGGACCCGGTAAGGTATCCCGGGGCAAGAAGCGCGTGATGATGACGATGTGAGCCTGGCAGGGGAGCACTACCTACCGGTGATTTTACCCGACGCGTCGGATATCCGGAGGATACTGTCGTAGTTATGAGATGGATGGTAGGGGCCGATCTGGACTGACGGCGCCCTGGATTTTATGATTGAGACATTGAGATTTGAGATATTGAGGTACAGAGATTGTGATACAGAGATATCGAGACATTGAGATTTATGATTTGTGCCGATGCTAGGCACTGTTTTATGCTGCTTTCATCGTGATACCTCATTTTAAAAATACAGAAATCTCACAAAGTTACAAAAGCAGTTTTCTTCAGTACATGCATTCTGTTTCATGCATTCATACACCATTCTTATGATATATTGCCACCTGATGCACTGGCACAGACACATGGGTTTACACTGGGGTTAGATAGTTACCCTAGTCATTGTTATTGACTGCTGGTTTCATTTGAGGTTTATATATATATATTGATCGTATGACCTAGGATTGCGTCATACGTGCGACTTCCTTTCGTAGATGTTTTTCTATTCACGAGTTGGCAACTCACCCCCGTTATGCCCCAGTTTCTTGCAGGTTTGCCGTACAGGTTTCATTACGGCTTGCGGGCATAGTTTTCTTCGGGTGATTTGCTAGTAGGTGGGTTTACTTGTATCGTACCACCATTATATCTTGTATATTATTATTCTGTTGTATCTAGAAGTTCCATCAACCAAACATGTAATTATTTCAGAGATAGAGACCAGTGTTGTTTATTCTATCGACCTTAGAGTCGCGCGTTGTATTTATACGAATTTCATGCTGTTTTGAGTTTCCTTTCCTGTTGTGATCCCCGCCTTTCGGCGTTGTATATTATATTGCTTGTGTGGTTATAACCGTCGATTGACGAAGAGCTAGCTCCTGCTTGGGGATGCCTTTTTACTGATTTCGTATACTATTCATGTTGTATCCCGTTTGGGGGCCAGTATTTACAAAGGAGACTCTGCCGAAATTTTCAGGAAATATTTGATGTTTTTAAAAACGCATAATTCGGCTTATGCTATTTAAACTACTTGATTTAAATTGGTTTTCCTACACTCTACTACTTTTCTTGGTTTTGGATTTCTGGGTTTTCGGCTTACTTAGAATACGTACGCCTTGAGACGTTCATAGTTTAAGTGCCGGTCATATTCCGTACTTTCGGGACATGACAAAGTTGGTATCAGAGCGTTAGGTTTTACCTTCGTAGCGTAGGATGACCCTTGGTTGATGGAATAGGTGACTAAAGTAGAGTGACGTACCGTTGGTATGTTCCGCGGCATATTTACGACACGCCACTCCACTTAAGAAGCCTTAGGATGTACATTTCTTTGCTCAGTATCATATTCATTCCTGATCTAGCTTCATCGGTACCAGTTTTGGTTTTGCTGCCACGATTACGGATAGGGAGAGCTACGGCTAGAGTTGCGGTCAGCATGAGCTCGTTACGAACGAGGACTGACCATGGCGTGATTCGGGCGACACGCGATTGTAGAGATGTGTCTTTTGGATTGTGTTTTTACGCCACGAGCGTTGGATGGATCGCTGTATGAGACTTCTCGGACGTGCAGATTAGCACCAGAGGATTGAGCCAATGATAGAGACCAGCCAGATTTTGATGACCGTTGGTGTGTTGCTTATTCATGATGATTGGGGCACAGTTCAGCGTGCGGACGAATGAGCCAGTTTTTGCTGCAAACGACAGGATATCGCCCAGATGTTGGAGCTATTGCAGTACGAGATTGTACTAAGAAATTATAGGAGGTCGCTAGTCACCAAGGATAAAAGACTAGGACATGTGGATCGTTCGCTACCCCGATGCGAGGTCATCAGATAGATTGATTCCAGCTAGAGAAGACTTCACGTGGAGACGTTGGGAGTCGACAGAGACGATCGAATGTCAGAAACCTATTATTCCAAGTTTAAGATAGTCGGAAAGACATGCAGGCAATTCTATGGTCCCTCTAGAAGAATGAAACCCTAACTCGACTTAATGACCGTGTGAAAGCCTTTGAACCTTAGGGTTTGCGGCAGTTCTGCGGCGCCATTAGTGAGGCTTGGGTTTGCCCTTCTACGGCTGGACCACCGATGCTGTGGTATGTACTCGATACTATTAAACTGTACCCAAGATGTTGAGCTCTTAGGGGATTATGAGGTTTTGACGAATCGATTGGATGGCTCGACTTAATTCGGATGCTAGGTGGTGAGATGCATTTCTTGGGAGATTCCAGATACGAGGATAGCCATTGGAGCTCAGCCCATGCAGCCACAACGGAACGAGTCCGAAGCAGTCGACATTAGAGAAAAAGTGGAGTAAGAGGTTCGTACATACCTGGATTTGATGACGTTCCCCTCCGCCGACATCAGAGATGCGATGCGCATGCCGAAGCATAGTACTGGATATACCTTCTAGAAGAAGTCGCGATGAGTATGCAGCCGTTCCGGAACAAGAAGCAGATATAGTAATGGACGATGACTTCCGGACAGTTGGCAGAGACGAGACATGGAAGAGGCCGTGAGCAGGATTCCTTCCAGGACACTTCTGCAATGATACTTGCACCCAGGATCAGATGTGTCACGTATATTCAGAGAGCTAGAGGCCGACGCCAGGGACATGCTGCTTTACGAGTGTTCGTGAGGATTGACCGAGAGATGACCAGAGAAGTGCCAGAACGGGATCATCCCCGTTAGCACACCTGACAGGGCCAATGAGCCGATGGACCGAGAGATTGGTAAGTCATAGTGAAGACCTTGACCCAGGAGTGGTCATTGTTACGCACACCAGCAGGCCAGAGTTCATGATCATCGACGAGACGTCCCACTAGTGACCGCGACAGTTGGCCCGAGATTCTTGGAGGATGTGCTTGAGCGGTACTATTCCGCCATTATTGATTTCGATGTTTTGGGTGATTTATTCGCATGATTTGATTTTGATGATTGAGGATTTACGATCTTTGCACAGTGTTGAACTTGATATCGTTTTCATGCTTTGGTTTCACATGCTTGTGATTTTACGGTTTTAGACATTTGAGTTGATTTTGTGCGTATGCACGCACACGATTTGGTTCCTGCACTCTGTATAGTTTATATATGCTTGCAGTGCAGTGATACGCCTTTTGTGCACTTAGATGCACTGGACTTCGATTTCGATTGTGATACTCGATATTTGTTTTGTACACCTTGTGCACCTGATTGGATTTGCGCGTGTTCGACACTCGATATTGGATTTCATGATTTCAGGCATGATGGATGCACCGGGTTTGGATTTTTAGCGCATGTTGGGCGCCTGCTATGAGATGCGATTTGGTGCACACCAGATGCACTAAATCGGAATTTTCGTGCATGTCAGATGCACCTGATCTTGCGGTCAGGCACACACGATGCCTATGACCAAAGTTGTGTGCACAACTGTTACACCTTGATGTTGTTTTTGTGCACATTCATGGATTTTGATCTCCGTGCGCGCCGGACGCACAGGGTTTTCATATGCACTTTTTGGGACCGATTTCTTATGAAGCAGTACATTTTCATGATATGGCGATTGGTTTTCATACTGAGCAGGACTGATCAGATGACAGTGCCTGAATATATTTTGCATGCATTGATAGATTTCAAAGGGATTTCCAAAAGCGAGCTATAGTCTCATTATTTACATACGTGTCTGATATGCCACGAAAACGTTTAAAACAGGGAACCCTTCCAAATTGTTTTCCAAAACGGCGGATCGTGCATACTAAACAAAAGATATATAAGTATATGGCTATTTTCGGATAAAGACGTCCGCCACTGTGCAGTGTTATGCGCATCGCACAGCAACAAAAAAAAAAGGATTTGGCATGCATTTACTTCAGATATTTACGTGTATAGTTTCGAGTTGTATCATATTGGTTTTGTATTGGATTTGGCATTTGTGTCTTTACCATGACTCTGATGATTGCGGGATGCTTGACGGAGTTTTGTTTTTGAGTTATCTTCTCATTACTCATGCGCATGCATCGCGCTATGATGCGTTTTATGTATTGATAATTTCGGAGCCCGACGACTTGGACTTCTTATTGAAATATTTTAGAAATTGGGGGTTTAAATATAAATTCGGGGACCGAATTTCTTTAAGGGGGGAAGATTGTAACATTCCAAAATAATAAAATATTATTTTTAGGAATTTTTATAATTTAATATTATTTTATTGATTATTTTAATATTAAATTTATAATTAAATATCGATAAATAGGAAAAATTTTGAAAAAATTATGGAAAATTCTAAAATTATGTATTCTATGGAAATTAGTCACTTTTAAGTTTTTATGAGCATTTATATACTAATTTAGTGCTAATCGCGATTAAAAATCGCTAATCGGATTTTTTGGCTTTTTGTGCAAAACTTGCACATATCATTTTTGGACTTGTGTTACATTTTCTTGCCATGGTTTTTATTTTGGGATCACTATTTGAGTGAGAAGGAATTAAAGAAAAGAGAAAGAGAAAGGAATATTATATAGGTATGGTGAGAGAGAAAGGGTAGGTGAGAGTGTTGACTTGGTCATTCCCTCTTGTTTTCTCCTCTTATTTCTCCCCCCTCTTTCATGAGCTGCTGCTCCTCCTGCTGCCCTCCTCTTCCTCCACCTTCAAACCCCTATTTCTCCATGAAATTCACCCCAAAACCCCATATCGGTTTCACAAAAAAATGCACACAAGCTCATGATCTACGCAATGGACCAAGAAAGTTGATGTTTTGGTGCTGTTGGATGATTCATGAGTCTCTATAGAGGTATTTCCTTCACATTTGTTGTAGCATTTCAAGTGATTTAGCCTCTTTTAAAGTTTAGTGTCGTTTTGTCGAAATTTTGTACACTTTGGACAAAACTAGAGAGGGTTAGGGTAAAGTTGAGATGTGGCTGTGCAATTGGACCCTAATGGTGACCTTAGACCCCATATTGACCAAAACACTGGCCTAGCACAACCTGAAACCCAAAAATACGGAATTACGGAACTTTTCATGTCGGTTTGTGAGGAATTAGAGCGTGCAGGTGAATCTGGAGCAACCCGGGGTCACCAAAAATAAAATTGAGCTGACAGTGAGCTGTGCAGGCACCCTGGAACCATCCCACAAAGCCCTAGCCCTCACCTCATTTTTACGGCCGCAATTTTATTCATTCTGGCCGCAATTTGCGGCCAGACCAGGGTAAAATTGCCTCGTTTTGCGTGCACAGCCCCTTTTTCATGTAAAATTGACCCCCGGCATGTCTAGTTTTGACTGGTTCCTGTTAGGGTAAAATCTGGGTTCATTTTCATGAGTTAGCGTATGTTTTACGACGTGTTTTCATATGGATTTTGATATTCGATGATTCTTATCTGTCGGGTGGCGTTCGGACGTCGACGACAGTGGTGATTGGCTGTTTTTGCACACCAGGTCACAGGTTTTTACCTATGGGCGCAGTGTGCACCATTTTGGTTTCATATGTGATTTTCAGATGTTTTAGCATGTGATATTCTTGTAGGAACTCACGTGACGTCGAGGCGTTGGAGATGCAAACGGCGACACCGGCACCGGCACGCATAACTAGGTGTGTAGATTTATATCTACGGGGAGAAGTCGGGTGGATGGCGTATAGCACCCCCGCAGTTCGTGGTGATGTATACGAATGCGTATACACACAGATAGTGATTGTTTATGGTTTGAGATTATTGATGATAGAGATGGATATTTGGTATATTGGATTGGTTTAGTAGTGCGAAACCCTAGAGTAGTGGTTGCATCACACATACACACACCCATACTTGCATACATTCTTCTTTCATATGTGCGTATATGGGATTATATATTTATGTGTTCACATGGGTATGGGACTATGTGTTCATACACTGGAATTGAGGATAGTATTTGGGATTTGAGATGAGTCGATGAGATTGGGCTTGAGGCCAGGAGATCGGTGATGCGATTTGGTTCGTATTGAGATACGACATGATGTTTTAGCGGGTCTTTTGACGCAGTGATTCTTACACCTGCATGCATACATAGTTGGTATCAATATTGTACTAGACGTAGGACATTATTCCGAATTATGATATTTGATAAAGAAGATACCAGATGAATAGTGTGATTGATGTGACTTTGACCCGTACCCAGATTTGGGATGCCGTACGACGGATTTACGTACGAGCTATATATTGATGATTGATCCGCACTCTTGACTTGGGATGTTTGATTATAGATATGGTATCAGATATGATATTATTGAGGCGGGATCACCGACTATACATATACAGGTATGTATATGTATCGACTCAGATGATAGGCGGTTTCCTTACCTGTAGTTCAGCTTGTTAGTTCAGCCGTATAGTTTAGTGTAGTTGTTAGATTAGATTAGACTCCTACCTATTTCAAAACTAGTGGGTCGTGGGTATTTTAAAAGATAGGTCAAGGGATCTACGGATATTTCAAAAGACGTATCTTTTCATAAAAACACCGTAGCCCCTATTTTCAAAACCCCATGATTCATGTTATTTCAAAAGGCACCATTTGTAGAACTTATATTAGATTAATGTAGATTAGTTATAGTTGCGTCTAGTATTCAGCTACCGCTTATTATTGTGGTTCGCTTCGCATCGCATACTTATGTTATAATTTCTTATTGAAATGTTGATATCATGCTGTTAGGACACCAGCACCATTACCGATGATGCGTATGTACCACGTACACTTACTTACCGGCTCACACATATCTTCATCGGTAATTGTCATGCCACGTACACTTTAGAAATACTATTGCATTGACATAGGTTGTCAATTAATAATTTAGACATGATATTAGTGTACTCGCCTTATATGCTAGATTAGACATTGTAGATATTACTTGTTACTTCATGCATGTTAATATTCATTGTTATGCCGCATTCATGGATTTTTATGCCGATATGCACTGTTTACATGCTATTGAGGATTGGATTCGGATTTCCATAAGATTTTCTGGATTTGGGGGAAAACCGTAAAACTTATATAAACTTCTTTCTCTCTTTAAAATAAAAAGTGCGGTTTTCCCATGATGTATGAGTCGTCCACCATGAGTTTGCTGATGGATTTCGAGACCCGATTCGAGGAGGCGGATGAACCGTTTCGGGTACATGGTGGACCCGGTAAGGTACCCCGGGGCAAGAAGCGCGTGATGATGACGATGTGAGCCTGGCAGGGGAGCACTACCTACCGGTGATTTTACCCGACGCGTCGGATATCCGGAGGATACTGTCGTAGTCATGAGATGGATGGTAGGGGCCGATCTGGACTGACGGCGCCCTGGATATTATGATTGAGACATTGAGATTTGAGATATTGAGGTACAGAGATTGTGATACAGAGATATCGAGACATTGAGATTTATGATTTGTGCCGATGCTAGGCACTGTTTTATGCTGCTTTCATCGTGATACCTCATTTTAAAAATACAGAAATCTCACAAAGTTACAAAAGCAGTTTTCTTCAGTACATGCATTCTGTTTCATGCATTCATACACCATTCTTATGATATATTGCCACCTGATGCACTGGCACAGACACATGGGTTTACACTGGGGTTAGATAGTTACCCTAGTCATTGTTATTGACTGCTGGTTTCATTTGAGGTTTATATATATATATATATTGATCGTATGACCTAGGATTGCGTCATACATGCGACTTCCTTTCGTAGATGTTTTTCTATTCACGAGTTGGCAACTCACCCCAGTTATGCTCCAGTTTCTTGCAGGTTTGCCGTACAGGTTTCATTACGGCTTGCGGGCATAGTTTTCTTCGGGTGATTTGCTAGTAGGTGGGTTTACTTGTATCGTACCACCATTATATCTTGTATATTATTATTCTGTTGTATCTAGAAGTTCCATCAACCAAACATGTAATTATTTCAGAGATAGAGACCAGTGTTGTTTATTCTATCGACCTTAGAGTCGCGCGTTGTATTTATACGAATTTCATGCTGTTTTGAGTTTCCTTTCCTGTTGTGATCCCCGCCTTTCGGCGTTGTATATTATATTGCTTGTGTGGTTATGACCGTCGATTGACGAAGAGCTAGCTCCCGCTTGGGGATGCCTTTTTACTGATTTCCTATACTATTCATGTTGTATCCCGTTTGGGGGCCAGTATTTACAAAGGAGACTCTGCCGAAATTTTCAGGAAATATTTGATGTTTTTAAAAACGCATAATTCGGCTTATGCTATTCAAACTACTTGATTTAAATTGGTTTTCCTACACTCTACTACTTTTCTTGGTTTTGGATTTCTGGGTTTTCGGCTTACTTAGAATACGTACGCCTTGAGACGTTCGTAGTTTAAGTGCCGGTCATATTCCGTACTTTCGGGACGTGACAAAGTTATTTTAATATTAAATTTATAATTAAATATCGATAAATAGGAAAAATTTTGAAAATTCCTAAAAATAATATTTTATTATTTTGGAATGTTACACTCTGAGCCTATGGTTATGACTTTATCCAAAAAAGAAACCTTCGCTCCGACCAGGTGCGGACGGAGGAGCAACCCCCTAGCCTCCCGCGGAGGCGTAACCACGATCGAAGCGTCGACCAACCGCATGACTCTGGGGAGTCTGCACTTCTCAAAAAACGGAGGGATCTTATGGGCGCCGAACACCCCGTGCACATGCATTTCCATCCAAGAGGTGAAGTAGTGCATCGGGAAGTTAGCAGGCTGCACCCCAGGCTCATTAGCGTCCGCCGCTACGCTAAGTCCATTATAAAGGTGAGCCAGCCCGGCGATTCCTACTGTCAACTGCAGACCAGCAACCATCCGATGCGCTGGGTAGAAAACAGATGGCCGCATGTGGCGCGGGTGCATGGGGAGCGCAAAGCTGCACAGCCACAATCCTAGGAACCCTACAAAAAAGGTCTCCTCATCCATGCCCGGGACGGCGATTTCTGACAAGGGCATGACGGCGGTGCCGGGGAGATAAAAGTCCTTGTGATCATCCTCCGATGTGAGTCGACGGTCCAAGCCGAAGCTGAAAGGGTCATCAAGCTGGGCGAACTTCTCGCTCCGCTCCGATAGAAACTCCGATCGAATGAAGCGGGCGATAAAATCTGCGAAACCGACTCCCCGGATGCCCAATTCCAGATAGAGCCCTTCATAGATGTCCAGCACCTTCACCAAGCCCGGCAACTGGTGTTGAATAGCATTCTCCGGAGTCAGATCAAACACCAACGGCTTGGTGGCGAAGACGTATTCGTCAGGAGGAAGCAGCTCCTCGTAATGCTCCCCCCTCATCGGCAGACCCGAGACTTCAGCAAACTCCTCCAAGGAGATAGAGACTTCCCTGTCCGTCATCAGGAAGGTGTGGGTGGGGATATTCCATTGTTCGATAAAAGCCTTGATCCACCACGTTGGAGGAGAGAGATACTCAAAGAGCGAGACGTAGATGAACGAGTACAAACCAATCTTCATCAGATGAGTCCTCTTCGCCGATAAGATGTACCGGGCCCACTGCAAATATCCGGCGGGTGGTCGTGGGATCAATCCAATGTTATAGGCCTGTCCCCAAGGGCGTGCTTCACCCTGACAGATTCGCCTCCCTAAAATATCTATTGCCGGCGGCGGCTGCACGGGAATAGCACCAATCGCAGGCTGGAGGAGGTCATCCGAATTCCAATTTTTGACCTCCACGGCATACTTCACCGGGGGTTCATCTGCGTAGGGGAGTGAAGATATGGGCTCAGACGGCATGGCGGAACTGAAACTTCGGTGACCCTGGATGATCTCATTGTACCACCTACCCCACAAGTGAAGGCTCTTGTGCTCGGGGTCATGATCCTTAATGAGAGCGAGCACCACTCGGTCCACCGGTGCCTGCGGAAACCCTCCCTCCGCGCGAACAAACGGGAAAGACAAATTGGCAGACATGTTTCCTGCGGACGGACAAAAATTAGCCGTCAGTGTTGTAATTCCAACGCTTGGCGTTTTCAAATTTTTTTTTACCACATTGCAATGCAGTGGATAGGGGACCCACAAAATCTGGATGACAGTGCATTATTTAATAAGACAGCCCCATCATTGGATGAGACTGTCAATTAATGAAGAGATCCCCAAGAGAATATTCTCATTAATGGGAAATCCCTAGAGACAAGGAGAAAATCTCCTCTTTCAGAGCAAAGCTCTGTCACAGAGTGACATTTGTCAAACTCTGGCCTCAAGGGAATAAAATTTCCTAAAAAGAGCCTAGCTCTTTAAAAATGATGGAAAGATCCATCAAAAGAAAATTTTAACTCCTAAAGATAAAAAAAATTTAAGATCCTAAAGATCCGGGAAAACTCTTAGGAGTTCTTCATTTTCAGATCAAAAAAGATTTACATTTGATCCATGAGCAAAGCTCTGTTCATGGGTTAAAACCCATGAACAAGATCTCTGTAGATCTATGGACTTTTGAGAGCAAGGCTCTGTTGATGAAACCCCAAAGGGTTTTTTTTAGATCAAACATCTATGAGAGTAAGGCTCTGTTAATTTAATTTAATTTAATTTTACATAAGATGATTCTAGGTTCTGAACTCTGAAGTTCTTGGGAAGAAACGAGAGCAAGGCTCTAAAAATCTTAAACAAGAGCAATGCTATGAAAATTCAAGTTCTTGAAAAATGGTAAAACATTTTCTAAGGACCAAGGGTCCTATTTATAGGCGCCTGCGCCCCTTCAACTCACACGTTGATCCAATGGCCAAGATCTTGCCACCGCTGCACTCACGTGCGCGCCACATGAGCACAACGGTGGGGGGCATTTGTTTCCCCCAATCAGAGCAAAGCTCTGTTTGAATTTCAAAAATTCAAAAATCGAAGCAACGCTTCAAATCCCGTGTGCTGCGCGCAACGCGCCACGTGTCAGAAGCTGATACGTTAGCGCAGCGCCCAAGGCAGCGCACCCAATCAGAGCAAGGCTCTATTTAAAACAAAAATTAAAGGAAGCAACGCTTCAGTTGCGCAAGCGCTGCGCGACACGTGTCAGCACTGCGCTGCGCGACACGTGTCAGCGCAGTTGCGCAAGCGCAGTTGCGCTGCGCTGCGCGACACGTGTCAGCGCAGTTGCGCTGCGCTGTGCGCTGTGTGACACGTGTCAAACGCTGGGGCATTTACGCCAAACAGAATTAAATTCCAGTAAGATCTTTCTGTTCTTGTTGAAACAAGAAGATTGTTTTCTGTAAAACAGAAGCCCTTGGATCAAAATTCCAACGGTGGGGAAAATTCCCCAAATCACTCAGAGAATGATCTCTTTAACAAATTTAACAAATTAATGGGCACTATATAAAGGCCCCTAGACCTCAATTCAAAAAACAGAGAGAGAAGATCATAAAAGAACTTCAACAAAACAGAGAGAGTTCAGAAGAATTTTGAGAAGAACTCAAGAAAAAAAAAGAAAAAGGTAAAAACCTTTATAAAAGAGAAGAATTTCTTCTGAATAGATCATTGATCTAAGAACAAGATCAAGGATCATCAATAAAAAAATAAATAATAACAGTGCCTTACACTTTCTTATGAACCATTGGTTCTGGAATCTTAAAGATTCTTTTCTTGAATCCAAAATTGGATCAAGTTATTGAAACAGTGCCTTGCACTTGCAAAAACTGCACTGTTGCGCACCTGGGTTGGCGCAAACCACCAGGGAGCGCGACGTGTCAGCATCATAACCACTTGCGCTATGCTCTTTTAAAAATAGAGCATTGCTCTTTAAAGTTGGCGCAACTCACCAGAGCGCGCCACGTGTCATAGCGCAACAGCGCAGCGCACTGGCACAGCGCACTGCGCTTACGTGACACATGTCACCTCTACAAGCGCTTGCGCTCATTAATTGGCGCAAAGCGCCTGACAAGCTACTGCCGGATAATTAATGCACTGCATTATTTACAGAAGTGCAGAGCCCAAACAGATGCTCTGCATCATTTATAAAAGGGACAGAGCCCAAATTTGAAAGGCCTAACAGGCCAAAAGAAAATGCCATGCAGGGGCAGAGCCCTAGTAAAGGCCTAAAAGGCCAAATGCAAATAAAAACATTGAATATTCTTAACTGGACTTAGCCCAATCATGGCCGTAAGTCCTCAAATTAAATTGACTGAGCACGACTGCTCTCTTAAATCAATTTACATCCGGTTCAAGGGTACATCTCTGAACTCCTCTGACACCTATCATTGTAATCCTTCAACGACGTCAGAGAGGTGATGGGTCCCGTCAACCACACATCCATACGGACTGTGGGGTCCTTAAACTCATGGACTTATGCGTCCTTAAACCAAAATATGGACAGCGGGGTCCATAAACCCGTGGACTAATGCGTCCTTAAACACACCCAGACGGACTGTGGGGTTGTTTCCCTCCAAATGACGGCGCGACGCGAACGTCTTGCCTGAGATTCGGGGCAGATGCTAATTGGTGCTATCCGTCTACCTCTCCGAAGATGCCAAGTTGATTTATGGCACCGTGTATCGAAGGTTTAAACGGATGCGTCCGATGTAGCAGACTTCGTCAGATTCCCCCTCGCTTGAGGGGTTTTTGATTATGGGGACGCTCTTCCCTGCAGGCACAAGCCCCTGCAGTTAATTACGCTACCGCACCGCGGTAACCACTTTCTCCTTCTCCAGATGGTCACTTCGTGTCGTGTGTGTTTGTTTTGTGTTTAGTTGCCCGTGGATTGTATACGGAGACTGAGTTATGTCGTCGCCCGTAGGGCGTTGACTAGTCCAAATCCATATTATCTTAGATTTGGGTTTGGGGGTTTGGGTTTAAGGATACGTTAGCCTCATTGGAGACTAAGATCAACTTAAACGTTTGTTAAGGATACGTCAGTCTAGTTTTTAGACTAAGATCAACTTAACGGGATCGTTTAGATCCAACAAAAGAGCAATTAAGGGAGCCCTGTTGCTTAGTTTAGTGACATTGCGGTCAATAGGTAGTTTAAGGACATTGCGGTCCAATGTTAGTTTTAAGACATTGCGGTCAAGATTAAGGACGTCGTAGTCCGTGGGTTTAAGGACTCCACAGTCCGATATTAGTTTTAAGACATCACGGTCAAGGTTAAGGACGTCATAGACCGTTGTTAGTTTTAAGACATTCCGGTCAAGATTAAGGACGTCATAGTCCATGGATTTAAGGACTCCACAGTCCGATGTTAGTTTTAAGACATCTCGGTCAAGGTTAAGGACGTCATAGTCCATGAGTTTAGGGACCCCACAGTCCGTATCAATGTATGGTCATCGGGACCCGCCACCTCTTTGAAGACGTTGAGGAATTACAACGCCAAGTATCAAAGGAGTGAAGAGATGTACCTGTTCCCGCCAAAAATTTCTACGCAAAGGAGTCCAAGGTATCAAATGGCAGTGATACGCTTAAAGAAATACGAACCAGTATCTTCCAGCCTATATTTTGATAAACTCCCGAAGGAGGAAATATTAAATTCTGATGGTATTGGAAGCATCTCGAAAAACCCTTCGATTTGATATATTATGGGCCTCATAATTCATCCGGGATCAAAATTTATGAGGTATCACGTGTTCACACGTGATGGACCTTTAAGAACCCGCTGGAGGAGTTAAAAGATATAATAAAAACTTAGAAAAGACCCCAATGGGGCATCACGTGCTCAACGTGACCATGGGTCACGTGCAGACATGTGATGGGCTCTTCAGACCTCTAAAATAATGAATAGAATTAAATTCTAAAATCTGTTCCCTGATTAAAAATCAGAGGTCACCTCAATGAGGTAGAGGTCACCTCAATGAGGTATCACGTGCTCACACGTGACCAATGGTCACGTGTTGACACGTGATGGTTAAAACTGAAGCGTGAAGAGGACTCAATTGGGGGTCGCGTGCTCACACGTGACCAAGGGTCACGTGTCAGCACGTGACTGGCTTTGAAAGCCTTACAGTTTAATAGAATTAAAATTCTAAATTTCTCTGAATCTTTACAAATAGAATTAAAATTCTAAATTTCTCTAAATCTTTCCAAATAGAAAAGGATTATGGGGACCATTGGATTAAAAATCCAATGGTGATTAAAAACCACCAATTTATGGAAAAATCTCAAATAAGGAAAGATCTCCCCAAATCTCACCGAAATAACAAACGGAATATCTTTTGGATTTAAAATCCAACGGTGAATAAAATTCACCGAATGATCTAAAGGCTTATAGTAAATACGAAAACAAATCAAATCTTTCAATGAGAGATTTGCTGAACAAATTGATTCTTTTTCTTCTCCTATAAATAGGAGCCAAGAAAAGAAGAGGGGGGACCTTTTTCTTTTTGGAGAGAAAAACAGAGAGAGGAGAATTTAATTCTCAAGAGGGAAGAAAAGAAAGGAGAATTTAATTCTCAACAAAGAAAACCCTAGGTGAGAAAAGGGAAAAAGATCAACTTCAAAAAAAGAATTTAATTCTCAAAATTTAAGAGTTTAACTCTTCTGCAAAAAAAGAACTTAGTTCTTCTTCTGGTTGAAGATCTGCACAGAGCACATCTCCCCATAAGTTGAGAATTTAATTCTCATCGGGTCGAGATCCTGCCATGCAGATCCTAAACTTAGAAGGGGAATTGTGTTTTGAGAATTTAATTCTCCTAAAACAAAACTAGGGTTTAACCCTAATCAAGAATTTAATTCTTTTACATATCTGTGAATTTAATTCCTTTAAAAAGAAATCAGGGTTTTATCCTAAATAACAATTTAATTCTGTCACAATAGGAATTTAATTCCTCCAAAATCATAATTAGGGTTTAACCCTACAGAGAATTCAATTCTTAAAAGATCTCTGTTCATGAAAAGAACCAGGGTCACGTGCCCCCACGTGATCCTTGAAAAGATCCACAGAAAAGAACTTTGAGGCAATGCCTCACATGCTCCCACATGACTCCCAAAACGCAGAAAGAAAAAGCAAAGGAAATGAAGGCTTTGGGCACTCTCACGTGTTACCACGTGACCCCTTGGCAAACGCTTTAACAGTCAGCGCATAAATCCCCATCACGTGTCAACACGTGACGCTCAAAATATAAGACAAAAAGTGTTTAACACTTAATTGCAGAACGAAGAAAAGGGATCTGGTCCCCCCTTTGGGCGCTCTCACGTGTCCACACGTGACCCCTCTGTCTTTAGTATATAACACTAATTTGGGGATTATATTTTCAGTGTTTAACACTGATTGTTTCTAGTGTTTAACACTAAATTGAAGATTATATCTCCAGTGTTTAACACTGATTGTCTTTTTGTGTTTAACACTAATTTGAGAGTTCTACCTCCAGTGTTTAACACTGTTGTTCTCTAGTGTTTAACACTACTTTTAGCCAAATTGGCTAATTTTCCAGAGGCAAAAGGACCTCCTCCAAATGAATCTCAAAATTGAGGAAATAAAAAACAAAATGTTGTCAGAGCCCCCAAACCTCTGTTTAGCACTGCTGAATGACGAGGGGCTGAACCCAGACAAATGTCTAATGGCCTAAAGGGCCAATATTTCAAACATAATTGGACTTAGCCCAAACTGGCCATAAGTCCTCAAATCATCTTGAACTGAGCACATCCGCTCTTTCAACCAACTCATTGGTTCAAGGGTACATCTTCGAACTCCTCTGATATTTGTCGTTGCAATCCTTCAATGTCTTCAGAGAGGTGACGGGGCCCGACAACCACATATTAATACGGACTGTGGGGTCCTTAAACTCATGGACTAATGCGTCCTTAAACTAACATTTGTCCCCAGAACGGGAATGATGGACCATCACGTCTCTAAATCGGAACTTGGACCACCACGTCCCTAAACTGGAACTTGGACCACCATGTCCCTAAACTGGCAATGGACCACCATGTCCCTAAACTGGAACAATAGAGCCCAAATGCTCTTTTTTCGGATCTAAACGATCCCGTTTAAGTTGATCTTAGCCTCAAATATGGCTAACGTGTCCTTAAACCTTCAAACAGACTTTAGTCCCAAATTGGACTCTAGATCCCCCAATCAACTTTGGCTCAAGGGTACATCTCTGAACTCCTCTGACATCTGTCGTTGTAATCCTTCAACGTCGTCAGAGAGGTGATGGGTCCTGACGGCCATACATGTAATGGACCCCTATGTCCCTAAACTGGAACAATAGAGCAACTTGCTCTTTTGTCGGATCTAAACGATCCCCTTAAGTTGATCTTAGTCTCAAATGGGACTAACGAATCTTTAACAAACGTTTGAGTTGATCTTAGCCTCAAATATGGCTAACGTATCCTCAAACCAAAACCCCAAACCTAAATCTAAGAAAATACAGATTTGGACTAATCCACGTCCTACGGGCGATGATATAACTCAGTCTCCGTATACAATCCACGGGCAACCAAACACAAAACAAACACCCACGACACGAAGTGATCATCTGGAGAAGGAGAAAGTTGTTACCGCAATGCGGTAGCGTAATTAACTGCAGGGGCTTGCGCCTGCAGGGAAGAGCGTCCCCACAATAAAAAAACCCTCAAGCGAGGGGGAATCTGACGAAGTCTGCTATATCGGACGCATCCGTTTAAACCTTCGATACATGGTGCCATAAATCAACTTGGCATCTTCGGAGAGGTAGACGGATAGCACCAATTAGCATCTGCCCCGAATCTCAGGCAAGACGTCATGTCGCGCCGTCTTTCGGAGGGGAACAGATTCTGGCACGCCCGGTGGGACCTCTTCCTCTTTCCACTCCACACTTCGTGTGTCGTGTTCGCGAACGAATCGCGGTTTGCTGCGGTTGCCTGTGGATTTGAGGTACTAAGATTTGGTGTCTTGCTCCGTGCAGAAAGCAGAAGATCAATGGCTTCAAACTGCACTACCTGCAACTGCAACTCTCGCTCCGTCCTTGCTGGAGGAGTGACTTATGGGCCCCAAGCGGCCTCCATCTTCGCTATGCCGGTGGAACAGGTGACTCAGGCCACCACTGGGCTATTCTTCGGGACCATGATCCCACCAACGAGCTTCAATGCCCCATTACCATCGCAAGAAGCTCCGAAGAAGTCGGTCTTCGATCGGCTTACAACTATCGCGGCCCCTCTCAACAGGTCGCTCAATCCCAATGTCTCAGCTTTCAGCAAACTGGGCTAAAACTCATGTGGGCCCATGAAGAAGCCTGCAATACCAGAAAAGGTTGTTCCGAAGAGGATAGCCATCCCTGCTCCTGAAGTCGTCAAGGCGGCTTCTCCTGACAAAGGGTCGGTCTTCATAAGACTGACTATTCCGGCTCCCGTTCCTGCTCGAAGGTCTGTCTTTGACAGATTGGATACCGCTACTCAAAAGACGTCAGTCTTCAAGAGACTGGCACCAGCAGCGCTTCATCTGAACAGGGGGCAAGACAAAGCCATCCCCATCGCTGAACTAACGCCGTCTGCTCGACATGCTCGCCGTCGTTACTGGCGCGGGGTAAGGAAGGCTGGGGGCAACTCCCCCTCTGGGATAACTCCGCCAGCTTCGATGGTGGAAATCAATGCTGCTGTTCTGACCGGGATTAGCTTTGAACCGCTAAGAAGGGTGCGCAAAAACTCGCCAACTGCGTATTGAAAATATCTCCTACACCTATGGATAATGCCCCAAAGGTGAAGCCGGAGCAGCCCCCTCAACGACTATCCTCCAAGATTTACAAGGTCTGGCAACAGGTCCAGGAGTCGGTGATTGATCAAGACTATCTCCGCCAACAGAAAAAGATGAAGATTCGGCAGAAGAAGGATTACTCCGTCAGGCCAGAAAAAGCAACAACTACTCGGGTGCCCACTGCGACGGCTCCCTCAACTTCAACCATTCAAAAGAAAAGGAGGCCGCAAAAAGCCCCTGTGAACATGGCGAACCGTAAACGCGCTGAGCACAAACACCCCAAGTCTGGGGACATGGTGGTGCACACTGTTTATATGGCTTCTTAAAAGGAGGAAAGCCGTGCTTCGACGGGTCACCGACCGCTCACCCGATTCGTGACGAAAGCCCAGGAGCAGCAACAGAAGCTTTAAGAGATGCTAACTACAATGGCCGCACTTACCGAGCCAAAAGAAAGCCCCGAAGCATCCTCGGATCAGCGACAGGAGCAAGAAATCGACGCTGAGTTCCTTCGGAGAATACTGGAAAAGAAGGACAAAGAGGCTGCGGAACAAGCAGCCAATATAAAACGAATGGCCCTTCTGTTCCAGGACATGGTGGGTGTGATGATCCGACAAGATCCTCCTGCTGAAGATCCTCCGATCGTCCTTGAAGACGACAGGGGAGAAACGTCAATTCCTCCACCGGCTCTGTCAACAGCCAAGGAGGAGATAATCTCCAAAGCTGACTTGGACGAATATATAGCTCAGCAGATACGGGTTCACCAGGCAACTGAGGCAGCCGGTCAAGTCGTTAAAACGGGGCGACCGTATCCGAGCTGGTATGATCAGATCAAGTACCTGCCGGGCTATACAATACCGAAATTCCATGTCTATAAGGGGACTGGCAATCCTCATCAACATGTCGCTCAGTTCAGGGCTCTTTGCGGCAATACTGGAGGTGATGATAAACTTCTACTTCGCCAGTTCGTCGGTAGTTTAGCAGACACAGCTTTTGAATGGTATTCGGAGATACCTAACGACTCTGTCAAAACATTTGCGGAGATGGAGCTACTGTTCACACAAAGATTCGCGAGTGCTAGTGAACGCACCCCGATAACAGCACTGATCAATGCCAGGATAAAGCCAGGCGAAACGTGGGTTCAATACGCAACACGATGGCGGAATCTGTGGTCGAAATGCGAACAGCGGATCGAAGAAGCACCTGCGGTAGGCATGTTCGTGGGCACTCTTGATCCGCAAGCAACCATCTCGCAATTCATGATGTTCTTCAAACCGACCACGTTCCAGGCCTTAATTGATAAGCTAGCCCAGATAGATCAGATGGGACATAAACCGTCTCCTCCAAAGCCAGACTCTCGAACTGAGAAAGGGAAAGCGATCGTTGTTGCCAATACTCAACAACAGCCGAGCAACTTAAAACCGGCTGTCCGTCGAAACAATATGCGTCCACGCCCATCCCTTGAGGAAAGACTAGGACGCCCTTACTCGTTTTCTCAGAATAAAACAAGGAGACTGTTCGAGCTGGCAGTGCGCAACGGACTCATAAATTTGCCGAATCCAAAACGTCCGTTGCAGCCAGGTGATGTCAACGATCCTAATTACTGCCCTTACCGCCAGACGGTAAGCCACCCGATCGAGGATTGCTTCGTCTTTAAGGGATGGATCGAGGATCAGTACCTACAAGGCAAGTTTGCGCTGTCCGAAAAGTGGAAAGTAAACCCACCACAGCCGTACACTCCTAAGAAGACGGACACACCGGGGGCAACTTGTTCTTTCATTGAAGAAGCTCCGTAGGAAATCGTGCTTTCAGCAAAGACCAAAAGAATGCTGAATAAGCTTCAGACATGTCCGGCGATCAGGTGGAAGAACCCGCTGGAACCCTAAATCACTGAAGGGATGCTGAAGCCGCGCCCAACTCCAAAGATCGGTGGTGATGGCCCAAGTACTCACATCCAGCCGTCGAAATCTTCAAAGAAGAAGATGAAGAGGTCCAAAAAGCCCGTGAAGCCTGGCGACAAGCGCACGGACTTACAGAAACAAATTGACGCGCTGGAAGAATACAATCAAAAGGCGCGGACTCCCATCACACTCCAAGAGTTCCTCAACCACGTCTTTCAGGAGGAAGATAATGGAGAAAACTCGTCGGATGAATCCGAGGGATACGTGGCGAGTTGTCATGTGATCTCCCACTCATTTACGGACGATGAAAAAACTTCTTGCACTGAGAAACTAGGGGCAGAGCCTGAGTCGGAATTCATGTGGCCGTCAGACGAAATGATCGACGCTTTTCTAGATGAGATTCATCTAAAAAGTAAAGCTGATCGGAAGCGCGAGATGGCCATATTTGAAAAGGCCAAACGCCGGCGACTGGACAAAAGGGTCGAAACACTCCCACCAGATCAAAGTACATCCGCCGCAAATGAAAGCAGGATCAAGACAAGGAAACGATTCGCCAAAGCCATATCAATAGGGATGAGGCCGCCCTCTTTCAGAGAAAATTCTCCTGGTGGTATACATCTTGATGAAGCGGACGTGCATCCTAACTTCTGCTTATATTATCAGAAGATCGCACATTCTACTGAGGACTGCAACTCCTTTAAGTGTTGGTGGCAAGGGTATGTCGCTCACAGGCAACACTTCAATAGGACAAAGCGTGAAGCTCGTAGACAGCGGAAGAATGCGACAGATGAGCATAAAATAATTGCTGGCGATTGTCATAGAGTTGATCCCGAGGGACCGCGAGTTCTCACATTCGGGAGCAATTCCGACGAAAAAGTAGCCCTCGGACCTCTTTTCAAGGAGTCCATCTCTAAAACGAAAGAATTGAGGAGTCGCGAGAGCATTCAGCCTTGCAATTGCACGATACCCGGAAAAAATCTCGGACCCGCAAACAAGGGTTCGAACAAAAAGGATAAAGGGAAAGGAAAAACGACCTTCGTCGCCAACACTCAACAACAGTCGAGTGGCCCTAGAACGGTTGTTCGCCAAAACAACAAGCGGCAACCCCTCTATGAAAAGTTGAAACGTCCTTACTCGTTTTCCCGGGACGAAACAAGGAGGCTGTTCGAACTAGCAGTGCGCGACGGACTTATCACTCTACAGGAGCCGAAATGCCAGCTACAACTGAATAAGGTCAACAATCCTAATTACTGCCTTTACCACCAAGTATTGGGCTATCCGATCGAAAATTGCTACATCTTCAAAAACTGGGTTGAAGACCAATACCAACAGGGCAAGTTCGCGCTGTCCGAAAACTGGAAGGTGAGCCCGCCACAACCACATGCTCTGAAAAAGATGGATATGCCGGAGGCATCATGCTCATTCATAGAGAAAGCCCAACGGACCACTACGTCCTAAAACTGGATAATAGACCGAAACGTCGTTAAACTAACAATGGATCACTATGTCCTAAAACTGGATAGCGGACCGAAACGTCCTTAAACTAATGATGGACCGCAATGTCCTAAAACTTGCAAATGACCGAAACGTCGTTAAACTACTCCCAACCCGCGGCATCTTCAGGCTGACGTGGTGTGTAAAAAAAAACGGTACGTCCACAAGCGAGATGGGCACGGATGAAAACCCGAAAGGGCGCCGTGAGTAAAACCAGCAGGACTACCGGCGATGTTTGTGAAAACCCGAAAGGGCGCAGACTCGTTAAAAAAAAACGGTATGTCCATAAGCAAAATGGGCATGGATGAAAACCCGAAAGGGTTCCGTGAGTAAAAACAGCAGGACAACCGGCGATGTTTGTGAAAACCCGAAAGGGCGCAGACTCGTCAAAAAAAAAACGGTAGGTCCATAAGCAAAATGGGCACGGATGAAAACCCGAAAGGGCTCCGTGAGTAAAAACAGCAGTGTTACCGGCGAGTGTTTGTGAAAACCCGAAAGGGCGCAATCTCGTTAAAAGACACTTACAAGGTCCTCTCGACCTTGTAAGGAGAAACCACCCGCGTGAGATCCTTACGACTCACAAAGGAAGCAACACACTTAGGGATCCTCACGATTCCTAAGGAGAAATCACACTTGCGAGATCCTCACGACTCGTAAGGAGAACTCTCTTATGGGACCCTCACGGTTCATAAGATTTGAAAGTCTTAAGTTACAGAGACCTGAACCTGTTCTTAAGCAACCCCCACAACCTTCGATATGGCCCTACAAGCGGCTCAATACTGACCCTTGTATACAATCCACGGGCATGAATAAACATTTCCCTAATCAAGTCCCACCCGTGACTAGGGATATGTCCATATGGTGAACAACCCTTATAAGTCCTCTCGACTTATAAGGAGAAAACTCTTTTGTAAGATCCTTATGACTTACAGAGGAACATGCAGTTAGGAATTCTCACGATTCCTAAGGAGAAAATACACCTACAAGATCCTCACGACTTGTAGGGAGAAATAACTTTGTGAGACCCTACCGGCTCATGAAGTCAAAAGCCTTAGTCGACAGGACCCTAACCCTGTTCACTAAGCCACCTTTGTTCGACGTCGACAGAGGCAAATGATGATTTGCTCCTGGCAATATCCCAGCTGTAGCGATGCTGATGCCTAAACTGGTATCAAATTCCAAGCCCTTTCATGGCAAATGATGATTCGCTCCTGGCAATATTCCAGTCGTAGCGATGCTGATGCTAAGATTGGCATCAGATTCCAAGTTACACACTCGCGATAAAAAAAAATCAGCGAGCCAAAAATTCATATGCAAAATAGCCGAAATGATGGGGCAGCTTGCAACAAAATTAGCAAGTAAAAATGTATGCATACAAAATAGCCGAAATGATTGGGCAACTCGCAATAAAAAGCAGCGAGTAAAAATAAAACAAATAGCCGAAATGATTGGGCACCGCGAAAAACAGCCGAAATGATTGGGCAATCGCGATTTTCGCGATATAAAAAGCTGAAATGATAGAGCATCGCGGAAAGAATAAAAAAATGATGAAAGAATGAAACTTTTTGCCCTACAGGTGAGATCACATCGATCCCTGTATACAATTTAGGGGCACAAACAAAGAGGGAACCATACCTTCCCGACAGGCTCCATTAGAAAGTGAAGCCAAATCTCGACGGTTCATAGACAACCTAGAAGCAACCTCGACATCTGTCGCAATATTGCAAACACAGTGTCAACAAATGAAGCAAAAAAAGATCCCCAGCTTCAGGGTCTCGACGTCGATATCGACAACTTAGAGATCACCAACGACGTTTCTACGCACTCCAACCAGATGCAGACGTGATGGCAACAATCGACTTCAAGAGTCGCAATGAAACGGAACCATGGCAAAGTCCCTAGTTCCAAATCTCAATGGCTACATCTGCATCCTGGAGACCAACAACTGTGGGCCTCCTCATTTCCGCATGACACAGAGGTTACACCATCAAACGGAGCGACGGCAAAACCCTAACTTCACCTCAGCATTCGTCTCGATACAGCAGACGCAATGTCAACAACGGCGTTCCTTCGTAGTCCAGCAGGATGTAGATTCAACGTCAACAAAAGACCCCATGGTCAGTAAAGCGGAGTGACGGCAAAGTCCCAGCTCCACCTTAGCATTCGTCTCGTTATAGCAGATGCAATGTCAACAACGGCGTTCCTTTGCAGTCCAGCAAGATGCAGATGTAATGTCAGCAAAAGACCCCATGTTCCAAACAAAGCGGAGTGACGGCAAAATCCCAACCGCACCTCAGCATTCGTCTCGATACAACAGACGCAATGTCGACAACGGCGTTCCTCCGCAGTCCAGCAGGATGCAGATGCAACACCAACGAAAGACCTCACGGTCAAAACAAACGGAGCCATGGCAAAATCCCTAGTTCCAAATCTCGATGGTTCCCGGACAACCTAGAGACCACCTCAACATTCGTCTCGATACAGCAGACGAGATGTCACTGCAGCGTCCTTCCTCCAACAGGATTCGGACACACCAAAGCAAACGAAGCGAAGGCCAAATTCCTAGCTTCAGGGTATTAACGGCAAGTCATATAAAGCCTGAAAGACCGTCGGAGATCATCTTGCACCAGTGCGGAGTGGTCACCACCTTGACGTTAGTCTCGATACAGCAGATGAGATGTCACCCCAGCATTCTTCCTCTAACAGGATTCGGACGTGACAAAGCAAACGAAGCGAAGGCCAAATTCCTAGCTTCAGGGTCTTAACGGCAAGTTATATAAAGCCTGAAAGACCGTCGGAGATCATCTTGCACCAGTGCAGAGTGTTCACCACCTCGACGTTCGTCTCGATACAGCAGATGAGATGTCACCCCAGCGTTCTTCCTCCAACAGGATTCAGACGTGACAAAGAAAACGAAGCAAAGGCCAAATTCCTAGCTTCAACGTCTTAACGGCAAGTCATATAAAGCCTGAAAGACTGTCGGAGATCATCTTGCACCAGTGCGGAGTGGTCACCACCTTGACGTTCGTCTTGATACAGCAGATGAGATGTCATCCCAGCGTTCTTCCTCCAACAGGATCCGGACACACCAAAGCAGATGAAGCGAAGGCCAACTCCCTAGCTTCAGGGTCTTAACGGCAAGTCATATAAAGTCTGAAAGACAATCGGAGATCATCTCGCACCAGTGTGGAGTGGTCACCACCTCGACGTTCGTCTCGGTACAGCAGACTCAACATCACCAAAAGGAGCCACGGCGAAATCCCTAGTTCCAAACCTCGACAGTTCACCAGCAACCTAGAGACAACCGCGACATTCGTCTCGATATAGAGGACGCAATGCCAGCAAACGAAGTAAAGGCCAAATTCCTAGCTTCAGGGCCTTAACGGCAAGTCATATAAAGCCTGAAAGACTATCGGAGATCATCCCACACCAGCGCGGAGTGGTTATGACTCATCGGGGCTCTCCAAAATGAGCCTAACCTCAAGTAAAATGCGGCATGGCAAATTCCTAACGCTTGCTCTTCCGACGGTCAAACTGTCTAGGAGGATTGCTTGAAGACGTCTTGTCCAGCCCCCGAAGGGATCAGAGACACGGCAGTCGCAGGGCTACTCGAACAGCACGATTGCCTATCGAGGGATACATCAGCCAATGCGACGGTACGACGGCCAAAACCCTAAGTACCACAGACCCTAACGGACTTCTGTCGTAAAGAGCAAAGGTTAACTGTGACGTTAGGATATTCTTGCGAGATCTGCTCGATCCGTTTCGACTCGTGAGGAAATTGATGTCTTTGTGAGAACTTCTCGATTCGTCTCGACTCGTGAGATAAAGCCTTAGGCAGTGGGGATTAAAAAAACCTGTTTCCTAAGCACTGGGATCCTGCAAGTCGGCCCAAAACGGTCATTTGCATACTATCCACGGGTCACTCTCTAAAGTCGAATCTCGACAAGGAGGGAAACAACCGCTTATGGGTCCTCTCGACTCGTAAAAGGGAAAACTCTCTTATAGGATCCTTACGACTTATAAGAGAAAACACACTTAGGAATCCTCACGACTCCTAAGGAGAAAATACACCTACGAGATCCTCACGACTCGTAGGGAGAAAAGTCTTTATGAGATCCTCACGGCTCATAAAGTTGAAAAGTCTTAGGTGACAGATCCTACCCCTGTCTCCCAAGCCATCACTGCCCTGCAAAGAGGTCAAGATGGACCATCTATGAGCCACACTTGCCAAAGCAACATGCCACTGAAATGGAGAAGCCACTCATGAGCATATAAACTACTTCACGCCAGAGTAAGACATAAAAAATGGAAGGGTGCGGCTCATGGAGTTAAGGGTTTGGAACTATATCCCTTAAGAGTTGAGATTTGAGTTAATGATAAATAACGACGCTTGTGTCCGCTCGTTATCTTCTCAGATCAAGATTCTGAAAGTGATACACCAACCCGAAACTGGTCATACGCCATGTATAACTCGACACTACTTCACCCATGTACATATTTACGTGAGCAAAGTAGTGGGGGGCATTTGTTCCCGCCAAAAATTTCTACGCAAAGGAGTCCAAGGTATCAAATGGCAGTGATACGCTTAAAGAAATGCGAACCAGTATCTTCCGGCCTATATTTTGATAAACTCCTAAAGGAGGAACTATTAAATTCTGATGGTATTGGAAGCATCTCAAAAAACCCTTCGATTTGATATATTATGGGCCTCATAATTCATCCGGGATTAAAAGTTATGAGGTATCACGTGTCCACACATGATGGACCTTTAAGAACCCGCTGGAGGAGTTAAAAGATATAATAAAAACTTAGAAAAGACCCCAATGGGGCATCACGTGCTTACACGTGACCATGGGTCACGTGCAGACACGTGATGGGCTCTTCAGACCTCTAAAATAATGAATAGAATTAAATTCTAAAATCTGTTCTCTGATTAAAAATCAGAGGTCACCTCAATGAGGTATCACGTGCTCACACGTGACCAATGGTCACGTATTGACACGTGATGGTTAAAACTGAAGCGTGAAGAGGACTCAATTGGGGGTCACGTGCTCACACGTGACCAAGGGTCACGTGTCAGCACGTGACTGGCTTTGAAAGCCTTACAGTTTAATAGAATTAAAATTCTAAATTTCTCTGAATCTTTCCAAATAGAATTAAAATTCTAAATTTCTCTAAATCTTTCCAAATGGAAAAGGATTATGGGGACCGTTGGATTAAAAATCCAATGGCGATTAAAAACTACCAATTTATGGAAAAATCCCAAATAAGGAAAGATCTCCCCAAATCTCACCGAAATAACAAACAGAATATCTTTTGGATTTAAAATCCAACGGTGAATAAAATTCACCGAATGATCTAAAGGCTTATATTAAATACGAAAACAAATCAAATCTTTCAATAAGAGATTTGCTGAACAAATTGATTCTTTTCCTTCTCCTATAAATAGGAGCCAAGAAAAGAAGAGGGGGGACCTTTTTCTTTTTGGAGAGAAAAACAGAGAGAGGAGAATTTAATTCTCAAGAGGGAAGAAAAGAAAGGAGAATTTAATTCTCAACAAAGAAAACCCTAGGTGAGAAAAGGGAAAAAGATCAACTTCAAAAAGAGAATTTAATTCTCAAAATTTAAGAGTTTAACTCTTCTGCAAAAAAAGAACTTAGTTCTTCTTCTGGTTGAAAATCTGCACAGAGCACATCTCCCCATAAGTTGAGAATTTAATTCTCATCGGGTCGAGATCCTGCCATGCAGATCCTAAACTTAGAAGGGAAATTGTGTTTTGAGAATTTAATTCTCCTAAAACAAAACTAGGGTTTAACCCTAATCAAGAATTTAATTCTTTTACATATCTGTGAATTTAATTCCTTTAAAAAGAAATCAGGGTTTTATCCTAAATAACAATTTAATTCTGTCACAATAGGAATTTAATTCCTCCAAAATCATAATTAGGGTTTAACCCTACAGAGAATTCAATTCTTAAAAGATTTCTGTTCATGAAAAGAACTAGGGTCACGTGCCCCCACGTGATTCTTGAAAAGATCCACAGAAAAGAACTTTGAGGCAATGCCTCACGTGCTCCCACGTGATTACCAAAACGCAGAAAGAAAAAGCAAAGGAAATGAAGGCTTTGGGCACTCTCACGTGTTACCACATGACCCCTTGGCAAACGCTTTAACAGTCAGCGCATAAATCCCCATCACGTGTCAACACGTGACGCTCAAAATATAAGACAAAAAGTGTTTAACACTTAATTGCAGAACGAAGAAAAGGGATCTGGTCCCCCCTTTGGGCGCTCTCACGTGTCCACACGTGACCCCTCTGTCTTTAGTGTTTAACACTAATTTGGGGATTATATTTTTAGTGTTTAACACTGATTGTTTCTAGTGTTTAACATTAAATTGAAGATTATATCTCCAGTGTTTAACACTGATTGTCTTTTAGTGTTTAACACTAATTTGAGAGTTCTACCTCCAGTATTTAACACCGTTGTTCTCTAGTGTTTAACACTACTTTTAGCCAAATTGGCTAATTTTCCAGAGGCAAAAGGCCCTCCTCCAAATGAATCTCAAAATTGAGGAAATTAAAGACAAAATGTTGTCAGAGCCCCCAAACCTCTGTTTAGCACTGCTGAATGACGAGGGGCTGAACCCAGACAAATGTCTAATGGCTCAAAGGGCCAATATTTCAAACATAATTGGACTTAGCCCAAACTGGCCATAAGTCCTCAAATCATCTTGAACTGAGCACATCTGCTCTTTCAACCAACTCATTGGTTCAAGGGTACATCTCCGAACTCCTCTGATATTTGTCGTTGTAATCCTTCAACGTCTTCAGAGAGGTGACGGGTCCCGACAACCACACATTAATACGGACTGTGGGGTCCTTAAACTCATGGACTAATACGTCCTTAAACTAACATTTGTCCCCAAAATGGGAATGATGGACCACCACGTCCCTAAACTGGAACTTGGACCACCACGTCCCTAAACTGGAACTTGGACCACCATGTCCCTAAACTGGCAATGGACCACCATGTCCCTAAACTGGAACAATAGAGCCCAAATGCTCTTTTGTCGGATCTAAACGATCCGGTTTAAGTTGATCTTAGCCTCAAATATGGCTAACGTGTCCTTAAACCTTCAAACAGACTTTAGTCCTAAATTGGACTCTAGATCCCCCAATCAACTTTGGCTCAAGGGTACATCTCTGAACTCCTCTGACATCTGTCGTTGTAATCCTTCAACGTTGTCAGAGAGGTGATGGGTCCCGACAGCCATACATGTAATGGACCCCTATGTCCCTAAACTGGAACAATAGAGCCACTTGCTCTTTTGTCGGATCTAAACGATCCCGTTAAGTTGATCTTAATCTCAAATCGGACTAACGAATCCTTAACAAACGTTTGAGTTGATCTTAGCCTCAAATATGGCTAACGTATCCTCAAACCAAAACCCCAAACCTAAATCTAAGAAAATACGGATTTGGACTAATCCACGTCCTACGGGCGACGATATAACTCAGTCTCCGTATACAATCCACGGGCAACCAAACACAAAACAAACACCCACGACACGAAGTGATCATCTGGAGAAGGAGAAAGTTGTTACCGCAATGCGGCAGCGTAATTAACTGCAGGGGCTTGCGCCTGCAGGGAAGAGCGTCCCCACAATAAAAAAAACCCCTCAAGCGAGGGGGAATCTGACAAAGTCTGCTATATCGGACGCATCCGTTTAAACCTTCGATATATGGTGCCATAAATCAACTTGGCATCTTCGGAGAGGTAGACGGATAGCACCAATTAGCATCTGCCCCGAATCTCAGGCAAGACGTCATGTCGCGCCGTCTTTCGGAGGGGAACAGTACCCTAGAACCAAGGTAGATTAAATTGTCTTTGGCCCAATTTGGGACCAAGACCAATTAATTATGTTATGAGCCCATTAGCCCAGTTAAGTTTGAATTGAGGACTTATGGCCAGCTTGGGCTAAGTCCAATCATGTTTAGAATATTGGCTTTCTGTTGGTCCATTGAAGGAGAGGCTTTGCCTCTAGAAACTTAGCCAATTAGGCTAAAATTAGTGTTAAACACTAAAGACCAACAGTGTTAAACACTGGGAGTGAGATTGACAAGTTAGCGTTTAACACTAAGAGATAGTTAGCGTTAAACACTAGCAACAGGGCTTTCAAATTAGTGTTTATACACTAAAGCAAATCAGTGTTAAACACTGGCAATGGAGATTTCAAATTAGTGTTTAACACTAAGGCAGATCAGTATTAAACACTGGAAACAGGGTCTTCCAAGTTGGTGTTCAACACTAAGAAAGTCAGTGTTAAACACTGTAAATAGAGTTTTCCAAATTAGTGTTTAAACACTAAGAAAATCAGTGTTGAACACTGGATATAGAGGTTTCAATTTTAGTGTTAAACACTAAGGTAAGAGGGGTCACGTGGTAGCACGTGAGAGCGCCCTCAATTCATTTTATTCTGCCAAAAGTATTGAATACTTTGGAGTATCACGTGCTGTCACGTGATGAGCATTTAAATGTTTGTCTGTTAGAGCTTCTGCCAAGGGGTCACGTGGGGCACGTGAGGTGTTGCCTCTAAGCCCTTCTCTGTGGAACTTTTCAGAGGTCACGTGGTAGCACGCGACCCTGCTTCTTTGCATGTTTGTTTATCCTTTTTAAGAATTAAATTCTTCATAGGGTTAAACCCTAATAATAACTTTAGAGGAATTAAATTCTCACTCTCTTCTGAAGAATTATATTCTTAGATAGAGTTATACTTTAGTTTCTTTTCTGTAAGGACTAAATTCCTCATAAATGTGAAGAACTAAATTCTATCATAGGGTTCAACCCTAATAATAACTTTAGAGGAATTAAATTCCCACTTTCTTTTAAGAATTACTCTTAGATAAGGTTAAACCCTGATTTATATTCCATAAGAATTGAATTCCCATATATGTAAGGAATTAGGTTCTGTCATAGGGTGAAACCCTAATTTCTTCTTTCTTAAGGGAATTAAATTCCTGTTAGTTTGACAGAATTAAATTCTTAACTAGGGTTAAACCCTAGTTCTGTTCATTTTGAAGGAGTTAAATTCCTTCAACATAGGGTTAAACCCTAATTCTATTTCAAAGGAATTAAATTCCTATAATTCTACGAGAATTAAATTCTCAAACTTCCATTCCTTCTCTATGGTTTGGATCTGCATGGCAGGATCTCAACCCAATGAGAATTAAATTCTCAATTCATGGGGAGATGTGCACTTTGCAGATCATCTACTAAAGAGAGAACTAAGTTCTTCTTTTTTAATATAAGAGTTAAACTCTTTTTGAGAATTAAATTCTCATTTTGAAGCCTCTCATTTCTTACCTAAGGTTTTCTTTTGCAGAGGATCAAATTCTTCCAAAATCTCAAGGCTCTATTTCTCTCTCTCTGTATGTCTTCTCTCCTCTCTTTTTCTCTTTTTTTCTGTATATCTCTTGGCTCCTATTTATAGGAGAAAGAGCAGAATCAATTAGTTTTAGTGAATCTTTCATTAAGGGATTTGATTTGTATTCATTAGAGATTTGATTTGCATTCATCATCCACTTGGACCTTTGGATTATTAGGTGAATTTTATTCACCATTGGATTTTAAATCCAAAGATATTGCTTTGTTATTTCGGTTAGATTTTAAGGGGAAATCTTTTCAAGTTCAAGATTTTTCCATAAATAGGTGATATTTAATCACCTTTAGATCTTTAATCCAATCGGTTCCAAATAATCATTCTTCTTTGGAAAGATTTGAATGCCTTTCAGAATTTAATTCTGTTAAATAGAAAGGCTTTGAAAGCCGGTCACGTGTGACCACGTGACCCTTGGTCACGTGTAAGCACGTGACCCCTTGGAACGAGCTTTCTTCTCCTTTCTGCGCTCTGTTTTCTAACCGCTGTTCAACCGTCACGTGCTAACACGTGACCCCTGGTCACGTGTGAGCACATGACCCTTTCTGGAGTCTTTTCTTTGATTTAATCAGGGAGCTGAATCTGCCTTTGCCGCTGTTTTTAAATGTCACGTGCCAACACGTGACTGCTGGTCACGTGATGCCTCCTCCATAAACTTTCCTGATTTTTAAATCAGGAAACAAATGCCCCCACAGCGTTGTTCTCACGTGTCTGCACGTGAGTGCAACGCTGTCACTTTTTGTGACCGTTGGATTCCTCTAGGGATTTGGAGAGATGAAGCGTCTCTATCACATCCTATAAATGCCCATGTCCTTTCAGAAGAGCCTCCACTTTGCTCATCTTCCTCCTTGCAAACTTTTTCTGAGAATTTAATTCTCTTCTTCCAGAGCTTAGTTCTCTGCCTTGAGACATTTTCAGAGTTTAACTATGTTCAAAAGACTCTTTTCTTTAGGTAATGCTCTTGAACGAACGATGAACTTTCACATTCCTCTGAATTTTAAATCCAAAGCAAGGGTTTTTACCCTTTTTAACAGGAACCCATTCTTTCTTTAAGCTTTTCAACCAAAATATGAAACCATTTAACCTTCAACAGTAGATCTTCTAGGGCCCATATGATCTTTTTAGGGAAATGATGGTGATAATCCATGGAGTTTAACTCCGTTCACAGAAAACATGTTTCTAGGAATTTAATTCCCTTTTCTCAATAAGGAATTTGATTCCTATGAATAACTCAGTTTCTTCGCATGGAGGCTTCTTAGGGTCTCTTTGCCCTAGGTTGTCCTTCTGTGATTAATGGAACAGAAGCTTCGGAACAATTCTCATGACCTTTATTTTAGGTATCATGGATGCCCATATGTATGGTCTTGACGAAATCATTTCCTATGGGAATATTCGTGCACTGGGCCGCAGTCAGAACCAAGAGTTCACCAATGCTCAGTGCGCCGAGATCATGAGCCGCTTCGACGAGTACAACCATCGACTACTCCCCCGTCGCTCTTCTCTTCTGAGACTGATCATGCTGGCGATCTGGGAGGCACTCCCTCTCTTTTGCACCGGCGTACCGCTCGGGGCCTTGGACACTGCTGAGGATAAGGTACATTCGGTGTACCTGATGAGCTTGATCTCAAAGAAGAGGCGAGATCACCTCATTGATCTCTTGCACTAGGCCTTTCAGCAGTCAGCCATACTTGCCGCCTATCGGAGGGTGGAGGACATTCGTGAGGACCCCGACGCTTACGACCGCGAGAGGAAGCATACCAGGATGGTTCGAAGTGCTTGGAAGATCTTGGACAAAGTTACATTCGAGTTTCTCAATCCATGCCCTGCGTCTGAGGTCTTACCGTTATAAACGTGTTCTCTTTATTTTGTATGAACTTCTTAAAGCATGAATGATAAGTTTTATTATGTCTTTGCATGCCTTTCTGTGGGATTTTATCATTTTGCTATTGTTGTTGTTGGTGCTTTTAACGTGCAGGGTGCTATTCCATTTTTAGTGCACGTCAAGTTTAGGGCTCACGTGCTCTACACGTGGGGTCCTTTTGATGAGACTGTTCAAAAAACTTTCCAATGCCATATTTTAGTGCACAATATCAGATGCAGAAAAGGAGCCTTGGAAATAGTTCCATCTCCTTGATTTCCGATGCCTTTCATTTTTTGGGCCTCGGAAATAGCTTTAACATGCAAGATTTTCCGCGCGCAGCACTTAATGCACCTCTTTATATTTGAGACCATGGCCTTCTTTTCTCTTGACAGAGAGATTTATTCTCATTTTGGTGTGATTTGTCTTGAGAAACAACTGAGCGCTATGGCCTGCAATCGCCCTCACGCTCGTCGACAGCCATGGAAAGTTCCTGTCGAGGAGATGATCCCCTGCTTTGCCGCCCGATTGGTAGATCCACTCCTTACCGATGACGAATGCGACTCGGCGATGTATGAACTCTCGATCCGTAGGGGGTCCCCCCTCCCGATGGGGTCCCTCTGGCTCCGGATGATTCTCGCGGCCGTGCTTGCCGACATCCCTCCTCACCCGGCGGAGATGACCCTGGCGATGCTTGATGTGGCTGAAGAAAAGCTCGAGGGTTTTCACGAAGCGTGCCTGATTAGTCAGGCTTTAAAGGATTGCTCAATTCACCTGCTGAGCCAAATAAGGGCCCGGCGAGCTATTATGTCTGCTTTCGCAGACGAACATGGCACCAATCTATGGGGAGCGACTCCTCGCGAGAACCGTCGCTTTGATGTGCTGGAGAAATCAGAGAGAGAGATGGAGAATTTTGTTCTTTGCTTTGTTAACCCTTGTGCTACTGATCCCGTGTTTGATGATCTTTTCCCGCTAGCGTAGTGTATTTAATTTAGTCTTTTTTTTGTATGCTTTATGCTGAACTTCCATGTAGGCTTGGTACTCGTATGTATGTTTTCGCTTGCATAAATAAACTTTGTGTTCTTCTTATGAGAACTTTCTTTAATTATTAACACTATCATCATGTCGCATGCACATTAAAGCTTCGAATATTATTTCTTTTCCGGATGTTCATATAATTGCGAACACATGCTCGATAGGATGAACGTCGGAAATTTTCTCGTTGCTTTTCATACCAGGTGATGTGAGCGCGTTTTAGATCGATTATTGCTGTCGACTGGAAGCCCATTTATACGGTCTTGAGCGTGTATGTCCCGTTTCCAAGGTTACGGTCGCGAAAGTGAGCTTAAGTGGCCTGATAGGGCGACACGTGGCGAACACATTGTTGTGCGAGAAAAGGGCTCGGCCGTAAATTCTCGGAGAGGGAGCTGGCTTCTAAGGCGCTAAGCGAGCTTCAAGCTAATCCTACCGCCAAGGCCAACAAAACATATGAACTCTGGCGGGTGCTTCAGGAGTCCGTCAAAGAGGTGGTGGTTTTCGATAAAGCTGCCACGTTCACTCGCGAAAGGGTCGAAGCTCATAAGGCCACCGAGAAAGAGCTTGAAGGTCGGATTTCTTTGTATCAGGCCCAGCAGGCTCAGGAGGAGGCTCGTCTTCTAGCGATCCTGAATCATGAAGCCGTGACTCAGCAAAAGAAGGATGGACTAGTAAAATTGCTACATCGCCCGCCGGCTTGAAGACTTGTATCTTTTCCTTTATTTTTTTTTTGTACATATTCTTGGATGAGAGTATATTCTTTTTGCCTTTTTATGAATTGTACTTTGATCCATTTTGGTTTATGAATAAAAGATACATTTTTTCTTCTCGATGATGTGTCTCTTTTATTGACTGTGCTCTGCGGACAATTTTATCTTGGTCTCTTTGCAGGGCAGCGATGGCTTAGGATTCAGGGTTAAAATCTGCCTCCTAAGACTTTTGAGCTTTATGAGCCGTGAGGGTCTCATAAAGAGTTTTTCTCCTTGCAGGTCGAGAGGATCCCGTAGGTGTGCGTTCTTCTTAAGAATCGTGAGGATTCTTAAGCGGGTTTTCCCTTGAGAGTCGTAAGGATCTCACAAGAGAGTTTTCTTCCTTACAGGTCGTGAGGACCTGCAAGTGCTGGGTGTGGTCACCCTTATCCGTGTTTCATGAGGTCAGGGGTTGCTTAAGGTATCGTAGTTTAAAGAAGTCGCGGTCAAGGTTAAGGACCTCATAGTCCGTGGATTTAAGGACTCCACAGTCCGATGTTAGTTTTAAGACATCCCGGTCAAGGTTAAGGACTTCATAGTCCTTGGATTTAAGGACTCCACAGTCCGATGTTAGTTTTAAGACATCACGGTCAAGGTTAAGGACCTCATAGTCCGTGGATTTAAGGACTCCACAGTCCGATGTTAGTTTTAAGACATCACGCTTAAGGTTAAGGACATCATAGTCCGTGGATTTAAGGACTCCACAGTCCGATGTTAGTTTTAAGACATCACGGTCAAGGTTAAGGACATCATAGTCCGTGGATTTAAGGACTCCACAGTCCGATGTTAGTTTTAAGGCATCACGGTCAAGGTTAAGGACATCATAGTCCATGGATTTAAGGACTCCATAGTCCGATGTGTGGTTGCAGGGACCCGTCACCTCTTTGAAGATGTTGAGGAATTACAACGCCAAGTATCAAAGGAGTGAAGAGATGTACCCTTAAACCAAGGTAGAATCAGTACAGAATCAGGGTGGTTGATCGTTAGTTTTAAGACATCACGGTCGAGGTTAAGGACATCATAGTCCGTGGATTTTAAGGACTCCACAGTCCGGTGTTTGCTTTGGATGCTTCACACGGGTTCACTGCCGTGCTTGGCGAGGACCAGGCTCCGCTCTGGGCATTTTCCGCGGGGTTAAAGAGTGACGTTATCTGCGTTCCATGTAACCAGGAATTTTGCACTAGATGCTTCACACGGGTTCACTGCCGTGTTCGGCGAGGACTAGGCTCCGCTCTGGATGCTTCACACGGGTTCACTGCCGTGCTCTGCGAGGACCAGGATCCGCTCTGGACGTTTTCCACGGGGTTAAAGAGTGACGTTATCCATGTTCCACGTAACCGGGAATTTTGCACTAGATGCTTCACACGGGTTCGCTGCCGTGTTCGGCGAGGACTAGGCTCCGCTCTGGATGCTTCACACGAGTTCACTGCCGTGCTATGTGAGGACCAGGATCCGCTCTGGACGTTTTCTACGGGGTCAAAGAGTGACGTTATCCGCGTTCCATGTAACCAGGAATTTTGCACTAGATGCTTCACACGGGTTCACTGCCGTATTCGGCGAGGACTAGGCTCCGCTCTGGATACTTCACACGGGTTCACTGCCGTGCTCTGCGAGGACCAGGATCCGCTCTGGACGTTTTCCACGGGGTCAAAGAGTGACGTTATCCATGTTCCACGTAACCAGGAATTTTTCACTAGATGCTTCACACGGGTTCACTGCTGTGTTCGGCGAGGACTAGGCTCCGCTCTGGATGCTTCACACGGGTTCACTGCCGTACTCTGCGAGGACCAGGATCCGCTCTGGACGTTTTCCACGGGATCAAAGAGTGACGTTATCCATATTCCACGGAACCAAGAATTTTGCACTAGATGCTTCACACGGGTTCACTGCCGTGTTCGGCGAGGACTAGGCTCCGCTCTGGATGCTTCATACGGGTTCACTGCCGTGCTCTGCGATGACCAGGATCCGCTCTGGACGTTTTCCACGGGGTCAAAGAATGACGTTATCCGCGTTCCACGTAACCAGGAATTTTGCACTAGATGCTTCACACGGGTTCACCGCCGTGTTCGGCGAGGACTAGGCTCCGCTCTGGATGCTTCACACGGGTTCACTGCCGTGCTCTGCGAGGACCAGGATCCGCTCTGGATGTTTTCCACGGGGTCAAAGAGTGACGTTATCCGCGTTCCACGTAACCAGGAATTTTGCACTAGATTCTTCACACGGGTTCACTGCCGTGTTCAGCGAGGACCAGGCTCCACTCTGGATACTTCACACGGGTTCACTGCCGTGCTCTGCGAGGACCAGGATCCGCTCTGGACGTTTTCCACGGGGTCAAAGAGTGACGTTATCCATGTTCCACGTAACCAGGAATTTTGCACTAGATGCTTCACACGGGTTCACTGCCGTGTTCGGCGAGGACTAGGCTCCGCTTTGGATGCTTCACACGGGTTCACTGCCGTGCTCTGCGAGGACCAGGATCCGCTCTGGACGTTTTCCACGGGGTCAAAGAATGACGTTATCCGTGTTCCATGTAACCAGGAATTTTGCACTAGGTGCTTCACACGGGTTCACTGCCGTGTTCGGCGAGGACTAGGCTCTGCTCTGGATGCTTCACACGGGTTCACTGCCGTGCTCTGCGAGGACCAGGATCCGCTCTGGACGTTTTCCACGGGGTCAAAGAGTGACGTTATCCGCGTTTCACGTAACCAGGAATTTTGCACTAGATGCTTCACACGGGTTCACTGCCGTGTTCGGCGAGGACTAGGCTCCGCTCTGGATGCTTCACACGGGTTCACTGCCGTGCTCTGCGAGGACCAGGATCCGCTCTGGATGTTTTCCACGGGGTCAAAGAGTGACGTTATCCGCGTTCCACGTAACCAGGAATTTTGCACTAGATTCTTCACACGGGTTCACTGCCGTGTTCGGCGATGACTAGGCTCCACTCTGGATGCTTCACACGGGTTCACTGCCGTGCTCTGCGAGGACCAGGATGAACTCTGGACGTTTTCCACGGGGTCAAAGAGTGACGTTATCCATGTTCCATGTAACCAAGAGTTTTTTTGATTGTATCCGCATTCCACGGAATTGGGATTTGACTTTTCGGTGATCAGGATATCGCCGAGCCATGGAACTGGGAGTTGCTGCTGTTCCGTTTCGCTTGAAGTTGTGTTCATCGTTACGAGACGAGTGTTGGAATGATCTCTAAGTCATTTGCGGCCCGTCGAGATTTGGCTTCCTCTTATGATGAGACCTGGGGGAGGGGTATGGACACTTCTTTGTTTACGTCCTTGGATTGTATACAGGGTGTGATGTAACATCACCTGTAGGGAATAAATTAATTTTTTTAATTTTTTTTTCCACGATGCTCTATCATTTCAGCTTTTATATCGCGAAGGTCGCGATTGCCCTATCATTCGGCTATTTTTCGCGGTGCCCAATCATTTCAGCTATTCATTTCATTTTTACTCGCTGCTTTTTATTGCGAGTTGCCCCATCATTTCGGCTATTTTTCATGCATACATTTTTACTTGCTGCTTTTTATTGCAAGTTTCCCCATCATTTGGGCTATTTCGTACGCACGTGCGGCCTACTGGCTTTTCGCCATAAACCTGAAATTAGACACCGATTTCGGCATCAGCACCGCTACAACTGGGATATGGCCAGGAGCGAATCATCATCTGCCTCTGTCGATATTGAACAAAGGTGGCTTAGCAAACAGGGTTAGGGTCCTGTCGACTAAGGCTTTTGACTTCATGAGCCGTAAGGGTCTCACAAAGGTATTTCTCCCTACAAGTCGTGAGGATCTTGTAGGTGTATTTTCTCCCTAGGAATCGTGAGGATTCCTAAGTGTATGTTCCTCTGTAAGTCGTAAGGATCCTACAAGAGGGCTTTCTCCTTATAAGTCGAGAGGACTTATAAGGGTTGTTCACCATAGGGACATACCCCTAGTCACGGGTGGGACTTTGCTGAGGAAATGTTTATTCGCGCCCGTGGGTTATATACAAGGGTCAGCATGAGCCGCTTGTAGGGCATTGTCGGAGGTTATGGGGGATTTTGCTTAAGCACAGGTTTAGGTCTCTGTAACTTAAGACTTTCAAATCTTATGAGCCGTGAGGGTCCCATAAGAGAGTTCTCCCTGCGAGTCGGGAGGATCTCGCAAGTTTATTTTCTCCTTAGGAATCGTGGGGATCCTTAAGTGTGTTGCTCCCTTGTGATTCGTAAGGATCTCACACGGGTGGTTTCTCCTTACAAGGTTGTGAGGACCCTGCAAGTGTCCTTTAACGAGGTTGTGCCCTTTCGGGTTTTCACAAACACTCGCCGGTAGTCCTGCTGTTTTTACTCACGGAGCCCTTTCGGGTTTTCATCCGTGCCCATTTTGCTTATGGACATACCGTTATTATTATATATTTTTTTCTTCTCTTTTTTCTTACGAGGTCGCGCCCTTTCGGGTTTTCACGAACACTCGCCGGTAGCCCTGCTGTTTTTACTCATGGAGCCCTTTCGGGTTTTCATCCGTGCCCTTTTTGCTTATGGACATACCGTTTTTATTTTTTTTAATTATTTTTTTTATTTATTTATTGTTGTTTTTTTTATCTCGTCAGCCTAAGGATGCTGCGGTAGTAGTTTTAAGGACGTTTCGGTCCGTCATTAGTTTAAGGACGTTTCGGTCCGTCGTTAGTTTAAGGACGTTTCGGTCTGTCGTTAGTTTAAGGATATTTCGGTCCGTCGTGGAGAGGGTCGGCTATTACTTATAGAGCTTGAGCTTAGGAAGATAGCGAGCGGACATAGTCATCGTCATCTATCATTGACCTAGGCTATAGCTCATTAAGCGTAGTATTTCTTTAGGAAGCGACCGTTTATTGGCCTGAAAGGCCTTTCACCGTGCATGTCCATGAGTAGATAGGCTCCACCCTGGTAGACCTTGTCTATGATGTACGTGCCTTCGTAGTTCGGCTCAAATTTTCCCCGCTTGGCGCGATTGGGGATCATAGGCCTTTTGACCACTAGCACGAGTTCGCCTTGGCGGAATGTCCTCGGCCTGGTCAATCTTTCATACGAGCGCGTCATTTTTGCTTTGTAAGCCTCCAGGTTTTGTTGTGCTATGAGCTGTGTTTCATCAAGGGCATCAAGCTCTTCTAGCCGAAGGTGAGCATTTTCTTCGCTCGTCAACTCGCAGTGGACTGCCACTCGTGGAGAGGGTAGCTCTATCTCGAGGGGGAGTACCGCTTCCGTACCGAATACCAATGCATATGGCGTCGTGCTCGTGGCCGTCTTGAACGTAATTCGATACGCCCAAAGAACTTCTTGCAGTCTCTCATGCCAGTCTTTCTTGTTTCGGGACACCGTCTTTTTTATGATCTTTGTCAAGGTCTTGTTGAAGGCCTCAGCTAGATCGTTAGCTCGTGGATTATAAACCGAAGAATATCTCCAGTCTATATTGTGTTGTTGCGCGAAGAGACTGACCTTGTGGCTTCTGTAAGCTGGCCCGTTATCGGAAATGATTCGTCGCGGAGTTCCAAACCAATAAATGACGTGCGTCTTGAAAAAGTGAAGGATATTCTCCATCTTCACTTCCCTCAGTGGTACTGCCTCCGCCCATTTGGAGAAGTAATCAGTCGTCGCCAGGATGAAACGATGTCCTCTAGACGATGTTGGTTCGACGGGGCCGACTATGTCAGTCCCCCACATTTCGAACGGCCGGCTAGCTACCGTTGGATGTAGTGGATTTGGATGTTGGTGGATGAAATCCCCATGGATTTGGCATGAGTGGCATTGCTTCGCATATTCGAAGCAGTCCTGGATTATCGTGGGCCAGTAGTAACCCATCCGTTTAATCTTTAGCTTCATCTTCGGGCCTGCCTGGTGAGAACCACAAAGTCCGTCATGAACTTCCTGGACGACTCTTTCTGCTTCGTCAGGTCCCAGACATCTCAACCACAGAGAATCAAACGACCTCTTATACAAAGTGTCGTCGACGAAGGCGAAAGACAGGGCTCGTTTCATGAGCTGATGTCTTGAGGATGCGTCTTCGGGCGTTCGACGGTATTTGAAGTAGTCTATAAAGACTTCTCTCCAATCCTCGGTCATTTCCTGGTCTTTTATTTGCAGGGTCATTTGCTCAGTCGCTTCCTTCTCTTCGGGTGATTCCGGAGATATTTCTGCTGGGGCGAGCGCCCGACGGCTTTGTACCACGATTCTTACGTTATCGAGGTTCTCATCAGCCAGTTCCTTAGCGAGCTTGGCCAACGCGTCTGCTTTGCTATTTTCCGCGCGCGGTATGCTTTCCAAAGTATAGGAGGGAATTTGGGTCAATATGTCACGCCCCGCTTCCCAGAGTACGCAAGATTGGGCACGTGACATAGCCAACCATGCTACCTGTGGGTAGGAAATATCCATCCACAGTCACATTACGGTTGTAGAGATATCAAGAACAAAATAATAAACTAATCTAATACATGTCCAAATCCATAATAACAAGAATCAATAAACAATGAGTGCGGAAGCAAATGATCCAATACAATAAATAAACAGTACGTCCCATAATGCGGGCTCACATCTGGAAATGAAATGAAAATAAATAAACTAAACCCTAAGGAACTCACAGTTCAGCCTGCTGGCTGAAGTACTCCTGCTCGGTCACTGCAGTGGTAAGGAATCTGGGCCATGCAAAACCCAGACGTCAGCGCGTCATGTCAACCAAAATAATATAATATAAACATGGTAATAAGCAATGCAGGTATGAACATGAATAAGCCATACTAAGAAATAACAGAGCAGGGCAATGTGCAGTGGTGACTAGACTGTCCTATCAGGTTTCTACTCTATAGTCTTTGAAATCAATTGATGAATCGTCGATGTAACTCAATAGTATCCCGTGCGTGCCCGGGACCACGGTCAAGGTCCTCGGGGCTGAATCCGAGACGTGCCGCTAAGCAGTAATAGGTAGCAAGATGGGCGAGTGATGTCAGCATCACCACTCCGGGGCTGGCCAAGCCCGTAAGACTGATCAGAACAAGTATCGAACTGTTGAGTTACAAGTCGGTTTCACCTTTGATTTCCCCATACCCCCAAGCTATGTATGTCAGGTCAGGTATTCAGTAGTCAAGGACTAATGCCAACACAAAATCAGGTAAAAGTAGGTCTGTCTGGATAGACAGCAGGAATGGTCAGGTTTGTCGGCATTAGGCATGAAATCAGGTAACAGGTCAGGTCACGTTTCAACAGGTTGAGTCGATATGTACAGGGTATCATGTCCGGTGTATCAGTACATGTGTCAGGTGTATCAAGATCGGTCAATATGTAATGCAATCAAATGTATGCTGATAACAGGTATAGTAACGAATAAGGGACAACAGCAGGGACAGCAAATAACAATATTATTCCATGTAAACACAGTGATGCTTTGTATTCTCTTATTAACAGGTTCAAGCACCCTTGGGGTGCAATAATCACAGTGTAGCGCAATATTAATAACAGCAGGCAATAAAGATATAAGTGTGCGACTATTATCCTCTAAATAGTAAAATGATTAGCAGGTAGTTGTCATTAAGGTTACGGTGGCAAAATACGATTTAGGTGGCAGTATTATAATGTACATCATATTTCGTCCAATGAGATAAGTAGCAATACTAGTTAATATAGCAAGTTTGTGAGTCAAACATTTAATTAGTTTAACGTAGCATGTAGCAAGAAATCTTGCCTCGACGGTTTCGCAAACCGGAAAGCACGGATGCAATGTCGGCGGAAAACACGAGACGGGTGCACGGGCCACGGATCGAGTCCCAACAGCGAACAGCGGGACCACACGGACCAGGGTACTTCGCTGGAGCGTTGGGTCCAAACGACGGCACGGCCGGATTCCGGCAAAAGTCATCGGCAACGAAGTTAGCAACATGATATACGTAACAAAGATCAGCGGGGGGGGGGGGGATCTAGCACAAAAGGAAAGATAAGGGATGCTTACATGGAAGAACCAGGGCAACCACGACGGGCTCGACGGCGATGGGGCGCCGGCGGCGATGAACAGTGGGCGCGACAAGGGCTGACTTGGAGGGATCGGGTGATGCAGCGATGATGGGGAGGTACTGGCCTGGTCTGGGTTGCAGGAGGAAGAGGAGGTGGCTGTCGGTGTTCTTGCGACGACGAGGGGATCGACGGCGACCCTTTTCCGGCGAACCAGAGGGTAGGTGATGGGGTTTTGGGCTCGGGTTGGTGGTGGTCCGGCGAGGGGAGGAGGAAGACGACGACGAGGTCGGGACGAGGGTGAAGGGAGGAGGATTCGGGTGTCGTCGGCGATGGGAGGCTGCGGCGACGGCGGGGTCTGGGGCTGGTGATGGCGTCGGGGTTGGGTGCAGGCGCGGAAAGAGACGGAGGAAGGAGGTAGGAGGAGGACGGGGTTGCGGCGTAGGCAAGGGTGCTGGTGGTGGTCTCGTCGGCGCGTGGACTGCGGCGGCGACGGCGACGAGCGGCTAGGGTTTGATAGGGTTCGAGGGTTTTTCATGGGGAGGAAGATGAATAGGAGGCGGCTGCGTGATATATATATAGGAGGAGAGAGAGAGAGTTTGTTAGAGAGAGAGAGAAAGAGAATAGAGACAGATAGAGAGAGACGGAGAGAGAGAGAGAGATGATGAGGCGGGGCCCACGAGGGATTTAAATCCCTCGTGATTGGCTGGGGAAGGGTACGGTAAGTGAAAATATATTAAAAGATTTTTATAAAAGATTTTAACGATTAAACAGTAACAGAATATATAAATTATAGTTTTAAATATATTTAATCAAACGGGCATCTTTGGCGCTAAATGAAACATTTCCAAATCGCGCCCGGATTGCACCCAAATGTTCCAAATTCAAATTATAGGATTTTAAGCGGTTTCCAAATTTTGAAAAGAGGTGTTTAATGATTAAAATGCATGCCCCCAAGTCGGACACTTGCACGCGCGCGTAGCCGTCCAAACTTGCCCGTTTAACCAAACGGGAAGAAATCTCGACACGCGGACGCTACCACACGACTAGTGGCGAC